>JAYESA010000017.1:145256811-145816811 GCA_036927795.1 Iris macrosiphon | reverse complement strand
GTTCGGTCTAGTATCAAAATACCACACTAGATCATTATTGACGGTACAACACTGTTTGAAATACAGAACCATAAAGAGTAGGAAATCGTAACCCCTGTCCACATTCTATTTGAGAGAACTGTTCCCTGCCATTGGGGAATTTTATCTGCCAACCATCACAATAGTAAGCATCTGGACGAATCAAATCAACTAGCTGGAGTTCAACTAGGAATCATATCACAGAAGTAGATTCTCTATCACTAGTACATTGCTGTAATGAAGGCATACCTGTATAGCTTACTCCTTGGGCTAAATCAAAAGAAACTTACCTCAGTTTTCCGATTTCATAGGTCAATGTCCTTAATGTCCTGATACCAGTAATTGGCAACACTCCCACCCTCACACTAAATTTGCTCCTTGTCAGTGTGTTAATCCGTTGCAAAGAACAACATTGCTTCGCCATAGGAAATAGCTGCCAGTTGTCAATTTCCTTCAGTCAACTGGAAGGGAGAGAAAACCTCTGCGAAAAAGGATGAGCTGTGCTTTATTATTGTTTTGAAGAGTTCAATTCTGCTTGCATCTGACACTTAACTCCTTTGCCATGTTTCTCTAGAATTCATTATCTGTTCTAGTAACCTTCCACTCTTCCCTTAATATATGAAGATGTGAGTGCTGGAAACTTGAATGAGGATGTATCGGTTTCTGTATAGTCCAGCCTGTACAAGTTTGGGCAGACGGGACATGCATGGTTGTGTTAGTCCACGGCCAAAGTGATGTTGGTTGCTTCCATCTGTGACCTTGCTTGATGATTTTACATGTAATTTCTGCACTGCCTAGGATTACTTATTGTCAATTTTTTTCCATGCAAATTTATTTTGCAAGTTCCCTTTGCATCTGCCCCTTTCTTTACTGCAGTGTTGTAGTTAATCTAGTACTTTCTGCTCTTTCAGTCGTGTCAACAACCTTTTGATCTTCAGACACTGCTTGATTTGTTGTGAATAAGCTTCTCAATGACATCATGATTAATAGTATTTTTTTTCCTTGATTATCAAAGTGGTGAGTGGTTTACTTCTTTTATATCATATTTGCTAACTTTACTCTACTTCAATTGTACTCAGGTTAATGCCAGTGGGCAGTTTGTGGGATTGGCAGAGATGACTGGACCAGTTGATTTCAAGAAGAAAATGGATTTCTGGCAGCAAGATAAGTGGAATGGTTTTTTCCCTGTGACATGGCACATAATAAAGGACATACCCAACAGGAATTTTCAGCATATTACTCTTGAAAACAATGAAAACAAATCCGTAACCTTTAGTAGGGATACACAAGAGGTAACCCTTTATTTTGATCCCCACATATTATTGTCTTTGCCATTTTCATTAATTATTTTCTTTCAATCCTATCTTACCTTTTGGAAACTCACAATAAAAGACTTAAGAGTCCAGAACTTAATATTTACCTTTTACCCTACTAGTAATTCTAATAAACGTAATATGTACCTTTCCACCTTACTGAGTATTTCTTATAAAGCTTTATGTTGACCTTTCTATTGTAGATAAAACTGCGACAAGGACTGCGAATGCTGCTGATGTTCAAGAGTTATCCATTGCGAAGATCTGTTCTAGATGATTTTGACTTTTATGAGAACAGGGAGAAGACTCTCCACAACACAAGGGGGAATCAGTCTGCAGTGGAACCTACAAATGTGAATTTCAAGGATTATAACTCGACGGTAATTTCATCCACCTCATTTAATGGACGTCTCTTTTTAAATTTGGCATTTCCTGGTTGACTTAATTATTCCAAGGATTTATAAAGGAGCTAGGTAGATAGACAAGGGCATTCAGGAGGAACTTTAATGGAAGCCGTGAGCGAGGGGCTGCACTTGTGTCTTATTTTATAAGAAGCCATACTAAATTTATAGCTGTATTTACTATTTAGTATGATTTTGTTCGAAAACAGCTTGTGCACAGTGAGTATTATGTTGGAAGGAAAATATTAGACAATGATCTTGTTGTTGTACAATTTCCTTACCTGGATCGACTAATAGCAACCCACCATCATTCAATCAAACTCAAATATATGAAAAAAATTGAGAACTTTTCATGCTAACGTGTAATGGAAAAAATTTCATTCGTTTGTGCAGCGACCTTAAATTTGTCCTTGAGGCTCCTAAGAGTGTTGGATGTTTGGTCGATGTAGAAATTTGGATTTCAGTTTTGGTGTTCCACTATTTTTTTCTTCTCTTTCATTGGCTTATCTGGTATCCACTCTATGCAGAAGCAACTGGAGCTTGCAGTTGGAGAACTAAACATTTCTGGCAGGGCGATGGAGTCTCATTCTGCACCAAAATATACTCCTGCTAACTTCACGAGGAATCCTTCGCGAAATTATCGCCCATCAATAAATAGAAGTTAGTAAACAAAAGCCTGCCCTTCCCATGAAAGAATTGACGCGAGTAGTTCTCCCCCTCATTCGTTCCACAATGTCTAGATATATTGGATATATACTAATCAACTGGAAGGAAATATTTGTTCCTTTTTTTCTCAATTTTTTTTTCTTCTGTTCAGTTCTACTGAAACAGATCAAGTATCAACTTCGTTGCCACATAATAGAAGCTTGGATTATAATACTGGTATAATTACATGATGACTGGAGATAATGAGCAATGAATTGGTATAAGTTTATTTCACATGAGAATATATGCAACATATTGCTTGCTTGCTCCAGCTTAGTTCGTTAATATTTTTGGGCTAATTAGAGTTTAGACCCTGGATTTTATACCAGCTTAGAGTTTAAGCTCTGACATGACCAATTGGAGAGTTTATATCCTGAATTTTTATTTTTTGTTTCATTTTCCATTGTATTCTCCCTAGTCTATACATGAAGGTTTCATTGTCAAGCATGGGAGAGAGGGTATAATGGGAAAGATAAACCAAATAATAAAAATTCAGGGTTTAAACTCTCCAATTGGACAAGTCAGGGCTCAAACTATAAAATTCAGGGTCTAAACTCTAATTAGCTCTTAATTTTTTTTCTTCCAAGTAATTGAGAGGCCTATGCACAGCTGACTTTACTGGAGGGATAAGTACATCCCTTATCTGATGTGTGACTCAATTGTTTTTGCAATTTGAGGTAAGTGCTCTTTTTGGGAAATTATTTGAGGCTATCAGTTTGGGTTACTGCTGGTAGCGGTTAGACCCCTCTTTTCAACTGTTTGGAGATGCATACATTGTATCTATGTATGTTGGCATGATCTTTCCGCAACACTTGTCCCTTGAGGGCTACAGGCTCGAAAAAGGCTTTAAAGAGAACCTCAAGAAGTGGTGCTGCACCTAAATCAGTCAATTATAGTGAGAATGACTCTATTATTAGGCTCCAGGAAATATTCTCCTGTCGTGTGTACATGTACCCATGCCTGGCTGTGTGCAAGCGAGAATGTGTAGCTTTCTATTTTATATATATCGTCTTTTGCGCACAATCCATCTCTGCCATCCAATTGATGACCGGCGCACTTTGGTTGTTGTGGTTAATTGGATACTTATAAATAGGGATAAGTATTTGGTTTCAACTGAATCGAAATAGTCAAAATTTATTAAATCAAAACTCTAAAAATTCAAAACCAAAATGAGTCATAATAGAAACTGGACCGATAAATGATTTGGTTTGTTTGGTTGAGCTATTTTTTGTTGTCTAGTACGGATAGAAATATAGATAGAAACTATGGTTAGGAGAAATATTTTCTAAAAATAATTTTGAGCATAGATATAGGGAAGATAGAAATGTTGGTGTTTTTCACTTTGTTTTGGGAGTTTTAGTTCCATATCCGAAAACCACCAATGTGCATATCTCAATATATAACTTTGTTTAGTATTGGTATATGTACGTGGTGTGGTGGCCCATGTGGGTTGACTTTCCTAGAGGGATTAAGTGTGAACCCCTTTATGACAATCTTAAATTTTGTCACCACCTTTGGAAAGTTTTCCTTAGGAGCTAAGTCCACTCGGACTCGGACTCAAGGGCGCAAAGTGGCGCTTTGTTGGCTCACTTTGCACTTTGCACGTCAGCACTCGGCTCCGACGACGTTTGACGGCGCTGTTATGTGCAGTGTGACCGGCGGTGGCGGCGACGCATGCGACTACGGTTACGCATGCGGCATGATGTCAGATAGCACATATGCCGCCTTGAGCTTTCTCAGGCTACATATGTGCTGTTCTCCTCTATATATAGAGGAGCTTCTCTTTCTTTCATAGAGAAAAAAAAACAGAGAGCACCAGAGCGATATGCGTCAGCAGTGAGCACCCTTCTACAAAGTGTTTTCGAGTGATCCGAAGGTGACCAAGAGCGTTTCAGAAGTTCTCGTGTGGACTTGCTGGATCCTGGGAGCAGTTCGTTGTATAGCGCGAATCTGGTCTTGAGCTCCGGTGGTTTTGATCACCCCGGCAAGGAGTTTCATTCTTTGTTTTTATTTTCTTGTTCCCGTTTCATCTCGTTGTAGCGTCTGCGAACGTAAATAGAAGAATGATTTTCTGATTCTTGTTGTATTTACATTTTCTTTGGGTCGTCAGTTTGTAACATGTTCGTGGATTAGTGCTGCTGTGGAGTTGCGTGTCACTGTAGAGATGCTCTCGAGTGACTCACAGTGCACCAACTTTTGTAAAAGACGGACTCTTGAGTGAGTTTCTACTGTGTGGATCTCCTCTACTTTAATTTGACTTCGGACAAACAAGAAATTCTCATAGGAGATGGATTTAATTTTACTCATCATGTTTGTGTCATTCTATCTGCCCCCACAACACCAAAACTCTGTGGAGAGAGAGAGAGAGAGAGAGAGAGAGAGAGAGAGCAGCACATGAAAGTAAGGAGGGGGCAAGACCCCATGTCAATGCCATGGGGCATTAGACTTTCCTCCTGCTGCCTGCCTGCCATTTGAATCTTTCTCAAAGTCATGGCCATGTATTGCAGTGTCACTCGGGAAAAGGACACAGCACGAGCAAAAAGTGCATATGCCTGTGTGTGTGTTTGTGTGTTGCTGAGTAATTAGATTGGGTGATATGATGATGGCTCTCACTATTGTGGAAAATCTCACCAACCCCATCGCTACTACTCGCTCGGCCAACCCACACATACTCTCAATGTGATCTCATGCCATTTTTATTTTCTTTTATTAGAGTCAAGTCATGACTCATATGGGCTTGAATTCTTTAGGTACGTGTTTATCCTTTGAGTTTGTCATACACCTATGTTAGAGCATTTAATAGTAGAGGGATCTCAAAATTATATGTTAAGGCAAAACTTTATAATAAAAAAAATAAATATTGAATAAGTTGGGTTTGTATGAGAATAGTAAAAAAAAAAAAAAAAAATTTGAGATCCAAATGATATAAGTGGATATAGATCTAGGTGTCATACTTCTTTCTTTTTTAAAAAAATAATATAAAAATTGGGGTTCCAAATTGGTCTTTACTATTCTAAAAAATGAGTTGCTACATTCTGAATGTAGAAATTCTAAGGCATAGACTATAGCTACTGTGGCTGGGATGTGATCATCATGGAGCTCCAACCGAGTCTTGCTATCCTACAAAATGAGCTCATACATTCTGAATCTAGAATCTAGAAGTTGGGACGAGCCTTACTATTGATGCTCTTAGGGGTGCATCGTGGCGGATATGGTTTGGATTTGTTGCAGATATGGTTCAGATGTGAGTATTATCGGATTTAAATCGTATCTGTATTTGTTTTCTAATAACGAATATTGATATTGTTTGAAAACAAAAATCTAGAATCATATTAGGCAGAAAAATGAATTTGGATTCAAATATATCATGGTTTTGGAGAAAGTATGTATTGAAATATTAATTTCATATAGGTCTATTTATTTATTTATAAAATTTATTTACTTATTTTATTTTTGAGTATTAATATATAGGTTTATTCACGAATAAAGCATGGTAGTGTTATAAACTTAGAATATTTTCATTGATATTAATATGATATTATACAAGTACTAGTAAATTCACGTGCATTACACGTAAAATAAATATTTTTATGATATTGGTGAAACATAGTTCAAATATTTAAATATATCTGAATTAAGATTTGTTAAATAGTTTATATATTTCTGATATTTTTTCTTTAAATTAAATTTTAAATTTAGTTTTTAAATGTATATTTGTGCGGAAGAAAAGTGAGAAAGTTACTTTCTTTTGCCGTATTTTTTTTTTAATATATGTTGGAGGATTTACAAGCAGCTTAAACAGTTCAATTTTGAGCCGATTTTTCAGCCTCATTATAAGAATAGAGATATGGGTATGCAAATCCGGATTCTGAAAATGGAGCATAATCCGCATTTGAATCCGGGTGCAGGTATATATATATTTCATATCCAAAAATAAAGGTTAAAGAGTTTTGGAAGCTTAGTTCGTCAAGTTGTTGTGTTGTATCAAGTCATTATTTAACCTTGAGTTGTTTTAAGGAAAATACTACAAAGATTTAAGGGCTAAAGAGAATCGAATCATCAACAAGTAATACCAATGCCATGGTCTAGTTTCGGCTCAAGAGAAAGACATAAAGTACTTAAGCATGCTACGATTGATAATACTTGACCAATGATATTAATTAGCATTTCCTATAAACTCGACGACTAATGTACTTTTATCCCAACTTATTGTTCTCTCATAATGTGTGGCACGGGACACAATAGTTCACTTTTCCTAAAAGAAGACTTAAATTTTTTTTTTTTAAAAGCACATTACTTACTCTTTTGCATGATCCATCTATTCCTGTACCATTTGTTCAACTTTGTTCCCACCCTACCTACAAAAAAAAAAATGGCTTTAACTAAAAGTTAAAGAGCAAATGGGGCTTTTAGGACTTGCATGCATGACCAAGTGATGATTAAGCAGCTAAGAGTATATTTTTACTGTTTGGGTAGTTGAGAATAAAGGAATTTATATTGTTTATTTCTAAAGAGGAGGTGTTGAGTGTGATGATGCTCTTTGTAGGGTAGTTTAGGACCCCTTCTTTTTTTTTAGTGATAAGAGGTAGGGTAGTTTAGATGGAACCCCCTAGTATTTGTTAGTGATCAACATGTCTCTCAACTTTGCACTTTAGCATTCCCATCACATCATCTAAAGGATCTTTGTTATGCCCACACAAGAAGGGTCATTGTCATATATATTCAAGGGATTCATTTGTTGTGTCATATCAAACCTACAAGGAAAATCCAAGATCAACAAATGAGTCATGCAATGGTGTTGGAAGCCTGGGCAAGCCAATGGAGTCATGTACTGATCACTCATTTGAAATCTTTTATCCCACTTGGGGAGGAGAAGATATGGTTTCCCCATTGATAGGCTCCATTCAATGAGTTACTCATGAATTGCACCATGATTTTGCCACAATGATGCCAATAACAAGCCTCAGCCTACCAATTGGCTATTTTTTTTGTTTGGGCATTCTATCAGGTATATATTTGCATAATGTCTAGAAGAACTTGGATAATACTGCATCAACTATAAAGTGCATATCCAAAAGAGATAGGTCGACCTACGTGTCGGTGGAACGGCCGTTTTATGGCACAATCTTAGTTATCTTGACTAGGTATTTGGCATCGAAATAATAGAAGGTTGAAGTTAAGTCTGACAACCAATCACAAAAACTTTATCGAATTCTTTACATTTATGCTACATAGTTGTTGGATGTAGGGTGAGCATTATTCGGTTTTGGACCGAAAATCGAGCCGAACCGAGTTCGGTTCGGTTTGAAAAAAAAAATTCGGTTCGGTTTCGGTATTGCAAAAACTAAAAGAAAATTTGGATTTCGGTTTTGGGTTTTGGTTTCAGACCAAAACCGAAAACCGAATAAGATTTATACAATTATGTAAATACCCTCAATTCTATGCATACGTTGTAATTAAAATGTATATATTTTGAAAGCAATAGTTCGATGAATGTGTTTTGAAATCAAACCTTGGTAATTTAATACAACAAATGTATGCATAAAAATTATAATTTTTTTAATATCATTTAACCAAGATTTCATCATTGTACCCTACCCATTAAACAATACAAATTGTCCAACCGAATAAACCGAATCGTTATTCGGTTTGGTTCGATTTTGGTTAATTTCGATTCGGTTTCGGTTTCGGTTTTTTACAATTTTAGTTTATTCGGATTTGATTATTTCGATTCGGTTCAAACCGAATAAACCGAATGCTCACCCCTAGCGGGATGAAGATAGATGATCAAATGTTAACTAAAGCTAATGATGTGGTTGTTGTAATGTAATTGTAAATAACATGAAATGAAATGAACTTTAAGAGAGTGGTTTTGGATTCTACATGCATTTAAGTCTTGTTCTGGTGATTAGATCTCCAATTGCATGATGTCCTTGAAGAATGGAGGAGATTCAGGTCCGTTACTATGTATCTAACCATGTTGCCTTTTAATTGAGTGCAGGAAAAGCTCAATCCCCAAATACTTTTGTCGCATTTATAAGATAATGGCCTATGTGTCTTCTTCCGTCCATCTTTTCCATCATTTGATGGGAAATTTAATTCTCAATGTTACTAAGTAGTGTCATCTCAGTACTAGGAATGCATTTTGGAAATGTGGGAATTTTGTTTATTAATTTGGAACACCGTCTTCTGTAATGTTTAATAACAGAAGACGGTGTTCCAAATTAATGGTGAAAATTCTCAATGGTAAAAATAGTTTTATTTTCTAATATTTTCCATTATTAATATTTTTACCATAAATTTTTATCACAAAATTTTCACCAATTATAATCTTTAATAACTTATATTTTTGGTGGGGACTATTGTCACCAAACTTCCTCCAGGCTGGATCAAGTTCAAGATTGACATGTACCACAAGAAAATGGACATCCAGCTCGAAGATCTTCTTTACTGGATTCACATTGAAGATGAAGCCATAAAGAAACTAAAGTTGGACTCCTTTTCCAAGCAGTTGGCTAAGTCCAACATGGTACATGCAAGCGATTCTAAAGGAAAGCAAAAATTTTCCTATAAGAAGAAGAAGGACTTCAACCAGTTGAAGGTAAAGTCGGCTCAATTCAAGCCAAAACCGAAGACTGATATGGCGTGCTACAACTGTGGTAAGAAGGGTCACTACAAGAGTGACTGCAGGTCAAAGTGTAAACCCCCTGATTTTTCAAGAATTTTTAATTTGGAATTTTTCACAATTTTTCTTAAATTTTATGGGATTTTTCTGTAATTAAAACCTAGGCATTTGATAATTAAATGATTTTTAATTGCTATTAATTAATATTAAAATATTATGGAAATAATATTTTATGGTGTAAAACGGAAAACCGGACATAGGGTAATTTTTTGCGAATTTATTGGACTCCAGAATCATTTTTAAAGCCCTAAAAACCAACGTAGAACTAAACCGATTTAAACCCTGACTGAACCGGTTTATTTTAAATAAACCAAACCAAACCGCAGTGAACCGAACCGGACCAACCCATCCTTAATGGGTTGGGTCGGGTCGGATCCATCAAACCCGACCCGGACCCGAAACCCACACCGAAGCCCTAAACCTAATTCGGGTCGAAATCACTGTTCCGACCCGGCGGCGCGGCTATTTAATGGCCTCGACGTTCGTGCCCGCAGCGCTGCAACCCTAGTTATAATCTCGCCGCTACCCGCAGCATCACCTGTCGCCTGAACCCTAGACTTCCCAGCCATCACCTCCAGCCAACTCTCCGCTCCACCCTTGCCTGTCACCGCCTCCACAAATCTCTTCCACCACCATCGACCACCCCAACTCCACGACCTCCGCTGCTGCACCGAGCACCTCGCTCGCCTCGCCGTCCCTCTCCGCTCCGCCCTCGACGACCACCATCCCCCGACCTCATCCTCCCAAAAGTCCCGATCTCCACCGCTCTGCCCAGCCCCGTGCCCTAGCCGCACAGCCCGGAGCCGACTACCCCAGCAGCTCCGACGAGCAGCTCCGCCTCCGCACGCGTCGACTTCTTCCGACGAGTCCCCCGCCGTCTCCGAACACAGACTCGAGCAGTACCGGACACGGACACAGCAGGATCCGACAGCAGAACCCTAAACCCTAACCAGGACACGAAACAGACACTCGGACACGAGGAATTCTCGTTTCACGGAGCCCTGTTCAGGTAGCATTTTCTCTCTCCTCGTTATTCCGTTTTTTGTTCCGTCAGTTGTGACGCATAGGCTGTGTAACCCTCTCGATGCCCGTGCAACTCGTTCGGTGCGTCGCGTCCTGTGGTGATCGCAAACCGCGATCCAAAAACAGGAAAACCAACGCCCTGTTTCATCCCGGAACTGAGTGCGTCCCGCCAAACGGGACGACTTGGTCGCAAGCGGTCTTCACCGAAACGTGCGCGCCGTCGATACGGACGTGCGAGATTTCACAGAAGTTGATTTTGATGTGCGTGCACACCGGAATCAACGCATATCCGCCGACAACGTCCCGTATCCGTCCATTCTGGAACACGTCGTAACTTTGTGTACACACGTCGGTTCGACACGAAACTTGCGCCATCGGACTCGTAGAAATACACTGGTTCCTGTGACCCAAGTTTGGTTCGATTCTGAGAACGTTGACAAAATCGCGTATCGTGGGCCCCACAAGCTCCACTTGACGGGCAATTTTGTGATCGGCGCATCAGAATCCAATTCTGGAAGTTCTGTTGGGTTCGTATCATCGTTTCTGACTTGTTGACACTAAGTTTGACGAATTTGGAGACCTTTGACCCTGACACATTTTTCGGTGCAAAGTGGGCCACATGTGGACCCCGCTTTGACCCAAAAATGTCATTTTTGCCCCTGTGTCCAAATTGGACTCAAGGACAGGCATTTCTAAATATTTGATATTTTTTGAATCTAATGGTAATTTTTATTTCAGTAACCGAAGTAAGTACCTGCAAATCACACTGAGACCAGAGCTACAGTTGGAGCCAGAACCCCAGGCAAGTGTACCTTGCCAACATTGCAGTTCTTGTTACATATTTTTTTGTCTTATTTATATTGTTGTACATGCTTGACCTAGGACCGTGTGACTTACTTAGCGTCCGATTAATAGTCGGGTGCCAACACCGTACGCGGAGTTGTGTAATGTCACCTAGAGATGGATATCGTGACCCTTTACATTCTCGTACTTGTCTTATCAAGTACATTATACCCAGGACACTTGACACTATTCATGAGACAAAATCTTCCTGAGATATTCATGGTGATTCTGTATAGGATACAGGTTTATGACATACACAGTTTACATGCTTAGATTTTATTCAGACTTGTTGCATTAGATATGGTTTTGCGTGACATGGACATGAGATATCATGAAACTGTGACGTGAGATTACATTGGGTGGGAAGAGATTTACCATACATAAGGCTAATTATATATATATAATACTTAATGGAAGTGCCTTAGACTCTGACACAGAGCTTTGGTACCGTACTGGCCTTCGAGAGAATACTGCTATGGGTTTCTCCGACACTGATCCTGTAGTAGTCTCAGCCCGAGTATGACTAAAACTCTCACTTGCATATCACTTAGCTGGTTATATATTTACCCTATTATTTTATTTATTGCTGCACTGCATTTATTTTGGCTTGTATTATCTGTACCTTGCTATGTCCCCTGAGGACCTGGATCCGGATTAAGTCCCTAGGATTAGCTAACAAGATCTATTCCGAGGTATACGGGACCGGAGCAATAGCATTAGCAGAAGCAGGTGCCTACATTGGGGCAGAACTAGGATCTGAGGACGAGATCGTACCAGAGGACTTCTCCTGAGTATTGGCTTGAGATACTCATTTATTTCTGTTTCTAGTTATTTTATTTCCAGTCTATTGGATTGATGTATCAGACTTGTTCTCGGATTATTCTCCGAGACACTTTTATTGAGATTTGTTAGTTTATTTTATTTACATTATTTCTGGCATTTGATATGTGATTATCTGATGTGGATGAGATTAGAATAGACTGTGACTTGTATCATTGGACCTATTTATTGTTGTACTACATCTTAAGTATGTCCCGATGGATCCATTAAATTGGGTTTGTCCATCGGTGTGTGCTGCTGGCCATTGCCACGTGGCCTAGTCCCTCGGTACTTTGGGACTGGGGCGTGACACAAAGCCTAAATCGAAAGAGCAAGGTGAGCTTAACCTAGTTGCTATGATTGCGCAGGTTGAGTCACATGGCGTGGACACTAACTGGTGGGTGGACACTGGTGCATCTTGCCATGTATGCTCTAAGAAGGAGCTGCTCGCCAAGTACGAGCCTACCTCTGAGAAAGTCTCGATGGCGGATAAGTCTCTAGTTGCAGTACTGGGGATCGGGACGGTAGTGCTGAAGTTGACCTCTGGAAAGTCACTTACACTGGAGAATGTGAAGCACGTACCAATGATCGTCAAAAATCTGGTTTCTGGGAGTCTGCTGTGCAAGGCGGGCTTGAGGATGGATATCAATGCCGGTCATATGTTAATGTCCTACAAGGGAACATACTTCGAAAAATTTTTTTGTACTGAAGGGATATTTAAACTGCAGCTTGTAACTCCTTATGTTTGTATCAATGCAGTCTCTACTTTTGGTTATTCTTTTGAGTTATGGCATAATAGACTAGGACATGTGTACTGTAAACGCATTAATAAGATGTCTAGTCTAGGCATTATCTCCAAATATGGGGGTAAGGAGGTGGAGAAATGTAAACACCCTGAATTTTGAGAATAAATTTAAAAAGAGTTATTACGAATTCTTGGTATTTTCTGGAATTTAAAGCGAAGGTGATTGCGATTTCAAGAATTTTAAGTGTGTCTAGTTGGTGTTAAAATATTAAGGAAATAAGATTTTATGGTGTAAATTGGAAAACCGGACATGTGGTATTTTTCGGTGAATTATTTGGACTCCGGAAACATGTTTTAAGCCTTAAAAACTATTTGGATGTTAAACCGAGTTAAACCAGACCAAACCAAGCAAACCTGAGTTGAACCAAACTTGAACGAAACGCGGACTGAAGCGGACCAACCCAGGTTTGCGGGCCGGGTCGGGTCGGATCCATGAACCCGACCCAAAAACCTGAACCAGACCAAACCCTAAAACTCTCCGCCGGAAACACTGTTCCCCACCTATATATTCCTCCTCGATGTTCGTGTAGCCGCCGCCGCCAACCTAACTCTCCTTATCATCTCAGCCGACCCCTCGACCTCACGACCGACCGGCCGCCCTCGTCGACGCAGAACCCCCACCGACTCCCTGCTCGAATCCCCGCCGCCGAGTCCAGTCCCAACCCCGGACGCCGCCGTCTCCCAGCCACTTGAACTCCTCCATGCCGATCGTTCCCTTCGCCGCCACCCGACCCGTCGACAGCCCTGAACCCCGCCGCCGCCAGGTCGTCGACACCCCGAGACCCCGAGCCGATCCACTCTGCGGAGTCCCCGATCCCGATCGGCCGACCTTTCCCACCGCTCAGGCCGACTCGGCAACGCCCGTCCACGAGCCGCCCCTCGCCGACCGGAGCAGTTGCTGGCCGACAACTCTCTAGCAACTCCCTGAGCCATGACCGGACACAGCGTCTCAGCGGACACGAGACGCGAGCAGCAAACACAGGACACGAGCGGGACACAAAGAGTACCCTCGGACACGTGAATTTCAGCGTGCACGGAGCCCTGTTCAGGTACCGATTTCTCTCACCTCGCAACTCCGATTTAGTTTTCGCCAGTTTCTACGCGTAGACTGTATAACTCGGTGCCCGTGCAACTCGCTCGGAGCACCGCGTCCTGTGGTGATCGCACCCCGCGATCCAAAAATAGGAAAAATAATGCCCTGTTTTACCCCGGAACTGAGTACGTCCCGCCAAACGGGATGACTTGGTCGCACGTGGTCTTTACCAAACGTGCGCGTCGTGGATACGGTCGTGTGGGATTTCGCAGAAGTCGATTCGGAGGTACGTGCACCCCGGAATCAACGCGTATCCGCCGACGACACCCCGTATCCGACCTTTCTGGAACACGCTGTAACTTTGTGTGCACACGTCGGATCGAGACGAAACTTGCGCCATCGGACTCATAGAAATACGATGGTCTTGTGACCGAAGTTTGGTCCGATTCTGAGAATGTTGACAAAATCGCGTATTGTGGGCCCCACAGGCTCCACTTGACGGACGATTTTGTGATCGGCTCATCGGAATCCAATTCTGGAAGTTCCGTTGGGTTTGTATCGTCGTTCCTGACTTGTAGACACTGAGTTTACGGAATTTGGAGACCTTCGACCCTGACCCGCTTTTCGGTGCAAAGTGGCCCACATGTGGACCCCACATTGGCCCGAAAATGACCTTTTTGCCCCTGTATCCAGATTGGACGTAAGGACAGGCATTTTTAGTAGTTTGACATCTTCTGAGACTATTGGTGATGTTTATTACAGCTTTTGGAGTAGTACCTACCGGATCCACTGATACAGGGACAGTTGTTGGTATTCGGTCATCAGGCAAGTGTACCTTGCCAAACTTTGCAGTCTTTATATATATTTTTCCTTGCTTTATTCTATTTCTGTGCATGCTCAACCTAGGACCGTGTGACGTACTTAGCGTCCGATTATCAGTCGGGTGCCAACACTGTACGCAGTGTTGGGTACTGTCATCTAAAGATGGACATACGTGACACTTTATATTCTCGTACTTGTCTTATCAAGTACACTATGACCCAGGACACTTGACACTATTCATGAGACAGGATCTTTCTGAGATATTCATGGTGATTCTGTATAGGATACAGGACTTGACATGGACATTATATTCTTAGATATTGTATGACTTGTTGCATTAGCTATGATCCCGCTTGACATGGACATGAGACGTTATGGTCATGATATGCGTGGTTACATTGGGTGGGAAGAGACACACAGGCTACAGACTGTTCCATATATATATACATCCACTATTATTGAGAGGTCGTAGACTCTCGGAGCAGAGCTAGACCCACTACCGGTTATTACCGCTACCGGCTCCCCGACACAGAGCTGGTAGTGGCTCAGCCTGAGTACTCGTGATGCTCTCACTTGCATTTTTACTTAGATGGTTACTTACTTGCCCTATTTATTCCATTTATTTTCTGTACTACATTTATTTTGGCATGAGCTTTCTTGTACCTTGCTATGTCCCCTGAGGACCTGGATCCGGATTATGTCTCCAGGATTTGAGGACGAGATCTACTCCGAGATATACGGGACCGGAGCAGGAGCTGATCCAGGAGCTGTACCGCCATCCGAGGACGAGGTGTTAGCCGAGGACTTCTCCTGAGCATCCATGTTTCATGCTCAGTATTTATTATTTATTTCAGTCTTTTCTATTCTGGTCTGTTGAACCATTGTACTAGATATTTATCGGGTTGTTCCCCGAAGCACTTTGTTGAGACTAGTTGATGATTTACATTTCTTTATTTACTCTGTGGATCTTATTTATTACCTTGTGTGGATGAGATTAGTTGTGCCATGATTGTCGTAGACTTGTTATTTTACAGCTTAAGTATGCCCTGGTGGATCCATTAAATTGGATTTGTCCATCGTTGCGTGCTGCTGGCCATTGCCGCGCGTCCGGTCCCTCGGTATTTTGGGACTGGGGCGTGACATGGTTTTTATGGTGGCCCATGCAGGTCTACGACTAAATTGTTCGGTTTTAACTTAGGGACCGAACCAGCCTGCCCTAAGGATAGGATAAGTTATAGGATCTCATCCATTAAATAAACCATTATTGAACTCTATACCGAACTCGAAATTGTCACTTGATTTGCATCCTGTTTGATTCCTCTGAGCGTTCTTACAGTTTATCTTATGATTGCAGAGTAATGGATCCTAGGAACAGAGACGAGATTCCTTTGGATACGCCACACGATGCTGTGGTTACTTATACAGACGGAGTGACCCCAGGGAATGGAGGACAAGCATCGCAGAGCGATCAAACCGGTCAGCCTAATCCAAGGTTCCGGAGAGATGACATCCCACCTCCACCACAGTTCACTCCCCAGATGCCAGTTTTCCCGCCCGGACAAGCCATGGACGGGCAACAGGTGTTCCAGATGATGTATGCCATGATGCAGGCCCAGCAGCAGATTCAACAAGAGGCCCATCGCCAGGAGGCAGAGTATCTGAGGACCAGCCTGGTGTCCGCATTAGAACAGGCAAATCCTCCAACGAGGCGAACAGCGATGGGATCTATCATCGATTTCCGTCATCTCAAGTCTCGTACATTTTCTGGCAAAGAAGGGCCGACGGAAGTTCATGAATGGCTCACAAACATACAACATCAGTTGGAAGCCGCTGAACTACCAAGAGAGAAGTGGATGACTGCAGTCAGAATGCAGTTAACTGATAATGCGCATCACTGGTGGCTAGCAGAAGAGAGGAGGCTCGGACAGGACTGAGTCACTTGGGAAGAGTTCTCCAGACTCTTCCAAGAGATGTACATTCCGGCAGTTGCACGATCAGAGCTCAGAGACAAGTTCAACCGCCTCATCCAAGGCAGTATGACAGTAGAGGAATACAACGCGGAGTTTATACGCCTAAGTCGCTTCGCTCCGACATTGATCTCGACAGAGGAAAAAAAAGCTGAAAAGTTCTTTGATGGACTGAAGTTCGAGCTTCAGAGATTAATTGGCTCAGTCGCACCTACATCTTATACTGAGGTCCTTGCAGCAGCACGACGCATGGAGCGCGTCACTAGAAGGAAATCGAATCTGAAAAGGCCAAACCCATCCGCACTATCCAAGACAGCACCAGGAGATTCTGCGAAAAGATTCCAGAGGAGTATACCGGAAAGAGCAGCACACAGGGACATACCTCTTCCTACTTGTCACCACTGCGGCAAAGTAGGACACATTGAGAAGGAATGCAGACGTAAGTTGGGACTATGTCTGAGCTGCGGATCCAACCAGCACTTTTCTAGGGACTGTTCAGAACGCAGAGACGGAGCACCGAGGCTAGCTTTACCTGCACCACGACCAGCTACAGGAGCAGTAGGAGCACAGCAGACAGGAGCTGGAGGAGTCAGACCACCAGCTACAGGAGGCTACCAGCAGAGACAACCACTGGCACCGCAGGCAGCCCTATTTCAGCAACAGCAGCAACAGAGAGGACCAGCTCAAGGTCGAGGCCAGGCATTCACCTTAGCTGTTGAGCAGGAGGCTACAGCAGGCGAGGTCATCGCAGGTACTATTTTAGTAGCTTCATTACCAGCTGTAGCATTATTTGATTCTGGAGCATCGCATTCATTTATAGCAGCTAGCTTTGTAGCCACCCATAGAGTAGCTACCGCACCCCTTCCGAAGATGAAGAGAATTCTTACGGGAGGTGGAATTATTCCGGTTAGTGACGTCTGTAGATCATGTTCTGTAGTAGTTTGTGGCAGAGAAATGCGAGCTCAATTTCTGATCTTTTCTATGCCGGACTATGATGTCGTACTTGGTATGGACTGGTTGAGTCAGTACCATGCGACTCTTGATTGACGACTTGGGAGGGTTATATTTAGACCGCCTGGACATCCAGAATTCAAGTTTCTTCGAGGAGCAGTAGAGCAAGGAGCTCAGCCTACTCTTAGGGTATTATCTGTAGAAAAGGAGACATGTTACCCAAGAGTCATATCTGAGTTTGTGGATGTATTTCCCGATGATCTTCCAGGTTTACCACCTGATCGGGAAATAGAATTCACAATAGACTTAACTCCAGGAGCAGAGCCTATCACTTCATCGGTATATCGGCTAGCACCCAAGGAGTTAGTAGAATTGAAAGAGCAGGTGGATGATCTTCTGGAGAAGGGTTTTATTCGGCCCAGTGTTTCACCTTGGGGAGCACCCATATTATTTGTGCCGAAGAAGGATGGAACAGTGCGATTGTGCATTGATTACAGAGCATTGAATGCTGTGACCATCAAGAACAGGTATCCCTTGCCACGCATTGATGATCTATTCGATCAGTTGAGTGGTGCAAGGGTATTTTCGAAGATTGACCTTCGATCCGGCTATCATCAGATCAAAGTAAGGAAGGAAGACATACCGAAGACAGCTTTCAGGACCAAGTATGGACATTATGAGTTCTTGGTGATGCCGTTTGGTTTAATCAACGCGCCAGCAGTATTTATGAGCTTAATGAACAGGGTCTTTCATCAGTTCTTGGATAAATTTATGGTGGTGTTCATTGATGACATTCTCATATATTCCAAGAATCATGAAGAGCACGAGGAACATCTCAGGATCGTGTTAGAGACCTTGAGATAGGAGAATTTATACGCCAAACTCAGTAAGTGTGAGTTCTGTATGGACAAAGTACCTTTCTTGGGATACATCATATCAGGAGAAGGACTCTCAGTGGATCCAGAGAAAGTTGCGATGATAGAGACTTGGCCTACACCCACGTCAGTTGCAGAAGTGAGAAGTTTTCTCGGACTTGCGGAATATTATCGAAGGTTTGTAGAAATTTTTTCGAGGATTGCAGAACCGATGACGAAGCTGACACGTAAAGACCAAGAGTTTATATGGACAGAAGACTGCCAGAAGGCCTTCGAAGAACTGAAGAGAAGATTAACAACATCCCCTGTCTTGACTCTTCCGTCAGGGTCAGGAGGTTTTGTTGTTTACAGCGATGCATCAGGTAGCGGATTGGGATATGTTTTGATGCAGCATGGCAAGGTAATTGCTTATGCATCGAGACAGTTGAAGGTTCACGAGAAGAACTACCCGACACACGATCTGGAGTTAGCAGCAGTTATCTTTGCATTGAAGATATGGAGGCACTACCTTTATGGGGAAAGGGTAGAAATCTTTACCGATCACAAGAGTCTGAAGTATGTATATACTCAGAAGGAGCTTAACATGAGGCAGAGACGTTGGCTTGAATTGATGGTAGATTTTAACATCGATCTGCAGTATCATCCGGGAAAGGTAAATATTGTTGCAGATGCGCTCAGCAGGAAGCCTATGGCTTATTTCTTGACGATGCAGCCCGAGCTATTGAAAGATCTACAGGAGCTTCAGATAGAGGTTGTCTTATCAGGACAGAATGGCTTGATGGCTAATCTTAAAATTAAGTCATCACTCGTAGAGAAGATTAAGGAGGCATTGCCCACCGATGCTAGATTTAGAAGGCTGAAGGAGAGGACCGAAGCAGGCATGCAGACAGGATTTCGCATCCATGAAGATGGGACATTGTGGTTTGGGAATCGCCAGTATGTTCCAAATGGAGAATTGAGACAGGAGTTAATGACGGAAGCACATAGCTCTATATACTCTGTTCACCCAGGAGGAACCAAGATGTACCGAGACTTGAGACAGTATTACTGGTGGCATGGGATGAAAAGGGAGATTGCAAGATTTATGGCCAAATGCTTAGTCTGCCAGCAAGTAAAGGCCGAACATCAGAGGACTGCAGGTATGTTACAGCCGCTTCCTATACCGGAATGGAAGTGGGAGCACATCACGATGGATTTTGTCACAGGATTTCCGAGGAGCCCCAGCGGAAGAGATACAGTATGGGTTATCGTGGATCGACTCACTAAATCGGCACACTTCTTGCCATTCAGAGTTGGACAGTCCACAGAGGTACTAGCCGACATGTATATGCGACAAATTGTCAAATTACATGGAGTACCTGTTAGTATTGTATCGGATCGAGATTCAAGATTTATCTCTCATTTCTGGAGGAGCATGCAAGAGAGTCTGGGCACCAGACTCAAATTCAGCACGGCGTACCACCCGTAGACAGATGGCCAATCGGAGCGCACTATTCATATCTTGGAGGATATGTTACGATCATGTATGCTAGACTTTGGAGGATCTTGGGAAGATCATTTGCACTTAGTGGAGTTCTCCTACAATAACAGTTATCAGGCCAGCATTCAGATGGCACCATTTGAAGCTTTATACGGATGGAAGTGCAGATCGCCTATATGTTGGAGTGAGGTTGGTGAACGTCAAATACTGGGTACAGAATTGGTAACGCAGACAGTGGAAAAGGTAAAACAGATTCAGAATCATCTTCGAGCAGCTCAAGACAGACAAAAGCATTGGGCAGATACACACAGACGTCCCCTAGAGTTCAAAGAAGGAGAGCACGTGTTCCTGAGGATTTTGTCCACTCGTGGTACTATCAGATTCGGGAGCAGAGGCAAGTTGAGCCCAAGGTATATTGGGCCATTTGACATTCTAGAGCGCGTTGGTGAGGTGGCATATCGTCTTGCATTACCACCATCCTTAGAGGGAGTGCATGACGTATTTCACGTCTCACAACTGCGAAGATACGTGACCGACCCAAGTCACGTAGTCGATCATTCAGAGATCGCAGTAGGCTCAAGCTTGAGATATGAAGAACAACCAGTTGGCATCCTCGACGTCAGTGAGAAGACATTGCGGGGACAGACAATCAGACTGGTCCGGGTAGCTTGGAAACATCATTCACCTGGCGAATCAACTTGGGAGCGAGAAGATAGTATGCGCCAGCGTTACCCCCACCTGTTTGAGGAGGCAGTTGTAAACTAAGCAACCTTGTATTTCCATAATTATTTCTTTAATAGCTTAATCTTTGATTGCGAGGACGCAATCAACTTAAGGAGGGAAGATTGTAAACACCCTGAATTTTGAGAATAAATTTAAAAAGAGTTATTACGAATTCTTGGTATTTTCTGGAATTTAAAGCGAAGGTGATTACGATTTCAAGAATTTTAAGTGTGGCTAGTTGGTGTTAAAATATTAAGGAAATAAGATTTTATGGTGTAAATTGGAAAACCGGACATGTGGTATTTTTCGGTGAATTATTTGGACTCCGGAAACATGTTTTAAGCCTTAAAAACTATTTGGATGTTAAACCGAGTTAAACCAGACAAACCAAGCAAACCCGAGTTGAACCAAACTTGAACCAACCGCTGACTGAACCGGACCAACCCAGGTTTGCGGGCCGGGTCGGGTCGGATCCATGAACCCGACCCAAAAACCCGAACCAGACCAAACCCTAAAACTCTCTGTCGAAAACACTGTTCCCCACCTATATATTCCTCCTCGATGTTCGTGTAGCCGCCGCCGCCAACCTAACTCTCCTTATCATCTCAGCCGACCCCTCGACCTCACGACCGACCGGCCGCCCTCGTCGACGCAGAACCCCCACCGACTCCCTGCTCGAATCCCCGCCGCCGAGTCCAGTCCCAACCCCGGACGCCGCCGCCTCCCAGCCACTTGAACTCCTCCCTGCAGATCGTTCCCTTCGCCGCCACCCGACCCGTCGACAGCCCTGAACCCCGCCGCCGCCAGGTCGTCGATACCCCGAGACCCCGAGCCGATCCCCTCTGCGGAGTCCCCGATCCCGATCGGCCGACCTCTCCCACCGCTCAGGCCGACTCGGCAACGCCTGTCCACGTGCCGCCCCTCGCCGACCGGAGCAGTTGCTGGCCGACAACTCTCCAGCAACTCCCTGAGCCATGACCGGACACAGCGTCTCAGCGGATACGAGACGCGAGCAGCAAACACAGGACACGAGCGGGACACAAACAGTACCCTCGGACACGTGAATTTTAGCGTGCACGGAGCCCTGTTCAGGTACCGATTTCTCTCACCTCGCAACTCTGATTTAGTTTTCGCCAGTTTCTATGCGTAGACTGTATAACTCGGTGCCCATGCAACTCGCTCGGAGCATCGCGTCCTGTGGTGATCGCACCCCGCGATCCAAAAATAGGAAAAATAACGCCCTGTTTTACCCCGGAACTGAGTGCTCCCCGCCAAACGGGATGACTTGGTCACACGTGGTCTTTACCAAACGTGCGCGTCGTGGATACGGTCGTATGGGATTTCGCAGAAGTCGATTCGGAGGTGCGTGCACCCCGGAATCAACGCGTATCCGCCGACGACACCCCGTATCCGACCTTTCTGGAACACGCTGTAACTTTGTGTACACACGTCGGATCGAGATAAAACTTGCGCCATCGGACTCGTAGCAATACGATGGTCCTGTGACCCAAGTTTGGTCCGATTCTGAGAATGTTGACAAAATCGTGTATCGTGGGCCCTACAAGCTCCACTTGACGGGCGATTTTGTGATCGACTCATCGGAATCCAATTTTGGAAGTTCCGTTGGGTTCGTATCGTCGTTCCTGACTTGTAGACACTGAGTTTACAGAATTTAGAGACCTTCGACCCTGACCCACTTTTCGGTGCAAAGTGGCCCACATGTGGACCCCGCTTTGGCCCAAAAATGACCTTTTTGCCCCTGCGTCCAGATTGGACATAAGGACAGGCATTTCTAGTAGTTTGACATCTTCTGAGACTATTGGTGATGTTTATTACACCTTTTGGAGTAGTACCTACCGGATCCACTGATACAGGGACAGTTGTTGGTATTCGGACATCAGGCAAGTGTACCTTGCCAAACTTTGCAGTCTTTATATATATTTTTCCTTGCTTTATTCTATTTCTGTGCATGCTCAACCTAGGACCGTGTGACGTACTTAGCGTCCGATTATCAGTCGGGTGCCAACACTGTACGCAGTGTTGGGTACTGTCATCTAGAGATGGACATACGTGACACTTTATATTCTCGTACTTGTCTTACCAAGTACACTATGACCCAGAATACTTGACACTATTCATGAGACAGGATCTTCCTGAGATATTCATGGTGATTCTATATAGGATACAGGACTTGACATGGACATTATATTCTTAGATATTGTATGACTTGTTGCATTAGCTATGATCCCGCTTGACATGGACATGAGACGTTATGGTCATGATATGCGTGGTTACATTGGGTGGGGAGAGACACACAGGCTACAGGCTGTTCCATATATATATATACATCCACTATTATTGAGAGGTCGTAGACTCTCGGAGCAGAGCTAGACCCACTACCGGTTATTACCGCTACCGGCTCCCCGACACAGAGCTGGTAGTGGCTCAGCCTGAGTACTCGTGATGCTCTCACTTGCATTTTCACTTAGATGGTTACTTACTTGCCCTATTTATTCCATTTATTTTTTGCACTGCATTTATTTTGGCATGAGCTTTCTTGTAACTTGTTATGTCCCCTGAGGACCTGGATCCGGATTATGTCCCCAGAATTTGAGGACGAGATCTACCCTGAGATATATGGGACCGGAGCAGGAGCTGATCCAGGAGCTGTACCGCCATCCGAGAATGAGGTGTTAGCCGAGGACTTCTCC
This sequence comes from Iris macrosiphon, assembly GCA_036927795.1. NCBI lineage: Eukaryota > Viridiplantae > Streptophyta > Magnoliopsida > Asparagales > Iridaceae > Iris > Iris macrosiphon. Next base: position 145,793,637 of record JAYESA010000017.1, on the reverse strand, counting down.
TGAGCATCCATGTTTCATGCTCAGTATTTATTATTTATTTCATTCTTTTCTATTCTGGTCTGTTGAACCATTGTACTAGATATTTATCGGGTTGTTCCACGAAGCACTTTGTTGAGACTAGTTGATGATTTACATTTCTTTATTTACTCTGTGGATCACATTTATTACCTTGTGTGGATGAGATTAGTTGTGCCATGATTGTCGTAGACTTGTTATTTTACAGCTTAAGTATGCCCTGGTGGATCCATTAAATTGGGTTTGTCCATCGGTGCGTGCTGCTGGCCATTGCCGCGCGTTCGGTCCCTCGGTATTTTGGGACTGGGGCGTGACAAGAAATGTGAAGTCTGTGAGCAAACAAAGATTGTCAGAAATCCGTTAAGAAGGGTGAACCGATGTACAGATCTTCTGGAGTTGGTACACTCAGATATCTGTGACTTCAAGCAATTCTCCACGAAGGCCGGAATAAAGTATTTTATTACCTTTATCGATAATTTCTCGAAGTACGTGTTCGTATATCTTCTCAAGTCAAAATATGAAACGTTCGAGAAATTCAAAGACTTCAAGGCTGAAGCAGAACGTCAAACTGGTCAACAACTCAAAAGACTCAAAAGCGACCGAGGCGGAGAGTATCGTTTCTTGGAATTCGTATCATTCTGCAAAGAACATGGAATTGTCAACGAAATGACTACTCCGTATTCTCCTTAATCTAATGGTGTAGTAGAAAGGAAGAACAAGACGTTGACAGAAATGATGAACTCCATGTTGCTGACAACAGGACTTCCAAAATACTTCTAGGGAGAAGCTGCGCTTACGGCCACATTTATTCTGAATAGAGTTCCATTCGCGACTTCTGACGTTACTCCTCATGAACTCTGGTTCAATATCGGACCCAACTTGAATGTCATTCGAGTATGGGGTTATATGACGTATGTGAAACTTCCAGACCTCAAAATACAGAAGCTGGGAACGAGAACTACGAAGATCATTTTTTTGGGCTATGCTGATAAGGGTGATGCTCGTAGGTTCCTTGATATCAAATATAATCATATCATAGAATCTCGCGACGCAAAATTCTTTGAAGACAAGTTTGCTAGGCACAAGAATATTGTTCTCGCGGATGTTCAGGAGAATGCTGCTAGCACAGACGAGGTAAGTACCTCTCAGAGAGAAGTAGCCAAAGAAGAAGTTGTCGTTGATGAGACAATATTTGAACCAGAACCTGCTGAGCCGAGAGCAAAGCAAGTGAGGAGGCCGAAGGACTTTGGAGAAGACTTTGTTACCTATCATGTGGAAGTTGATCCACTTACCTATAATGAGGCAATGAAGGCCAGAGATGCTATTTTTTGGAAGGAGGCTGTCAATGATGAGTATGACTAGCTCAATAACTTCTAATAATACTTGAAAGTTAGTCGATCTGCCTGAAGGAGCTAAACCCATCAGATGCAAGTGGATCTTCAAGAAAAAGATGAAAGAAGACGGAACTGTGGACAAGTTCAAGGCCAGGCTAGTTGCCAAGGGTTTTCTCATATGCAGAAAATTGATTAATTTGACACCTATGCTCCTGTTTACGTATGACTACTATCATGATTCTAATTGCTCTAGGAGCTATTCATAGATCGATGATTCATCAGATGGACGTCAAGACATCATTTCTGAATGGTGAACTGATAGAGAAGATTTACATGCAACAGCCAGAAGGGTTTATGGTCAAAGGTCTTGAAGACAAAGTGTGCAAGTTGTGTCACCACCCCATTTCCAGAGCCGGGTATTTTTTTATTTTTAATTTAGTTAATTGTGCATTATTTTTATTTAATTGTATTTATAATTAATTATTGATTGTATTATATTTTTATTGTTTGTTTTAGGATTTTGGCTAGCCTAGACCCATGTCAGACCCTAGTGGACCCATGTCCGACCCAGCCCACACCCCTGTGAGACCTATTTTGGGTTTTAGAATATTTATTATATTTTTAGGAGGTTAGTTGGAGAGATTTGGAGCTAGTTTGAGTACTTTTGGAACCCGAAACCCAAAATCGAGAGTTAGGAGGGCATTTTGGGTATTTTTGAGACTTGTAAACCCTTATTACATGTGAGACCCGACCCCTATCCCCCATTCCCACCCGTGGACAGCAGGAGCAGCCCTCCCCATTCCCATTTCCTTCTTCTTCTTCATTCCTCTTCTTCTCCACTTCTTCTTTCTTCTCCTTCTTCCTCCAAAGTAAGTTTCCCTTCCATTTTTCTTCCTTCTTCTTCCATTCCTTCTTCTTTATGCTAACCCTAATCTTGCATTTTCCCTAACCTAGGTGGGTAGAGCCTAGATTTGGTGTTGGAGCTTGGATTTGAGGCTTGGAGCTTGAGGGAGGTGGATTTGGAGCATTCTTGAGATTTTGGCTTGGGATTCCAACTCCCAAGAGGTAAAACCTAACTTTCCCCTTCCTAATTATTTTTGTGTAGTGTAATTAGTGTTGTAGAACCTTCCTAGACCCTAAGCCTACCCGTAGGAGAAAGTTGGAACTAGTTTGGTAGTGTTTAGAGACTTTAACACTAGGTTTTGTGTCAATTTCGGGTAAAATCCGAATTTGGCCTAATTTTGGGTGATGTCCTAGGTTAGACGGACCTAGGTAGACGTTGTCGGATGTCTAGAGGGTGAGTGCGTGTCTCCGTTTGGACACGGGAAGCCGCGTAGCGGAGAAACGGGCGTTTCGGGCGAATTTGGGGCTTTTCGTCGTCGCCGATTATAAGTGCGTGCGCATTTCCGTCACGGGCCTAGAATCGATACCAGAGCACATTTTCTAGGATCTAGGCATCGTTTAGAGTGCGTGGATAAATTTTGTGCCGATTCTGAGTTCGTTTGGTGTGCGTTTCAGGAGGTTTTCCGAGCCGCGCACCACGTGTTCGTCGAAATGACCGAACGACCATTTCGGCATGGTTTCCTCGTTTCGGGCTTCTGCGCGCATTGGGTTAGTATCGGGGAGTGTGTGCTAGAGTTTTCGAGTTATATTTTATATATTTTAGGGTGTTGGTGAGTGTCGGGATCGTTGGGCATAAGTGGGGCGTGTGGTTTGTGTGTTGTGTTGTGTTAGTGTATATGTGTCTATATATATATATGTATATATTTATATATATGTGTGTTATGTATATATATATATATATATATATATATATATATATATATATATATATATATATATATATATATATATGTGTGTGTGTGTGTGTGTGTATGTATTTATATCTATGTGCTAGTGTATGTGTGTAGGTGAGTGTGTGTGAGTGAGTGCTTGTGTGAGTGTGTAGGTGAGTGTCTGTGAGTGTGAGTGAGTGTTTATAGGTATATATATATGAGTTTATGTATATATGTATATATATTTATATATATATATGTATGAGGGTTTGTGTGTGAGGTTGTGTGTTTGTGAGAGTGTGTGCTAGTGTGTGTGAGAGTGTGTGTGTGAGGGTGTGTGAGGTTGAGTGTGTGTGAGTGAGGATATTGTTGTATTATTATTTGAGTAATTTTTATATGCTTATGTGTATATATTTACGCGTGCTAGCATAGGTTTTAGCGGGTTTAGGCGGGGTATATAGCGTAGGTTGAGGTATCGGATACCGAGGGTATCCCGGTATCTCAAGGAGGCGAGTTTGTGAGTTTTCTAGCTTAATGAGCTCGGTTTGACCTAGAATTTCAGGAGCACCCTAGTTTGACCCAGACTTGACCGTAGTTGACTCGGTTGACCGCCAAAGTCAACTTTTGACCTAGTTTTGACCCAGAGTTGACTTTTTGGACCCAGAGTTGACTTTTGACCCAGATTTCACCGGTTTGACCCGTTTGACCTAGAACGACCCTAGAAGCCTATTTTTAGTTATTTTATATCTGTTTAACTCATTAGAACCCTATTTAATCTTGCTTTTCGTATTAGGTCCTTGCGACACCGGTTCAGATTGCTAGTTGCTCAGGACGTCAGGCGAGTACATTCTCTGATAGTTTTCATTATCTGATGATTATTATGATTCAGCTTCTAGTATAGTATTATCTGATTATTCTGGCACAACACGGGACACTGACTGGTATTTCTGGATTTATTTACTTGCGACACGTATATTTCATGTTTCTGGCCTCTATTCTGGAATCACTACTGGCATCACCTACAGGCATCACCTACAGGCATCATTCATGTTCAGGCTGGACTCATCTTGATTTGCGTGTCGGGTCTTGGATCCACTTGTATTAGTCGGAGCGGAGAAATACTCGAGTAGACATGTAAACATTCCTATCTGGCATCATCAGGAATCACTCCCTCTGGTCTAATCTGGAATGATAGCAGCCGCGCACCCATTGCGCGGTGAGCCGTACTTACCCCTAGCCGTTTACATATCGAAACAAGTATTTCAAAGACACCGAGTTCATTCTTTATAGTCTGGACTCTCTTGCATTTCTTGCTGGTCTCACTTACATGTTTCTGGACTTGACTCACTACATATTTTTCATGCTGGACTCACTACACGTTATTGTGCACGGACTTGATCTTAGCTTAGATTTCCTGTATCTTGTAGTTATTACTATCTTGCTCTGATATCCATGCATCTTTACCTTTATGCACCAGTGATTTATATTTTCTTGTTTCATACTTGCTTCATTCTTCTTGCTACTTGCTATAACTGTTTTATAGTTTTTATCATTTAAATGGAACTGCTGTTAGAGATGTACTTGCTCCAGTCCTGACTAGACATATTTTTCAGAGTATCCGGAGAAGTGGTGTCCGACGTTTTATGGACCTGAGCCTGTCGATGGTGCAGACAGGGACCCTCTAGCTTAGGGGTGATTTCCGGATTGGTAGCCGGGATCACTGAGACTTTATTGTTATTTTTCTAGCTTTTAGCACCGGATTTGTCTTCGGTTTTGGATTGAGACCTTGTATTGTATATTATTTTGGATGATGTATTATTATTGATGTTGTGGTTGTTGTAGTAGTTGTTGTTGGTTAGACTTTGGAGTTGTTAATCTTCTTTGTTATCTTATCGTGCTTAGATTCGTGATTGAGTACTTGATTATCATTATGCTATTGCTCCTCCGTTTGGAGTTGAGATCTTGACAGGTTTATATATTGATTGTGTGGTTGCCCTCCTTTTGGAGAGGTCATGGCCGATTTTTGTGTGAGATTATTATTTAGTTAGTTGACTTAGACAGCGTTCTACCGCCGATGCTGCGGCGTAGGCTGGACGTACCCACGACTCATGCCCAATTTTTTGGGTGCGGGTCGTGGCACATTTTTGGTGGCGGGCCCATGCAGGTCTCGATTCGCAATTAGTGCGATATCGTGGTGGTACAACAACTTAGTTGTACTGCTGCGAGCCTGCTATAGGATCTAGGATCTAGGATGAGAGTATACTCAATCACGACTAGGAACAATTCCGATCTAATTATTCTGAAATTGTTTCTTTTGAAATATTATTGTCCTTCTTTGATGATATCGTATCTTGCGCCGTATTGACTTCTTTTGATCTGTGTTCAGGATGCCTCCGAAGACACGATCCCATCGTACCGTTCCAGCAGTTGCCACTGAGAGATCTGCTACCTCTCGTCCAGCTCGTATTCAGGCAGCTGCTACCGCTCCACTCACCACTCCTGTGGTTGAAGGAGTATCTGTTTCTCTCGGGGATCCTCCTTCACCTGTCGATCCGAGGACTACCCTAGTCGTTCCAGTGGTTCCTCTACCACTTTCTGCTCCAGTAGATGCCGCGCAGTTGTTTGCGTTCTTCAGGGAGATGATGGACGCGCAGCACCGTCAGGTGGATGTGATGAGGCTAGGCATTGAGAACGCCCACCAGGTGGCCATGACGGCAGTGGATAGGGTGGCACAGATTCAGCCACAGGCAGATCAGATTCAGCATCCGAGGCCGGGTAGTATCATTGACTTTCAGAGGATGCGACCCAAGGAGTTTCGTGGTACAGAAGGGATCCTGTACGCGAATGACTGGATAGAGCAGATCGAGGGGATCTTCAGGCTGGCGCAGATTCCAGACAGCATGCAGATAGAGGCAGCAGGCAGTCAGATGTTCGACCTCGCCTTGACATGGTATCGCACGGATACGAGGATTGCGGCGCCAGGGCTTACTTGGGAGGCTTTCAAGAAGCTTTTTAAGGAGAAGTTTTTCCCAGATGTGGCGCTTAGTGCTTTGGAGAGCCAGTTTGAGGCACTCGTCCAAGGGAGCATGACGGTGGACGAGTACGCAGCGGAGTTCTGCCGTTTGGGCAGATTTGTAGATGGCTTGAGTGAGGCAGCCAAGGCGATGAAGTTTCGCAAGGGCTTGGTTATGGCGGTCAAGTCTTTGACCAGGAGCGACCGTGAGGCGACTTTTGAGCAGATAGTAGGAGATGCTCAGAGAGCAGAGGATGACTTGGGGCTCAAGTCCAAGAGAGGCAGGGATGATTCAGTCAGTACGAATGGCAGTGCGGGACCAGCTAAGCGTCCCTATGTGCAGAAGGCAGCGCAGCAGGGTCAGGATCAGAGGGTGCCCACTTGTGCCTACTGCAGGAAGGCAGGACACACTTGGGATGTTTGTAGGAGGAGGCTGAAGGTGTGTTTGTTCTGTGGATCCGCTGCTCACCAGATGCGAGATTGCCCTACTGCACCTCCATTGGGTGGAGCACAGGATCAGAGAGTTGGAGCTAGGCCACCTGTGGCACAGCATCATGCCCCGCACCAGCAGAGGGATACACCCTAGCAGGGCAGGGCTTATGCGTTGACGGTCGAGGAGGCCGATGCTACGGGTGTCGGGTTAGCAGGTCTGTCGCTTGTTTCTTCTTCCTGTCCTTTTCCATTCCTGTGGTGTGCTTCATTAGTACCTGTTAGACTTTTCTTTGTGCGGTGGTAGATAGTGTAGTAACCCTGATTGAGACTGTGATAACACGACCAGTAGGACCATGATCTTGTATGTTGTTAGGTAGAATTTCTTGACTGTGATTGTTGGGGGTTTGATCTAGAGAGATTGTGATTGACTTTAAATTTCGAGGACGAAATTTTCTAAGGAGGATAGGCTTGTCACCACCCCATTTCCAGAGCCGGGTATTTTTTTTATTTTTAATTTAGTTAATTGTGCATTATTTTTATTTAATTGTATTTATAATTAATTATTGATTGTATTATATTTTTATTGTTTGTTTTAGGATTTTGGCTAGCCTGGACCCATGTCAGACCCTAGTGGACCCATGTCCGACCCAGCCCACACCCCTGTGAGACCTATTTTGGGTTTTAGAATATTTATTATATTTTTAGGAGGTTAGTTGGAGAGATTTGGAGCTAGTTTGAGTGCTTTTGGAATCCGGAACCCAAAATCGAGAGTTAGGAGGGCATTTTGGGTATTTTTGAGACTTGTAAACCCTTATTACATGTGAGACCCGACCCCTATCCCCCATTCCCACCCGTGGACAGCAGGAGCAGCCCTCCCCATTCCCATTTCCTTCTTCTTCTTCATTCCTCTTCTTCTCCACTTCTTCTTTCTTCTCCTTCTTCCTCCAAAGTAAGTTTTTCTTCCATTTTTCTTCCATTCCTTCTTCTTTATGCTAACCCTAACCTTGCATTTTCCCTAACCTAGGTGGGTAGAGCCTAGATTTGGTGTTGGAGCTTGGATTTGAGGCTTGGAGCTTGAGGGAGGTGGATTTGGAGCATTCTTGAGATTTTGGCTTGGGATTCCAACTCCCAAGAGGTAAAACCTAACTTTCCCCTTCCTAATTATTTTTGTGTAGTGTAATTAGTGTTGTAGAACCTTCCTAGACCCTAAGCCTACCCGTAGGAGAAAGTTGGAACTAGTTTGGTAGTGTTTAGAGACTTTAACACTAGGTTTTGTGTCAATTTCGGGTGAAATCCGAATTTGGCCCAATTTTGGGTGATGTCCTAGGTTAGACGGACCTAGGTAGACGTTGTCGGGTGTCTAGAGGGTGAGTGCGTGTCTCCGTTTGGACACGGGAAGCCGCATCGCGAAGAAACGGGCGTTTCGGGCGAATTTGGGGCTTTTCGTCGTCGCCGATTCTAAGTGCGTGCGCGTTTCCGCCACGGGCCTAGAATCGATGCAAGAGCACATTTTCTAGGATCTAGGCATTATTTAGAGCATGTGGGTAAATTTTGGGCCGATTCCGAGTTCGTTTGGTGTGCGTTTCAGGAGGTTTTCCGAGCCGCGCACCACGTGTTCGTCGAAATGACTGAACGACCATTTCGGCATGGTTTCCTCGTTTCGGGCTTTTGCGCGCATTGAGTTAGTATCGGGGAGTGTGTGCTAGAGTTTTTAAGTTATATTTTATATATTTTAGGATGTTGGTGAGTGTCGGGATCGTTGGGCGTGAGTGGGGAGTGTGGTTTGTGTGTTGTTGTGCGTTGTGTTGTGTTAGTGTATATGTGTCTATATATATATATATGTATATATTTATATGTATGTGTATTGTATATATATATATATATATATATATATATATATATATATATATATATATATATATATGTGTGTGTGTGTGTGTGTGTGTGTGTGTGTGTATTTATATCTATGTGCTAGTGTATGTGTGTAGGTGAGTGTGTGTGAGTGAGTGCTTGTGTGAGTGTGTAGGTGAGTGTGTGTGAGTGTGAGTGAGTGTTTATAGGTATATATATATGAGTTTATGTATATATGTATATATATTTATATATATATATGTATGAGGGTTTGTGTGTGAGGTTGTGTGTTTGTGAGAGTGTGTGCTAGTGTGTGTGAGAGTGTGTGTGTGAGGGTGTGTGAGGTTGAGTGTGTGTGAGTGAGGATATTATTGTATTATTATTTAAGTGATTTTTATATACTTATGTGTATATATTTACGTGTGCTAGCATAGGTTTTAGCGGGTTTAGGCGGGGTATATAGCGTAGGTTGAGGTATCGGATACCGAGGGTATCCCGGTATCTCAAGGAGGCGAGTTTGTGAGTTTTCTAGCTTAATGAGCTCGGTTTGACCTAGAATTTCAGGAGCACCCTAGTTTGACCCAGACTTGACTGTAGTTGACTCGGTTGACCGCCAAAGTCAACTTTTGACCTAGTTTTGACCCAGAGTTGACTTTTTGGACCAAGAGTTAACTTTTGACCCAGATTTCACCGGTTTGACCCGTTTGACCTAGAACGACCCTAGAAGCCTATTTTTAGTTATTTTATATCTGTTTAACTCATTAGAACCCTATTTAATCTTGCTTTTCGCATTAGGTTCTTGCGACATCGGTTCGGATTGCCAGTTGCTCAGGACGTCAGGCGAGTATATTCTCTGATAGTTTTCATTATCTGATGATTATTATGATTCAGCTTCTAGTATAGTATCATCTGATTATTCTGGCACAACACGGGACACTGACTGGTATTTCTGGATTTATTTACTTGCGACACGTACATTTCATGTTTCTGGCCTCTATTCTGGAATCACTACTGGCATCACCTACAGGCATCACCTACAGGCATTATTCATGTTCAGGCTGGACTCATCTTGATTTGCGTGTCGGGTCTTGGATCCACTTGTATTAGTGGGGGCGGGGAAATACTCGAGTAGACATGTAAACATTCCTATCTGGCATCATCAGGAATCACTCCCTCTGGTCTAATCTGGAATGATAGCAGCCGCGCACCCAGTGCGCGGTGAGCCATACTTACCCCTAGCCGTTTACATGTCGAAACAAGTATTTCAAAGACACCGAGTTTATTCTTTATAGTTTGGACTCTCTTGCATTTCTTGCTGGTCTCACTTACATGTTTCTGGACTTGACTCACTACATATTTTTTATGCTGGACTCACTACACGTTATTGTGCACGGACTTGATCTTAGCTTAGATTTCCTGTATCTTGTAGTTATTACTATCTTGCTCTGATATCCATGCATCTTTACCTTTATGCACCAGTGATTTATATTTTCTTGTTTCATACTTGCTTCATTCTTCTTGCTACTTGCTATAACTGTTTTATAGTTTTTATCATTTAAATGGAACTGCTGTTAGAGATGTACTTGCTCCAGTCCTGACTGGACATATTTTTTAGAGTATCCGGAGGAGTGGTGTCCGACGTTTTATGGACCTGAGCCTGTCGATGGTGCAGACAGGGACCCTCTAGCTTAGGGGTGATTTCCGGGTTGGTAGTCGGGATCACTGAGACTTTGTTGTTATTTTTTTTAGCTTTTAGCACCGGATTTGTCTCCGGTTTTGGATTGAGACCTTGTATTGTATATTATTTTGGATGATGTATTATTATTGATGTTGTAGTTGTTGTAGTAGTTGTTGTTGGTTAGACTTTGGAGTTGTTAGTCTTCTTTGTTATCTTATCGTGCTTAGATTCGTGATTGAGTACTTGATTATTATTATGCTATTGCTCCTCCGTTTGGAGTTGAGATCTTGACAGGTTTATATATTGATTGTGTGGTTGCCCTCCTTTTGGAGAGGTCATGGCCGATTTTTGTGTGAGATTATTATTTAGTTAGTTGACCTAGACAGCGTTCTACCGCCGATGCTGCGGCGTAGGCTGGACGTACCCACGACTCATGCCCGATTTTTCGTGTGCGGGTCGTGACAAGTTGGTAAAATCTCTGTATGGTTTGAAGCAAGCTCCCAAATTATGGCACGAGAAGTTTAACAAAGTTATCAGATCAAATAGCTACAAGGTCAGCGAAACTGATAAGTGTGTGTACACGAAGTTTATTGGTGATAAAGATGTGATTGCTTGTCTCTATGTGGATGGCATGCTAATCCTAGGTTCGGATGAAGAATGTGTCACTAGAACAAAGATGTTTCTCTTGTCTAAATTCAGTATGAAGGACATGGGAGATGCAGATGTCATCCTCGGGATTAAGATAATCCGAACGGAAGCTGGGCTTGCTCTATCACAAGCTCACTACATGGAGAAGATGCTCACACACAATGGATATCAAGATCTTCCAGGGATTGATACGCCATATAGGTGTGACAAGAAACTGAAGCCTAACCCAGGAAAAAGCGTCAGACAGTTGGAGTACTCTAGCATCATTGGGAGCTTGATATTTGCTATAAATGCCACTAGGCCTAACATTGCTTTTTTTGTGGGAATGCTGAGTAGATTCACGAGTAACCCGGATGTTGAATACTTGAAAGCTGTGAAGTGGGTAATGAGATACCTCAAGAAGACTCAAAAGTTTGCACTTTACTACGGCGGAGATCCAGCAGTGGTAGAAGGTTTCAGTGATGCTAGTTGGTTCTTAGAAGAAGAGAGCGAAAGATCCACCGGAGGATATTTTTTTCTATGGGTGGAGATGCTATTTCGTGAAAATCGAAGAAGCAGACAATGCTCTCACACTCGTCAATGGAGTCTAAATTCTATGCACTTACAGCTACAGCAGATGAAGCAGAGTGGTTTCGAAAGCTCATGTACGATCTTCCAATGGTTGGTGAGCAGATTTTGGCTGTACCGATACACTGCGACAACCAGGTAGCTGCAGCAGTGTCATATAATAATTTTTTTAATAGAAAGAAGAGAACTGTGCGACTTTGACACAGATCACTGAATAATCTCATCAAGACTGGTGTCATTGAAGTGGTGGATGTTCGAAGTCAGGAGAATCTGACGGATCTGTTCAATAAAGGCCTCAAGCGCCAGCTAGTCGAAGACATAACAGGTCAAATGGGCTTGAAGGACCTCTGATATTGTGTTTTTGTTATCCTATAATTAAGTTTTATGCTATTAGTTCAAAGATGAATCTATTAGGCATATAGCTTTTGGTTGAAGGGAGGATCATTGACTGAGAAAATATCAGGTAGAGTGGGTAGTCTTTCGGGACATGATGGGATACTTACCCAGAACCACTGTGGTCTACTACTTGTTCTTTATATATAGAACAAATCCTATGTACGGGTGGCTTCGACGCCTTAATGAGTTCTCGGGTAGAGTGAATGTCTGGTGTGCGCTGCAGGTAGCACGTGTAGTTCAGTACTACAAGAGACTTGTATCCCATGCTACAATGGTGTGATACCACGATGAGGTAAAAGATGTAAAGCCTCGGCTGCGAGCCATGTCATAGTGGCAGTAGAACCACAAATAGGCAAGTATCCTAATGATGAAAAGATAGAGAGTTGTAGCCCAGCACTGTATTTCCCCGTTCCTCCTGTTCGGAGAGCGCGGCTAAGAAATACTTGGTATCGTTCGATCAGGACAGATTGAATCAAGATCCTTTCCTCGTTATGGATTGGTTTCTTCGGAATCATGTCCCACATTCAACGGATCGTGCCTCAAGGAAGGACTCGGCGGCAGAGTCGAGAAGGGCCTTTTCGTTGCGTTGGTTTCCTTGCCCGTTTTTAGATGCCACTTAGTTGCCTTTTTGATGGTTTTGTGATTTATGTTTTTCTTGAACGGTTTCGATGGATTTCATTCTCTTCGTTCTTTGGATTTTGTAATTCGTATCGAACTCTTGGAGATTGAAGCATGAGATATTGATCAACTGTTGGTGCGTGCAGGTGATCGTGTAGGCGACGCGCAAGCGGAGTCTTGATGATCTCCCCTTTTCTCTTTCCGTTCACCAACTTGTGAGTGGCTTTACCTCAATTAGCGACCTTCTTCCAAGTCTTCGTTCTTAATAAATTGACTCATTTGTGCATTCCAATCAAACGATACCAAACCAATAAAATTGAGTCAGAATAAAGAAGAAGTAGACTTGAAACACTTATAATGATTGTCACACAGAAATCTATACGATCATATTGATGCGTGCATGTCCATTATACATATAGCTATTTTGTGTCAGTTGTAGTTAGAATTCATTTATCTATAACTGTTTAATGTATGGTGCAAATGGTAAATATGATCATTGTACAAGTAGCCTAGACTATGGAAAATGCATGAAGTTTATTTACTTATATTTCTTGAATATGTGTTTCAGTTGATAACTTAGTTTGTAGATGAGACATGGTCTTGGATAACTTGTGCACAAGAGATATCGTTCTACGAACGGTCGCCGGGGCACTGGGACCGCTTCGACCCGGGTAGAACAATTTGCTAGTGTAGTCCTAGCATTGGATGGGTCTGTGTGTCCGCCAATGGCTAGCTATCCGAGACGGAATAACAGCCGACCCATCTCTTGCCCGACAAGTGATTGCTATATATATTTAAATTGTGCAGACTAACTATGTCTTCGTGGTAGGGAAGGTCATGGTAAGTTTTGTACAAGTGGTTAAGACGGTACATGTAAAGTCACCGAACGGTGGCACATTTTGTTATGTAATTTTATTCTATCATATACAAAGAAATGAACTATGACAAGATAGAAAGATCACATAAAAAAAATGTTGCATGCTTATATGAATTCGTTATCGATTTTGGTAAGTTGGGTTAGCTCGCCCTCACCGGTATTTTGGAAGTACCGACCCTCGTTGCAGCAGGTTTCCTGAGCCGAGGCGAAGCGACGAGGAGATAAAGCTTTCTCCAACCCTTCCTGGATCAAGGCGCGTTCGTGTTGTGACTTTTGGGAGCTCAAGTACAAAATCAAGAAAGGAGCTCGCTCTCACCTTTTGAAGCCACTAGGCGATGGTGCTGACTCGCACCCAATGTGTTTTGTGGTTCTGAAATATTAGTAAGGGATGTAATGTATGGATCGACTATCTCATTTTGCATCCAAGTTGTAAGCCCGTGCGACATCTTTATTACTTTTTGGGTCAAGAGTCTGTAAACATATGTTCATTATCAATAAAGAGAACTTTTCTATATCTCAAAGTGTGATATCTTATTTGCATACTCTGTTACAATTGTTCTAACGTATATCATTATGACTAGGCCTTGTGCATGCGCGCCTTAAGCGTGCACGACATCACGCCCGGGGGACGATTATCGATTTAGCGGAAATCGGGGCGTGACAAGCACTACTAAGAGGCCGATGACCTCATGCTACAGTGGATGACACCAAATGAGGTAGTTAACCTCGGCTGCGAGCCATGTCACAGTGGCGTAGCACCACACGGAAGCGCAAGGCTTCATGTTGAGATATAGTATAATACTACTAAGAGGCTAGTGACCTCATGCTACAGTGGGTGACACCACAAGAGGTAGTTAACCTCGGCTGTAAGCCATGTCACAGCGGCGTAGCACCGCACAGAAGCGCAAGGCTTCATGCTGGGAAATATTAAACTATCTTAAATGGAACTCACCTAAGTGTATGGACATAGATATAGGTCGTCGATTGAGGGTAAATTTGTAGACATCCAAGATACATACACCGAAATCAGGTTAGCACAGGGGCTTTAATGTGCGACCAGAGACACAAATAATGTCATTGTACGATTGTGAAAGAAACAACAACTATGGTTCAGAAGTCAAGGCGTAGTCCATTCTTGTATTGTACTGTTGTTTGACCTATGCGGGAAGATTCAAGTCGTGGGCAAAATCTATCCTAATGCATGATGGGCAGTCACTGTGAGGGATGCTCGACCATATATTGTGATATATGTAGGAGATTGTTGGTATTTTCTACTTTGCTTTGGGAGTTTTAGTCCCACATTGGAAAACCACTAATGTGTATATCTCAATATATAACTATGCTTAGTATTGGTATATGCACATGGGGTAGTGGCCCATGTGTGTTGACTTTCCTAAAGGGATTAAGTGTGAACCCCTTTATGACAATATTTAATTTTGTCATCACCTTTGGGAATTTTTTTTAGGAGCTAAGCCCCGAGTGACTCGGACTCGGACTCGGACGCAGGCTCAAGGGCGCAAAGTGACGCTTTGTTGGCGCACTTTGCACTTAACACGTCAACATCGTATCATGGCGCTCACATGCTCCTTTTGAGTACCATGCTCGGTTGCTATCTCAGGTGCATGCTCGGTCGCTTTGCGTCAGGAGTGCATGTGACCAGGTGTGCATAAGGCCAAGTGCCCATGCAGCTAGGTGCCCATGTAGTCTGGTTCCATGCGTCCAGTGCTCATGCGGCCAGTACTCATGCGGCCAGGGCCGTGTGGCCAGGTCAACATTAGGCAAGGTGCTATGTCTGATATGGAGGGGACATGATCTATTGTTGGCGGCATCGTACGGCACGTGCGGCGCAGACGGTGTACGACGACGCATGGTTCTCTGTGCTACGTGGCTGCTGCTTTCGGCGTCTGACGACGCTTTCTGCTCTCAGCGACTACTTTCAGCGTTTGGCGGCATATGCGCCTTGGTATCTGGTCGGACAACGCATATGCGGCACATGTTTTCTTGTGCCATATAGATGCTGATTTTCTCTATATATAGAGGGGCTCCTCTTTCATTTGAGGGTTTCAGAAAATTCTAACTGTACCCGAAAGAACTGAGAGCACCAGAGCTTTATGCGGCCCACTGACCACCCTCCCACAAAGTATTTTTTTCAGTGATCCGAAGGTGATCAAGAGCGTTCCAGAAGTTCATTTGAGAACTTGTTGTATCCTGAGAGCAGATCATCGTGTAGGACGAATCTTGCCTTGAGCACCGGTGATTTTGATCACCCCAGCAAGGAGTTTCCTTCTTGGTATTTCTTTTCTTATTCCCGTTCTTTCTTGTTGTAGCGTTTGCGAACGTAAAGAGAAGAACGATTTTCTGATTCTTGTTGTATTTGTATTTTCCTTGGGTCGTCTGTTTGTAACCTGTTCCTGGTTTAGTGCTTCTGTGGAGTTATGTGTCACTGTAAAGAAACTCTTGTGTGGATCTCAGTGCACCAACTTTTATAGAGACAAACTCTTGTGTGAGTCTCTACTTTGTGAACCTCCTCTACTTTGATTTGGCTTCAGAACTAACAATATTTAATAAAAATTTAGATTATTAGAAGAAAATAATTTGTAGTAGTTGAACTGCTACTCCAATAATTCAAAGTACTTACATATATATAAGCTGTGCCATACAATCGAAGAAAGCGAGGCCTAGCCGCCTATGATTAAATGGTAGAAAATGGACGAGTTATATGTCTAAGTATGCTGCAACAATTTTTACTGTGTTTGCTAGTGAGGATATCTATGGGTAGCACTATGAATGCAAAATATGTCCCTAAAGCAAGCATGGTGTGTCTACCGGCATATGGTTGGATTTCAGTCTTGATTCATGGTGTATGAAAAAGCAGTCTAGACGTCGTGAAGCATCGATGAAATTGTGGGAAAGACAATCGAGGATCGATGGCTGAACCAGGACTCAAAAATAGCCAAAACAACGATGAAGGTATACCACGGTATACCGATTTTTGGATGATTAGTTACAGAACCTATTCTGAAAGTCTGGTGGTATATCGCGATAACCGGCGGTATACCTCCTGTCAGAATTCAGTTCAGGCTTGGGCCCAAGTCAACTTATGTTTTGACCGTGTGATCTAAACTGGACGACCATGGTTATTGCTGAAATAATTTAGGAATTTTTAAATCCTAAATTAGGTTTCTTAACCTATAAAAAGCGGTTAAGAGGTGGTTGCTAAGGAAAAGCTCTCGGGAGAGATTCAAGGGAGCAAGTCCACATGAATCTAAGAAAAAGTCCGTACTTTGCTTTTATGGCTCGCCTTTCGAGGCAGAATGAAGGGAAGATCTGTTTGAGAAGCCGTCTACTTCATTTATGAAAATTATGACATGATTGGGCGAATGATTTCAATTGTAATATTCTTCTTCTTCGTTGAGATTGGTGAGGGGCTGAACTTAGAGTCAAATGGTTCGACAAATTTGTATCAATCTTTTATTCTTGAGATATATAAATTATGATTTGTCCAGGTAAGAAGCTTAACAAATATATACTATATTTGATCTGTCTTGGTGCTCACGGAAGAAGGAGGATCGTTATTTTTGGGTGGTTTGGTATCGTTTCCGTGGCGTTCTCGGACCAATAATAGGTATAAGATCTCTCATATTTTCGCAAAAGAAGGTACAACTATGTCTATGGAGGAGATGAACACACGCATGATTACCCTCACATGGAAGAATTGGACGATTTAGAAACCAAGGAGGAAGGATCTACTTTGGCGCAAAGATTTGCATGGTCCATTGGAGAGCGACAACATGAAGCCATCGGACAAATCTGTCGATGGATGAAAATGTTAGATCAGAAGGCTGTTGGATTTATCCGTCAATGGCTGGATGATTCGGTATTTCATCACGTGTCCAAGCATAGTTCATACAAAGCATTATGTAAGAAGCAAACTTGTCAACTCGAAGTACATGGAGGGTGCTTCTGTGGCACAACATCTGAACGAGGGTCAGGGTATCATAAATCAACTGTTAGTGATGAAGATGGTGATTGGGGATAAGCTTCAAGCCCGGTTACTTTTGACTTCTCTATCGAAAAGTTGGAAGATTTTGGTGGTGTTTGTGAGTAGTTCCATGCTTGATAGAATTGTCATGATGGAGGCAGTCAAAAATAGTTTATTGAATGAGAAGATCCAGCGTAAGGAGACAGAATTATCGCAGGAGTCCGATCTGGTTGCTTCCTATGAGAAGGGATAACTTATGTCACAATTGATAATATGAGGAAGTCCTAGGGAGCTCGCGAGGGTACCAGCATGGAGGCCTGCTAGCAATATGACAAAATGGATGTGAGACTCGTCTTACTATTCTAGTATACGTACTCGAGATACCCGAGATACGCGTATTATACGTGTATAGCTTACTTATTGTTTAATTGCTTAATTTATGCTTTATGTCATTCATGTATTATTTATGTTATTTTTATAAATTTTACTTATTTGCATGCTTTGGACCGTTGGTCCCTTGGTTATCTTGTGTGAGGCTGTGATGAACCCGGGTGAGGGAATGGATTATAATCCAATGTCCTATAATCCTAGCTTTTCCTATATAAGTAATTCCACTCTATTTCCTTCACTTTTCTTTTCCTTTCATTTCTTATTCCTTCTTCATTTCTTCCACAGCCGAGAGCAGCCGAGCTTGGCCTTGGGCGTGGGTGACCTTGGTAGTGTTGGTATTAGGCTAGAGCTTGACCGTAGGCAAGTACATCTTGCCAACCGAGTGAACCCATGATTTAAAGCTTCTTGATAACCTAAGTTTATATTTATTTACTAACTTAGTTATCTGCATATCTTTAGTTGCTTAAAAATGTATTATAAGTATTAGTTAATGGATTAGTTAGTACTGATAGTTGTTAATATTTGTTAGCTAATTAATTATAGACGCTAAGTGTATAGTTAAGCTAGCAACTAGTGCATAATGTTGCAGACCATATTAAAGGTTAGTGATATGTTAGTAGTGTATGTAATAGTAAGGTGTTTGAGTATGTTAATTAATGTGTCAGTTAGTATGATAAAGCTAGTATCAACCAATTAATGCCCACAGTTAGACCTAATTCAGCTTAGAAATGACCTGGTAGAGCATCCTTAGTGCATTCTACTCTTTTATCCTCATTACACCAATTTTGACATGATATCCATATATAGCTGATTGCGACACCAGCTCAGACACCAAGTGATAGCTTTAGTTCCGGATAGAGGCGAGTACATCTCTAGTGGTTTCCTTTGTCTCTATGACTCTTGCTTTTAGTATTGCTTTATTTGATTCCTGACACAATGGCATACACGGATTGGTATACGTGGATCCCCGTCATGATATGTTCTTCTCCGTGATTATTTTTACTTTGTGATTGGTTGACTAGACCATGATCAGTATGTATGATATTACAGACCGTGCATAGTGATATCGTGTCAGAACGTGTCATGATTTGGATCCGTGTACTAGTCGGGGTTTGGGGGAATGTTAGTTGGATATGTGAGCATAGTATGTGCGTACAATATCTAGAACATGGCATAAGTAGCTAGCAGGTAAAGGATCAAAAGGAACTGAATACAAAAATAACGGAACATGTTAAAAGCAATAGGCCTGATTTTCCACCTTTACACCAAAGAATGACAAAAGGAAGGAACCACCCCCATTACCATTCAAGTGTCCCAATCTACGTCTACAACAATATAATAATAAGAATAGTAACAATAGAGAAGGAAAACCATTGCACCAGAAATAGTAACAATCAACAAGCACGGCCAAGCAATATCTACGGTTTGATGTCATTAGCTAACTAAGATTATCATAATTTCTGGTTACTAACAAATACACTTTGAGGTTCTCTTATTGGTCACAGGCATTGCAGTCTGTCCGGGTTATATTCCACACGCAAGGGGAATAATAAATAACAATAGTAACAATAGTGACAATATGCTACACTTGACGGTGAGCTGAAAGTGGGCCATACTCGACAACCTGCTCCAAATCCATATCTAAATTGTGGCGTCGGAACACCGGGATTGCCTGCAACTAGGTAACCTCCCCTCCCAATGATCTATGTCGATAATCTATTCATTAATCCATAGTAGTTTCAGTTCAAGATTTCGGGTGTGGCATTCCGCAGAATCCCTTCTAGATATGTATGCAAGATAAGACAATGAATTGACAGTTACAATCGCTAGCACAAGACAAGCCAAAACAGTTACTATAGTGACAATCAAAGACAATAGTGACCATGGGGGACAATCTCAATGTCTAGAGTGACAATCAATACATGTAGTGACAATCTGTATCTAGGGTGACAATCAATACATGTAGTGACAATCTGTATCCAGGGTGATAATCAATATCTAGAGTGATAATATGCAATAGGTGACAGTCTGTGAGTGAAAGTTAGTGACAATACAGGTCAATAAGGTCATAGTCAAGACTAACAATATGTAACATGTTATGGGTGGACCTAACTATACAAAATTTTGTGTCGGGACAATAAAGTATAAATAGACATGTAAGATAGTAAACACAAAGAAGATAGGTACAAGCAACGAAGAGCTCAAGAAAAGAAAATATATGAAAAAGAGTACATGATCGGTATAGCGCCGGTACAGACCAGTATACGGCCGGTATAGACCAGTATACTGCCGGTATGCCGGTCCAGAGATTGAAAAAGACAACCGTCAATTGATTCCAACAAATCGATATACCATCGATATACTTCAGTATACCGACATCGGTATGCCGGTCTAAGTCACAGCAGCTTTCTAGGATTCTAAGTTGGGAAAAAATCGGTATACCGTCGGTATATATACACCAGTATACCGTCGAAATGTCGGTCTACATATGCAATCTTAGGAAAAGTCCAAATAAAGACGGGTGTCTAGAACCGAAATCACGTCCTGAAACTCAGCAAATATTGGTATAACAAGTTAACAAATCTAGAGGTGAGCCTCGTAAAGCATGCATACTAAGTCGCAAGGCAATCACTGCGATAATCATTTTTGACACCGAGTTTCATAACTAGAAAATATCAGGGTTTCACAGGAAAAGTCAAAACTAATCTCAAAACAATTTCGAAAAGATGCACATGTTTGGAAATTACGAGGGACACATTATTAACAAAGCAAGTATCATGAAATTCTAAGTGTGTCAAAATCAAGGAAGGCAAAACTCCAATAAATAAAACCGTTCCTAGTTTTCGGCAAGATGTACTTGCCTAAGGTCAAGCTCCCAGCCTAACTCTTCAACTCCACTACCAAGAGGGGTTCAGAAACCACACTCCTAGGCCTCAAAATCAAGCTCCAAGCTTCCGCAAAAAATTTGGAGAGGAAATGAAGAAGGAAGAGTGAAAGAAAAGAGAGAGGAGAGAGAAAATCAAGTCGTATATATAGATGGCGGAAATTAATTGTGACTGTTGGATCTTCCACGTTAGCGATCCACGTAACGATTCAAATCAATCCTAGCTACTAAAAAGAAACCATATATCCAATGGGTAATAGGGTGAGTCACACTATTTACGAAAATATCTAAATACTATTCACCAAAATATCTTACGAAAATATCTTAAAAAATATTTAAAAAGCAAAAGTACTGATCGGTATACCGTTGGTATGCTATAGTATATTGTCGGTATACCGGTCAAGAAGAAAATTTTCAGAAATGCTAAGTTTTAAAATCCTACAAAATTCTGAAAAATAAAAT
The DNA here is from genome assembly GCA_036927795.1 of Iris macrosiphon. Lineage (NCBI taxonomy): Eukaryota > Viridiplantae > Streptophyta > Magnoliopsida > Asparagales > Iridaceae > Iris > Iris macrosiphon. Next base: position 145,772,715 of record JAYESA010000017.1, on the reverse strand, counting down.
ATGCAGTAAAAATACGTATCTATATACCGAAATTGATACCGTGTGACCGAGTCTCACAACATGTTAGTAGCATTTTATCGAATATAATTTTTCTTAGGAGCAATTCATAAATGAAACATAACCAACATAAAACATCACTTATATAATAATTCTTACCACAGTCGACTATCCATCCCTGCAATATATATATATATATATATATATATATATATATATATATATATATATATATATATATATATATATATATATATATATATATATTGTCAGTCTCTACATTAAACTGCTATGCTTGCAATAATGCAATTATATCTTGCATGCGACCTAACTACATGATGGTCCATGAGTGAGTTCCCATAATTAGAAGTTGGGATGTACAAGCCCATCTTTCTAATGTAGATGACATCCTCCTCATGGTGAGGACGTACAATCCTCAAGGTTCCCCCATTCCCTCCTAGGCGGATACAATTATGGTGCCCCAAAGATCGATCGAAAGACTATACTTTGTGCACAAGTTGTCAAGACCAATGCATAAATGCAACTTCTATTAGGTAAAATACTATCATGCAGTAACTAAATAATAAGTAAACATTTCTATCTTTTCTTTCTTTCAAACCATAGAGCCGTAGCTCTGTTATTCCTTTTTTTCTTTCAAAGATTGAGGGTCGGTCTGTCCGTCCCATGACACTGGTCGGTCTCCAGGTAGGCGTTGTTCTGCGGATCTGATTTTGGTGATGGGTAGTTTGCCAACATCGGTTTTAACAGTTCGAAGCCAGAAAGTAGATCAAGGAGTACAACAAACTGAAGATGATACGAGTAGATCTCTATTGCACAGTTTAGTGGGAGATGTGGCCATCGACGACATGCACATTGTATGATATTCTACTCACAAAGGCTGGTGTACGGGGGAGCTTCAATGTCGGCCACGAAGGTGGACAAGTTCAGGAGCTTGAATCTCGAGAAAACCGTACAATCCACTTGGTTGGGCCAATAAATTATTAAGAAGCTCGACCAAATGGGTGTATGTTCCGCGGAAGTCGAGGACATGAAGCCAAGACTTTTGGTGAACTTGATAGCTAGGGACTTTGAACTTGTCTGAGCTATTAATGTCGATGAGATCTCAATCGTTATGGAGGTGCTATGCATGACAGCTAGCATTGACTTGGTTGTTGAGGAGCTGGAGACGAAGGAAGATGCAAAGTAGCCTGAGAATTTAAGGTCAATGGCGAGGGGGAGCAGGATCTCTGTCGCGGGACGACATACAGTCCAATTAAGGATCCATGAGGTCAATACCTCTCATTAAACTAGAGGGGGATTTATTGGGTTCTAGCCTCCATTCAAAATGTGTGGAAGATCGGTCTGGACGTCATGAAGCATCAACGGGAGTAGCAGTAAAGACCTTATCAAAACAGAACCAAAATAGCAGCGACGGTATACCGTAGTATATCGGTTTTTAGGTGATTCATCACAGAACTTATTCTGAAGGTCTGACGGTACATTGCGGTATACTAGCTTTCGGAATTCAGTTCAGGTGTAGATCTAAGTCAGCATATGTTTTGACCATATAATCTAATATGGACAACCATGATTATTGCTGGACTAATTTAGAGATTTTCTAAACCCTAAATTAGGTTTCTTAACATATTTAAAGAGGTTAGGGGGTTGCTAAGGAGAAGCTCACGGGAGAGATTCAAGGGAGCAAATCTACATAAATCTAAGATAAATTTCGCTCTTAGCGATTGCCTTTCAAGACAGACTGAAGGAAAGATCCGTTCGAGGAGTCGTCTACTTCGTTCAGTACAAACATCACAGGATTGTGTGAATGATTTCAATTGTAATATTCTTCTTCTTTCTTGAGACTAGTGAGGTATTGAAATTAGGGGCAAAGGGTTCAACATATTTGAATCAATCTTGTATTATTGAGATATATAGATAGAGATTTATCTAGGTTATAAGATCACCAAAATTATACTGTGTTTGATCTAACTTGGTGCCCGCGGGAGACGGAGGTTCGTTATCTTAAGGTGGGTTAGTATCTTTTACGTGGTGTTCTCGGACCAATTAACACATACAACATCCAATCCATGCTTGAAAATATGGGTCATTACTGAGACCAATATCCTGTGTGCACCACATCGATTTGGTCCATCTGTCATGCACAGAATGTACGATATTCAAAACATATCTTCACAGGGGATATATACCCTAACCCATTTACAATATTATCAACAGGTAAAGGTAATGGACCTTAAGATACCTTCAGACAGATGACAGAGCAATATATTCCTAAAAGAGAGTGCTATTAGATTTGATTTTGCTATCTAGAATATCCATGCACTCTTATTGACCAAGTACTGCTAACTCTACTAGTCAAGGTTACTTACCCATGCAAAACATGTGGGGGGTTTGATTACTTAACCATAAAACAAATCATTCACAACACCAAAACGAGTTCCCAATATCGAATGATATCTCTATTTTTCTTTCTTCTTTTCCATCTCTTGGAAATGATGCAAAAAAGAGCTTGTTCGTTTTGTAGTGGATCTCTTTTAATCAATCTTTAATTGTAAAGACGAGATTCTAGTCATTATTAAAGAGAGGTGTATATGAAGGAGGGCCGGTGCATAATCATAGTGAGTGAGTGATAGCTAGGAAGATATGATCTCCTTCTGCGAGCCGCAAATTCAAAGCTATTGCTCATAAAAGTGCTTTTGTAAGATGATGCATGATAAGGATGAACAAGCATTGTATTTATATATGTTAACTAGCCGACCATGATGATTCTCATAACTTTGGTATCTAGTATATTAATCAAAGTAGTCACTTAATCATGAATTATACGTACACTGTTTGATTAATTTTATTCTCAAGATGAACATCGATCGGCTACATGCACCTGGAACCAAGTTATTGTGTGACAAATCTCAACTAATTATATATCCCTATGAAGTTTTAGTAGAAAATTCATAGACAAACTGAGAAAATTCAAATGTATTTTACTTAATTACGACTCCATACATTAAATTTTCCCCTTGAGCAGTACATTTTGACATGCACTTTGTTGATTTATTCAATACAAGTTCAAATGGAAATTGTATTTTCCCTTTTTAGGCTCAAAGTTCGTTCTGTAATGCTTCAGAGCCTCAGAGCTCATGCTGAAAGGGTGAATATAAGGTTTTTAATATAATATTCTACAAAAGGATACCATAGTAGTGAATATTTTGAGAACATTAAATATTCATACTACTTAGTCTTATGATTACTTCTATTGGTCTTTTGTGAAAATAGTAAAAAAAAAAAAATGTATTATCTTTTACCCATGCAATCTTTTATATTTATCACATGAGTAGGAGATGTTTTAAAATTTATATTGATCTTATGATTACTGCTATTGACCTTTGTGAACATAGTCCGATACTTAAATTCATACTACTTAGTCAATTCACTATTATAAAAATGAGAGCAACACATCTTTAACTTGATATCAGTCTACAGGACTGTGTAGAACTATACATATGTTTTGGAGGTGTTTTCCTTTGTATCCCATTTTTTTGTATCCCATTTAAATAGATTTTAGCTACACACCTACAAATTCCTTTTCCAAGTATCTTAGGTTTGAGCCATGCTAGTCATTTTTGGTCCTTCTTGGCTAAATTAATTGTACCTGTATAGTGTACATATATCCCGTACTTATTGTATGCCACATATTTAAATTGGACATAAAATGAGCATGGAATAGCAAACTACTTTGACTGCGAAAAGGTATAACCATCTTCTTAAAATGTACGTAAATACTAAAACACACATATACTTGTTGTAATTTGGAGACATACGAGTTGGTGTCACATATAAAGAAACATATTACTTATCATATGTTACTTTATTATCGGATTTTTTTTTTTCCATAGGAGAGAAATCTGCATCTAATAAATCATTGGATTTATGGATCTGCTCATATCACGAAAGAAACATTTTAGGTGCAATATTGATGTAAAAAATAACATTTTTCTGACATTGTAAGCGTTATGTTACTGTAGTTTATAAAAAATAGAGATGACTAAATATAAAAATAAAGGTTTCATATTAGCAATACTAAGAATGTTAAAATTTTTGAGACCTTCCGTAAGTACGGAACCAAAAATTTGAACTGAGATGGACTAATGTTGACTAGGTGTGGGCTATAACTCATATGAAATTATATATATATATATATATATATATATATATATATATATATATATATATATATATATATATAATGTGGCTGGAATCGGATCAGAATTGAATAGTCCAAGCCGTAAGTAAATACTGAACCAATTCAATTTTTTTTTAAAAACTTACGAAAAAAAAAAAAAATCAAAACCGTAGGTAAATACTCAACCAATTTAATTTTAAAAAAAAACTTACGGAAGATTAAAAAAAAAATTACTCAATCAATTTAATTTCTAATTAATATATATAAAATATTTGAACTATATTTAAACTAACTAAATAGTATTATCCAAATATTTATTCAAAGTACTAATTTAATTATTTTAAAAAAAATATTTGTGAGCACATGCATTGTATATATATAAAGAAGAAGAAAAAAAAACAAAACAAAATTAGGGTGGGCTGGAGCCCACAAAACATGGTTCCGTCCGGATTTTGGGGTCATGATTGTACATGTTCAGAAACTAGTGTTGTAGAATTTTACCATAGCAATTATTCAGAGAAGAGGATCGAAATCGAGAGGGAGAGGAATATTTAAATTTGAAACAAAAAAACGTATAAATGTTTTGTAGTCCCCCCACTAAGCTAGGCATGCTGCTTTCCTCCCCCTTTCCAAGTGGGCATTGTCCCCACAAAGCCCCATCCCTTTTTATCTCCCACCACCATGCACCACCCCACCCCACCCCCCACATTTTTCTCGCCCCTTCAAAAACCAAACCATAGTCCCCTTCTTTCTCCACACCCCCAATCCATCCATCCATAAAGAGTCCACTCCACTCACTCGCTCACTTCCACACTCCCCCTACTAGCTCTCTAACTGTACACTCTCGATCTAAAGAAAAATATCGATCAATGAAGTCCGTACTAGTTGACATGCAGCATGCAACCAAACATAATAAAGAAGAAGAAGAAGAAGAAGAAGGGAGCCAACCAAACTACCTAGAGCTGAGGCTCGGGGTCTCGTCGAGTGATCATGACTGCACGAGTACTGACGTGGTCGCCACTAGCTCGGCCTCGGCCTCGGCCAGCAGAGAATTATTATTAGCGAGAGGTCCAAAACTTGTGTTCCGGTCGACCGACTTCGATCACGGCTTCAATAGCAGTACTCCTCCTCCCGCGGCGGCAGGGACCAAAAGGGCGTGGCTGCCCGAGGCCGCCACCGCGGCCGCCGCCTGCTGCGGCGGCTTCGTCCACCCGTGGAGCCTGGCTGCCAGGCAGCAGAAGGCGGCTTTCGAGCAGGCTCATCACCACACGTCCAACCCAGCATCATCTTCAGCTGCACCAAGGTTAATTCAACTGCATGCTTACTTGTCATTCTAGCCGCATCTTTAATCTTCGTTTTATTATATGTTCATTTATACTTGGAGATGGACCCAAATTAATATATCACGCATCCTAGGATTAAACCTAACCGAAATTCTTTAACTAAAGGCAAAATAAAATAAATAAATAAATAAATATATAACGAAATCAATGCATATTTGAGAGTTTTTTGTTGTACAAAAAAATATTCAAGCTCTAAAACCCAGATAACATATTTTGTAATTTGGACTAGATCAAAGTTATAATCTTCATGTTTATCTATAAAAATTTACCTTTTTAGAAAAAAAAAATTTATTATTACAGGCCAATCGGGATTCTACACATGGCTAATTAAGTACAAATCTTATTTCTTTTCTATGCATGTTACTCGGTGTTTGTGGTAATAAAAGATATTATTGAATGCTGTAGTAGTATAATTTGTGAGATGATAAATGTTCTAAAGTTAATATTATTATTATTTTTGAGAAATTTAAAATTATGAATTTCATCTTGCATATTGATTCAAATCTAGCCTTGGCCACATGTTAATTTAAAATGCTCTCCTTTAGTTCATAGATACACAGAGATATCAGATATGAGGTGTTTGCATGTGTGCTAGTTTGCATGTTTCAATAGCTGATGTAATTTTAGTACGTAATATAGGATATATATAACCTAGAATATATATATATATATATATATATATATATATATATATATATATATACACACACACACACGGAATATGAGTCTGAGTGCTCATATTTCTACATAAGACAAGTGGACTAATAAAAATAGACTTTTACATCCTCATATTTCTACATGAGATATGTGGACCAATAAAAATAGACTCCTACTCCATGTATATCCATATACACTAGTACACTTTATTTCTATTGGTCCACATGTATATGACTCATATAGAAATGTAGCTCATATTCTGTTTATCCCCTCTCTCTCTCTCTCTCTCTCTCTCTCTATATATATATATATATATATATATATATATATATATATATATATATATATATTTCAAGGATATATGATCTCAAAACTTACCGAGTTTAACAATAGTTAAGCAACCAAGTTATTCGATTTTTTGCATCCTTGCTGATCGTATGTCCCAATATATTTCTAGGGTATATGATTTTAAAACTTACCGAGTTTAACGAAACATATACTTAGGGTATATGATAAAGTATGACGTAGGTGAGTTATAGTATACTTTTCTTTCCAATAAATAAAGAAGAAACCTATAGGAACATATCAATATTTTGAGGGACATTTGGTACACAAAATACTATATAACCGAAAATTCAATATTCACGAAAATCAAATTTTCAGTAATAAAATTCTCTCTGAAATATTATAGTATTATAGTTCCATGTTTGGTGACAAAAAAAAAAGAGAATAAAAAACCAAAAACAACAAAAAAATTCTAAATTTTTAAATTTTTTTAAAAATTAAACATTCTTTAAAAACTAAGAGAAAAAAAAATCTTAAAAATGAAAAATATTTAAAAACTGAAAACAAACAAGAAAACCCAAAAAAGATTAAAAAAAGATCAAAATGAAAATGAAAAATAAAACTAAAAAAAGAAAAAAAAACTAGAAAAAAAATTTCGGACAATTTTTTTTTATATCCACTTATTCTTAAGTGATATAATTATCATGTTTTGTGGGTAATTTTTTTACCCGATTATTCTTAATTTTTGGAAATAAATTTTAATAATCTAAACTAAACATGGGAATTGGTTTCCACCCAAAATGTCCTAAAAAATGTCTACCAAATGCTCCTTAAAGATAAAAATGGCAGAATTCATGGGGATATGAGTTCTCTTGTGTATAAGCAAGTCCCAATTGTTATTCCCGAAGTCAGATTAAAGAAGAAGAGGTAGCCACAAAGTAGAGACTCACACAAGAGTTCGTCTCTACTATCTCCAGAAGATAAGTTGGTGCACTGAGATTCACATAAGAGTTCCTTTACAGTGACATGCAACCCCCAAGAAGCACAATACCAGAAACATGTTACAAACTGACTGAACAAGAAAATAAAAATACAACAACAAAGGAAAAAACGTTCTTCTCTTTACATTCGCAGATGCTATAATGAGAAAGAACGTGCAGAAGAAGAGAAATACAAAGAAAGGAACTCCTCACTGGGGTGATCAAAACCACCGGTGCTCAAGGAAAGATTCGCCCTACAATGCGAAAGAACTTGCCTCATGTCGACTTGGTCGCATGGCCCTGGCCGCATGGGCACATGCCGCATGGTCACAAGCTGCATGGGCACAGGCCTCATAGCGCCTGGACGCATGAGCCACGAAGCAAGCGCCTGAGCTTGCAACGGTGCATGCAACTCGCGCATAAAAAGTACGCATGAGCGCCATACGACGTGCTAAGTGCGCCAACAAAGCACCACTTTGTGCCGTTAAGCCTGAGTTCGAGTCCGAGTCTGAGTCGCTAAACTCCTTCGGGGCTTAGATCCTAAGGGAAACATCCAAATGTGGTGACAAAATAAAGATTGTCATACATGGGTTCACATTTAATCTCTCATGCCCGATTCCCGCAAGGGGCCTATTGTCCTTGCACAGGCATGATGTCGTGCAAGCCTAATTTGCGCTTGCACAAGACCAAAGCTTTGAACAATGACAAGTAAGCTATTCAAGACGGAAGCAACGACATAACATTGCAGAAAAGTAAAGAACACAATGGCATACGCAAATAATCTCTTTATTGATTTTTAAGATGTGTTACAAGCAGCGCTTAGCCGATATTATAATTCGCTCAAGCTCTCTTTCTCTCGATTACAATGACACTGTTCCATACATTACATTCCTTTATACAAAAATAGCTCAAAATATCTTGATACGGCTCAAGGCATCGACTCCAGATCTTCGGGTCCTGGGGATGAGGCTCGGCTATCGCTTCTTCGAACAATCCAGCACCTGCGAACAAGCAAACTGGTGGGGGGTCAGCACTTTAAAAAAAGTACTGGTGAGAATAAGCGACGAACAAAAGCAACACTCCCTGAAACCAAAACTAAGTAAGCATGTGACAAAATATTACATTACTAGTTATCTTGCTACTTTTACCTATGTTCATTTCATGTAGTTCATGATCAAAGTCAGTTTACTTCTTTTGAAAACATATATTTGAAAACATTTTGCATATTCAATACATTCAAGCATGCTATAGGGGCAGTATTCTATCGTACAGTGCGCAACATGCATGGATCGTGAGTCATATTCGATTTCTTAGGAACAAAAGCAGTGATTAGTGGACTATTCATATTTACTCAAGGGGACATCAGCATATTCAATTAAAACAGATACATCTCATTCATCATTTATGCTAAGGAATATAAGAAATACAAATGATCACTTATTCAGGAATCCTTACCCATGGACGAACGATTATCCCTACAACAGACATACACGTTAGCAACAATTTACATATATGAATAAGGTTATATTTTCTGTCCGTCTCTGCATCAAACAGTTAGGTATGCAATAAGGCTAGCCTAGCATGCACCCTAACTATATGATGGCCATGGAAACCATGATTAGTAGCGGTGTTATCACGGCCCAGAACTACACCAAAAATACGCTAAAAAATGGTAGCTTTGACACGTGAACTAGCTAACTAATGACATAAACACCCACCTAATAGCGAGGAGCTTCTTGCCCTCAGGGTGTTCCGATTAGTCTCTCCCAGGCCGAACGGTCCCAGTGCCCCAGGATACCGCTCGAGAGACCATATACCTTGTGCACAAGTTATCCGACCGATGCATGGATGCACACTTAACATATAGTTCTATAAAGCAAGCAAGCAATGATCAAGCAAACTTTTGTCTTTCTTCTTATCAAATCGATCGATAGGTTCAATTTATGGCCCAACACTACACTAGTATACGCTCATACTAGTTGTTTTAACACGTGATCAAGCTATTCTCTGAACGAGTTCGATAGCAAGCATGTGATTCCAGCAGTGGTTCTATAATTCTAGCATGTAATAACTTAAAGTTCTGTCTATTAAGCATCAATGTCAAGCAAACATACAAACGATCTCAAATTCAGCAAGCATGACATGGTTCTTCTTTCTCTTCTAGCTAAGCATGCAGTTCTACTCTTATTTAGCATACTATGAAGGAACATGTTCAAGCATCTTTTACTCTTCTTATTAGCATAGCAATGGTTCATTCGATAGCGGTATCAGTGTAACTAGCATACAACATTCATTTATATACTTAGCATGTCAAGGTTCTTTTCAATGACAAGAATTTTAAGTTCCCTAGTTAGAAAATAGGTTCTCGTTCTATTATTCTCATGCAACATTATCAAGTTAGCAAACAAGCATTGCAAAAACTCAGATTAATTATTAGGGCGTACAAGAATCAGAGAATGAAGTTATGTCCACTCACCAAGATCAATCGTCTTGTGTTTAGATCGGAGAACTATTCGAGAAGGCTTCCGCTCGAGCCAGTAAAGCGATATCTTTTGTACATAATACCAACGCAAAGTGGGGCACTACATAATCCCTCTAGAAAAATCAACCCACATGGGCCACCACCCTATGTGCATATACCAATACTAAGCAAATATATTTATTGAGATATACACATTAGTGGTTTTTCAATATGGGACTAAAACTCCCAAAGCAAAGTAAAAAATACCAACAATCTCCTACATATATCATAATATATGGTCGAGCGTTCCTCACAGTGATTGCCCATCATGCATTAGGATAGATGTCGCTCACGACTTGAATCTTCCCGCATGGGTCAAACAAAAGTACCTTGAGATACTAGAATGGACTACACCTTGAAGTCTGAACCTTAGTTGTTGTTTGTCCCACTCGCATAATGACATCAGTTGTTCCTCCGGTAACACATTAAAGGCCCTGTGCTGACCTGGTTTCTGTGTATGTATTTTGGGTGTCTACAAGTTTACCCTCAAGAGACGGCCTATATCTCTGTACATACACTTATGTGAGTTCTTTTTAAGAGAGTTTAATATTTTTCAGCATGAAGCCTTGCGCTTCCGTTCTGTGCTAGGCTACTGTGACATAGCTCACAGCTCAGGTTAATTACCTCTTGTGGTATCATCTACAGTAGCATGAGGTCACTAGCCTCTTAGTAATGTTGTACTACATCCCAGCATGAAGCCTTATACTTTCGTGCGATGCTACGCCGCTGTGACATATCTCACAACCGAGGTTAACTACCTCATTTGGTGTCACCCACTGCACCGACCTCTTAGTAGTGTTGTGCTACAACTCTCTATCTATTCAGCATTAGGCTACCTGCCTATTTGCGGTACTAATGCCGCTGTGACATGGCTCGCAGCTGATACTTTACATCTTTTACCTCGTCGTGGTATCACACCACTGTAGCATGGGATACAGGTCCCTTGTAGTGCTGAATTACACGTACTTCTTATAACGTACTCAGATCTACTAAAATCTAACCACCAAAACCAAAAACTCCAAGAACAAAAAATAATGAGGAACACAAGGAAAATATTTTCCATCAAACACATTTTTAAAATAACACATATATAAAAAAAAAATCTGAAAATCAAGGTTTATCATGCAGCAAGATGTACTTGCCTTGGGTGACTCCTAGCCTCTACCTCTCACGGTCCAAGTCACATCAACTTCTTCCTAGGGTTAGGATTTGGCTAGAGGGAGCTTGAAGGAGAGGAGGAAGAAGGAAGCATGAATAGTGGAATGAGAAAATAAGTGAGGAGAGAGAAATACTCATATATATACTAAGAGAAGAGAAAGATGGTTAATTAGTCATGGGTTCAACCAAATAAACCAAACCAAGTGTCCATTCTATATGTGGGTGCTAAACCGGGTCTATGGCAATGCCAATATGTATTCTACTAGTCTCGGGTAGTCTCTCTCAAAATAAATAAATAAATAAATAAAATGACAGGAACCAACATGAGAAATATAGCAGGAATACAATATCAGAAAAATTAAATTCTAGAAATTCAAAAAATATCAAATCTGGAATCAGGTGTGACATTCAGGCAGACCGACTAACTTCCGAGTATGATTAGAAGTTATCGAGTCAAACTCGTTATTGACAGCCTTCTTCCAAAAAACTGCATCTCTGTTCTTCATTGCCTCATCATAAGTAAGCGAATCAGCTTTCACATGATAAGTAACAAAGTCTTCTCTGAAGTCGTTCGGCCTCCTCACTCGCTTTGCTCTCGGCTCAGCGGATTCTTGTTCAAATGTTGTCTCTTCAATGATAACTTTTTCTTGGACTACTTCTCTCTGAGAGGTGCTATCATCGTCTGTGCTAGCAGATTTCTCCGGAATATCCGCGAGAGTAATATTCTTTTGCCAAAAAAACTTATCTTCAAAGAATTTTGCGTCACGAGATTCTATGATATGATTAGATTTGATATCAAAGAAACTCCTAGCATCACTCTTATCAGCATAGCCTAGAAATATGTTCTTCGTAGTCCTCGTTCCTAGATTATGTATCTTGAGGTCTGAAAGTTTCACATACGCCAGGCACCCCCACACTCGAATAAAATTCAAGTTGGGTCTGACCTTGAACCATAGTTCATGAGGAGTAATGTCAGATATCACGAACGACACGTTATTCAGAATAAATGTGGCCATAAGCATAGCTTCTCCCCAGAAGCACTTTAGCAGTCCTACTGTCAGCAACATGGAGTTCATCATCTTTGTCAGCGCCATGTTCTTCCTTTCTACCACTCTATTAGATTAGGGAGAATATGGAGCAGTCATTTCGTTGACAATTCAACGTTCTTTGCAGAATGATGTGAATTCCAAGGAGCGATACTCTCCGCCACGATCGCTTCTGAGTCTTTTGAGTTGTTGACTGGTTTGACGTTCTGCTTCAGTCTTAAAGTCTTTGAACTTCTCGAACACTTAATTTTTAGACTTGAGAAGATATACGAGAATGTACTTTAAGAAATCGTCGATGAAAGTAATAAAATACTTCATTCCGACCTTCGTGGAGAATTGCTTGAGATATCTGAGTGTACCAACTCTAGAAGGTTTATACTTCTGTTCACCCTTCTGTACGGCTTCCTGACGATCCTCATCAGCGCACATACTTCATATTTCTCTACCTCCTTACCCCCACATTTGGATATAAGTCCTAGACTAGACATCTTGTTAATGTGTTTACAATGTACATTTTCTAATCTATTATGCCATAACTCAAGAGAATAACCAGAAGTTGAGACTGCATTGATACAAACAGAAGGAGTTACAAGCTGCAGTTTAAACATTCCTTCGATACAAAAAGCTTTTTTGAAGTATGTTTCGTTGTAGGATATCACCATCTGACCGGCATTGATATCCATTCTTAGGTCTGATTTGTACAACAGTCTCCCAGAGACCATATTCTTGGCAATCATTGGTACGTGCTTCACGTTCTCCAGTATGAGTGACTTTTCTGAAGTCGGCTTCAGTACTACTGTGCCAGTCCCCTGAATATTGTTGTCCCCTGAACATCAGCTTGTGACTTGTCTGCCATAGAAACCTTCTCATGGCTTGGCTCATACTTGGTAAACAACTCCTTCTTAGAGCATACGTGGCAAGATATACCGGTGTCCACCCACCAGTCAGTGTCCACGCTATGTGACTCAACATGAGCAATCATAGCAACATGGTTAAGCTCACCTTGCTCTTTCGATTTGGGCTTTGACCTGCAGTTGGTCTTGTAGTGACCCTTCTTACCACAGTTGTAGCATGTCACATCAGTCTTTGATTTTGGCTAGAATTCAGCCGACTTCACCTTCAGCTATTTGAAGTCCTTTTTCTTCTCCTTGTAGCAAAATTTAATCTTTCCTTTAGAATCTCTTGCATGTACCATGTTGGCCTTAGTCAACTGCTTGGACAAGAAGTCCAACTTTAGTTGCCCCCTGGCTTCATCTTCAATGTGAATCCAGTAAAGAAGATATTCGAGATGGATCTCTATTTTCTTGCGGTACATGTCAGTCTTGAACTTGATCCAGCCTGGAGGAAGTTTGGTGATGATAGCCCCCACTATAAATTTGTCTTCCTTCTTTATGCCCTCTTTCTCCAGTTTCTGCTACATCTTCAAAAGTTCCTTGACTTGAGGCAGCATTACCTTCGCGTCTTCGAATTGCAGAGTGAAGAATTTCTTGACGAGATAGATTTTAGACATCTTTTTGTCAGTTTTGTAGAGCTTCTCAAGAGATTCCTAGACATCTCTTGCCTTCTCTTTTTTGTTATAGGACTCTGCCATCGAGTCATCCATAGCATTTATGATCAACAACCAATGGAGGTCATTATCATCCTTCCACTTGGAGTGTGCGTCCTGCGCCACGCCATCTTCAAGCTCTCCTCCATCTTCGGGAATGGTAGGTTCAGGATCAATCAACATATAAGCAACTTTGACAAGACGAAGATTCAAGGAGATCTATCTTTTCCAAATGTTGTAGTGTTCGCCATCAAACTTCTCAAGCTTGTGAAAGCTAATATCAAGAAGGTTTGAGTGGTTATCCATTCTAACTCAAATCTTGCCTTGAGATTCTTATTCCCAAAGTCAGATCAAAGAAAAAGAGGTAGCCACAAAGTAGAGACTCACACAAGAGTTCGTCTCTTCTATCTCCAGAAGAGAAGTTGGTGCACTGAGATTCACACAAGAGTTCCTCTACAGTAACACGCAGTCCCCAAGAAGCACAACACCAGGAACTATTACAAACTTGCTGAACAAGAAAATAAAAATACAACAACAAAGAAAGAAAAAAATTCTTCTCTTTACGTTCACAGACTCTACAATGAGAAAGAACGTGCACAAGAAAAGAAATACAAAGAAAGGAACTCCTTGTTGGGGTGATCAAAACCCCCGGTGCTCAAGGCAAGATTCGCCCTACTCGACGATCTTCCCCCAAGATCCAGCAAGTTCCTAAATGAACTTCTAGAACGATCTTGTTCACCTTCGAATCAGTCAAAAAAATATTTTGTAGAAGGGTAGTCAGTGGACCTTATAAAGCTTTGGTGCTCTCAGTTCTTTCTAGTACAGTTAAAATTTTCTCAACTCCTCAAATAAAAGAGAAGCTCCTCTATATGTAGAGAAAATTAGCACATATGCGACACGAGAAATCATGTGACGCATATGCGCTGTCCGACTAGATACCAAGGCGCATGCGCCGCCTCCGCCAATGCATCGTCAAACGCCGAAAGAAGCCGCTTAGAGCAGACAACATCGTCAGACGCCGAAAGCAGCAACCGCATGGAACAGAAAACCATACGCTGTTGTACGCTACCTGGGCCGCACACTCCGTACAATGCCGCCAACAACAGATCTTGTCCCCTATATATCAGATATAACACCTTGCCTCATGTCGACTTGGCCGCATGTCCTTGGCCGCATAGCGCCTGGACGTATGCGCCCGAGCTTGCAACGGTGCATGCAACTCACGCATAAAAAGATTGCATGAGTGCAAAGTGCACCAACAATGAGCCAACAAAGTGCCTGAGTCTGAGTCCGAGTCGGGTTAGCTCCTAAGGAAAATATTCCAAAGGTGGTAAAAAGTAAAGATCGTCATAAAGGGGTTCACACTTAATCACTCTAGGAAAGTCAACCCACATAGGCCACCACCCCATGTACATATACCAATACTAAGAAAAAATATATATTAAGATATACACAATGGTGATTTTCTAATGTGGGATTAAAACTTTTAGTCTCAAGGCCAAATCAAAGTAGTGGAGGTCCACATAATAGATACTCACACAAGAGTTCGTCTCTACAAAAGTTGGTGCACTAAGATTCACACAAGAGTTTCTCTACAGTGACACACAACTCTATAAAAGCACTAAACCAGGAACATGTTATAAACTAACGACCCAAGAAAAATATAAATACAACAAGAATCAAAAAATTATTCTTCTCTTTACGTTCGCAGACGCTACAACAAAAAGGAACGGGAACAAAAAAAATACAAAGAAAAAAACTCCTTGCTAGGGTGATCAAAACTACCGGAGTTCAAGGCAAGATTCGTGCTATATGACGAACTGCCCCCAGAATCAAGCAAGTTCACACGAGAACTTCGGGAACACTCTCGGCCACCTTCGGATCACTCAAAAAATACTTTGTGGAAGGGTGCTCACTGCGGTAGCATATTGTTCTGGAGCTATCGGTTTTTCTTTCTCTATCAAAGAAAGAGAAGCTCCTTTATATATAGAGTAAAACAACACCTATGCGGCCTTAGAAAGCTCAAGGCCGCATATGCACTATCCGATACCAGGCCGCATATGTAGCCCTCGCAGCATGCATCGCCGGAGCCTCATACGACACCGCCGCCGTCGGTTATGGTGCACAGGACAGCACCGTCAAACACCGCCAAGCACCGAAAGCAGCAGACACAGTATGTCACGACCCGCACCCGGAAAATCGGGCATGAGTCGTGGGTACGTCCAGCCTACGCCGCAGCATCGGCGGTAGAATGCTGTCTAGGTCAACTAACTAAATAATAATCTCACACAAAAATCGGCCATGACCTCTCCAAAAGGAGGGCAACCACACAAACAATATAAACCTGTCAAGATCTCAACTCCAAACGGAGGAGCAAATATCACAATGATAATCAAGTACTCAATCACGAATCTAAGCACGATAAGATAACACAGAGATCTAACAACTATAAAGTCTAACCAACAACAACTACTACAACAATCACAACATCAAATAATAATACAACAATGTCCAAAATAATATACAAACAAGGTCTCAATCCAAAATCGGAGACAAATCCGGTGCTAAAAGCTAATAAAAACAACTACAAGGTCCCAGTGATCCCGGCTACCAACCCGGAAATCATCCATAAACTAGAGGGTCCCTGTCTGCACCATCGACAGGCTCAGGTCCATAAAACGTCGGACACCAATCCTCCGGATACTCTGAAAAATATGTCCAGTCAGGACTGGAGCAAGTACATCTCTAACAGCAGTTCCATTTAAATGATAAAAACTATAAAACAGTTATAGCAAGTAGCAAGAAGAATGAAGCAAGTATGAAACAAGGAAATATGTATAACTGGTGCATAAAGGTAAAGATGCATGGATATCAGAGCAAGATAGTAATAACTGCAAGATACAAGAAATCTACACTAAGAGTAAGTCTGTGCACATGAACGTGTAGTGAGTCCAGCATGAAAAACATGTAGTGAGTCAAGTCCAGGAACATGTAAGTGAGACAAGTCAAGAAATGCATGAGAGTCCAGACTATAAAGAATGAACTCGGTGTCTTTGAAATACTTGTTTCGACATGTAAACGGCTAGGGGTAAGTACGGCTCACCGCGCACTGGGTGCGCGGCTGCTATCATTCCAGATTAGACCAGAGGGAGTGATTCCTGATGATGCCAGATAGGAATATTTACATGTCTACTCGAGTATTTCCCCGCCCCGACTAATACAAGTGGATCCAAGACCCGACACGCAAATCAAGATGAGTCCAGCCTGAACATGAATGATGCCTGTAGTGATGCCTGTAGGTGATGCCAGTAGTGATTCCAGAATAGAGGCCAGAAACATGAAATGTACGTGTCGCAAGTAAATGAATCCAGAAATATCAATCAGTGTCCCGTGTTGTGCCAGAATAATCAGATGATACTATACTAGAAGCTGAATCATAATAATCATCAGATAATGAAAACTATCAGAGAATGTACTCGCCTGACGTCCTGAGCAACTGGCGATCCGAACCGGTGTCGCAAGGACCTAATACGAAAAGCAAGGTTAAACAGGGTTCTAATGAGTTAAACAGATATAAAATAACTAAAAATAGGCTTCTAGGGTCGTTCTAGGTCAAACGGGTCAAACCGGTGAAATCTGGGTCAAAAAGTCAACTCTGGGTCCAAAAAGTCAACTCTAGGTCAAAACTAGGTCAAAAGTTGACTTTGGCGGTCAACCGAGTCAACTACGGTCAAGTCTGGGTCAAACTAGGGTGCTCCTGAAATTCTAGGTCAAACCGAGGTCATTAAGCTAGAAAACTCACAAACTCGCCTCCTTGAGATACCGGGATACCCTCGGTATCCGATACCTCAACCTAGGCTACGCACCCCGCCTATACCCTCTAAAACCTATGCTAGCACGCGTAAATATATACACATAAGCATATAAAAATCACTCCAATATTATTCCTAGGCTATTGCTCAAAAATCCCGCTCGAAACCCAATACCTTGGATATCTCAAGGTATTGAGATACCTCGGTATCTCAAGGTATTGAGGTTTCGCTCTAAAACCCTCTAACTAGCTACCTAGCTATTAATTATGCACCTAGTTATTAATCTAGGCTAGGTAATATAGATACCTATCATATTTATATATATCTAAATAGGTATCTACCTATATACATATATATCCACACATATATATACCCATTACCCATTTACCTTACCCTACGCATAAATATATATTACTAACTATAATATATATATCTACCTCTAGGTATATATATATATATATCTATGCATATAGATATAGGTATCTATCACATATCTACTTATCTAGGTAACTATCTAGCTACCTATCTAACTATATGTATATATATTCATATCTAGATATCTATATATCTATCTATCTATCTATCTATCTATCTATCTATCTATCTATCTATCAACATATATATATATATATATATCTCTCTCACACTAGCTAGCTGCTACCTGGAGCTGCTGGAGCTTGCCTGGGTTTGCAATTGCTGCTGCTGCTGCATATACTGCTACTGCTGCTGCTGCGCTTCGCATTGCTGCTGCTACTGCTCTTGGCTGCTGCTGCTGCCCCTTGCTACTGCTGCTGTTGGGGGCAGCAGCTGCTGCTGCTACTGTGCAGTCTGGAACCCCCCCTTCCTCACACACACTACCATAAACACTTACATATATCACTCTCTATATATATATATATACACATACATCTACACTCATATATTTATATACATATACAACTAGATATATCTATATATATATACACACTTATATATAATCTAACACACTAACTAACACACACACACCTACACACTCACAAACACACTAATACACACACTCACACACAATATATACATAGCTATATACATATATATAAATACCTATATTAATATATATAAGCACACATAAAAATATATATACACCTCAATACACACACACTCTAAGATATATATACACACACATTCAAATATATATACATATACACACAAGCACACTTACACATATACATATATATATACATAGACATGTACACATACAAGTACATAAATATAAATACACACATATATATAAGTATATATATACATAAACACACATACAAATATATATAAATATATATATATATAGACACACATAAATACAAACACAACCACGCACACAACACTCAAACCACACGCCCTACTCACGCCCAACGACCCCGACACTCACCAATACCCAAAAATATATAAAGTATAACTCGAAAACTCTAGCACACACTCCCCGATAGTAACCCAACGCGCGCACAAGCCCGAAACAAGGAAACCAAGTCGAAATGGCCGTTCGGTCATTTCGACGAACACGTGGTGCGCGGCTCAAAAAACCTCCTGAAACGCACACCAAACGAACTCGGAATCGGCCCAAAATTTACCCACGCGCTCTATACGATGTCTAGATCCTAGAAAATGTGCTCCCGCGTCGATTCTAGGCCCGTGGCGGAAACACACACGCACTTAGAATCGGCGACGATGAAAAGCCCCAATTTCGTCCGAAACGCCCGTTTCTCCGCGACGCGGCTTTCCGTGTCCGAACGGAGACACGTACTCACCCTCAAGACACCCGACAACGTCTACCTAGGTCCGTCTAACCTAGGGCATCACCCAAAATTGGGCCAAATTCGGATTTCACCCGAAATTGACACAAAACCTAGTGTTAAAGTCTCCGAACACTACCCAACTAGTTCCAACTTCCTCCCACGGGTAGCCTAAGGGTCTAGAAAGGTTCTAAAATATTAATTACACTATATAAAAATAATTACTAGGGGAAAAATTAGGGTTTACCTCTTGGGAGTTGGAATCCCAAGCCAAAGTCTCAAAAATGCTCCAAATCCTCCAATTCAAGCTTCCAAGCCTCAAATTCAAGCTCCAACACCAAATCTAGGCTCTACCCACCTAGGTTGGAGAAGAATGTAGGGTTAGGGTTCAATTAAGAAGAAGAAATGGAAAGAGGAAGGAAGAAAAATAAGAAAACTTACTTGTGAAGGAGAAAGGAAGAAGAAGAAGTAGTGGAGAAGAAGAAGAAGAAGTGAAGAAGAAGAAGTGAACCAAAAGGAGGGGGGCTGCTGCTGTCTACGGGTGGAATGGGGTTGGGGGGGACCGGCCAAGCACATAAAATAGGTCTCCAAAGTCTCCAAATGCCCAAAATGCCCCTACATGACTTGGTTTCGGGTTCCGGGTTCCAAAAGCACTCAAACTAGTTCCAAATCTCTCCCACTAACCTTCTAAAAATAAAATAAATATTCCTAAGCCCCAAAATAATTCTCACAAGGGTGTGGGTTGGGTCGGACATGGGTCCACTAGGGTCTAACATGGGTCCAGGCTAGCCAAAATCCTAAAACAAACAATAAAAATATAATACAATCAATAATTAATTATAAATACAATTAAATATAAATAATCCACAATTAACTAAATTAAAAAATAAAAAAAAATACCCGGCTCTGGAAATGGGGTGGTGACAAGCCTATCCTCCTTAGAAAATTTCGTCCTCGAAATTTAAAGTCAATCACACTCTCTCTAGGTCAAACCCCCAACAATCACAGTCAAGAAATTCTACCTAAACAACATACAAGATCAGGGTCCTACTGGTCGTGTTATTACAGTCTCAATCGGGGTCACTACACTATCTACCACAGCACAAAGAAAATTTAACAGGTACTAATGAAGCACACCACAGGAATGGAAAAGGACAGAAAGAAGAAACAAGAGACAGACCTGCTAACCCGACATCCGTAGCATCGGCCTCCTCGACCGACAACGCATAAGCCCTGCCCTGCTGGGGTGTATCCTTCTGCTGGTGCGGGGCATGATGCTGTGCCACAGATGGCCTAGCTCCAACTCTCTGATCCTGTGCTCCACCCAATGGAGGTGCAGTAGGGCAATCTCGCATCTGGTGAGCAGCGGATCCACAGAACAAACACACATTCAGCCTCCTCCTACAAACATCCCAGGTGTGTCCTGCCTTCCTGCAGTAGGCACAAGTGGGCACCCTCTGATCCTGACCCTGTTGCGCTGCCTTCTGCACATAGGGACGCTTAGCTGGTCCCGCACTACCACTGGCACTGCCTGAATCATCCCTTCCTCTCTTGGACTTGAGCTCCAAGTCATCCTCTGCTCTCTGAGCATCTCCTACTATCTGCTCAAAAGTCGCCTCGCGGTCGCTCCTGGTCAAAGACTTGACCGCCATAACCAAGCCCTTGCGAAACTTTCTCGCCTTGGCTGCCTCACTCAAGCCATCTACAAATCTGCCCAGACGGCAGAACTCCGCTGCGTACTCGTCCACTGTCATGCTCCCTTGGACGAGTGCCTCGAACTGGCTCTCCAAAGCACTGAGCGCCACATCTGGGAAAAACTTCTCCTTAAAAAGCCTCTTGAAAGCCTCCCAAGTAAGCCCTGGCGCCGCAATCCTCGTATCTGTACGATACCATGTCAAGGCGAGGTCGAACATCTGACTGCCCGCTGCCTCTATCTGCATGCTGTCTGGAATCTGCGCCAGCCTGAAGATGCCCTCAATCTGCTCTATCCAGTCATCCGCGTACAGGATACCTTCTGTACCACGGAACTCCTTGGGCCGCATCCTCTGAAAGTCGATAATACTGCCTGGCCTCGGATGCTGAATCTGATCTGCCTGTGGCTGAACCTGTGCCACCCTATCCACTGCCGTCATGGCCACCTGGTGGGCGTTCTCAATGCCCAGCCTCATCACATCCACCTGACGGTGCTGCGCGTCCATCATCTCCCTGAAGAATACAAACAACTGCGCGGCATCTACTGGAGCAGGAAGTGGTGGAGGAACCACCGGAACGACTGGGGTAGTCCTCGGATCGACAGGTGAAGGAGAATCCCCGAGAGAAGCAGATGCTCCCTCAACCGCAGGAGTGGTGAGTGGAGCGGTAGCAGCTGCCTGAATACGAGTTGGACGAGAGGTAGCAGACCTCTCAGTGGCAACTGCTGGGGCGGTACGATGAGATCGTGTCTTCGGAGGCATCCTGAACACAGATCAAAAGAAGTCAATACGGCGCAAGATACGATATCATCAAAGAAGGACAGTAATATTTCAAAAGAAAGTAATTTCAGAATAATTAGATTGGAATTGTTCCTAGTCGTGATTGAGTACACTCTCATCCTAGATCCTAGATCCTATAGCAGGCTCGCAGCAGTACAACTAAGTTGTTATACCACCACGACATCGCACTAATTGCGAATCGAGACCTGCATGGGCCACCACCAAAAACGTGTCACGACCCGCACCCAAAAAATCGGGCATGAGTCGTGGGTACGTCCAGCCTACGCCGCAGCATCGGCGGTAGAATGCTGTCTAGGTCAACTAACTAAATAATAATCTCACACAAAAATCGGCCATGACCTCTCCAAAAGGAGGGCAACCACACAAACAATATAAACCTGTCAAGATCTCAACTCCAAACGGAGGAGCAAATATCACAATGATAATCAAGTACTCAATCACGAATCTAAGCACGATAAGATAACACAGAGATCTAACAACTATAAAGTCTAACCAACAACAACTACTACAACAACCACAACATCAAATAATAATACAACAATGTCCAAAATAATATACAAACAAGGTCTCAATCCAAAACCGGAGACAAATCCGGTGCTAAAAGCTAATAAAAACAACTACAAGGTCCCAGTGATCCCGGCTACCAACCCGGAAATCACCTCTAAACTAGAGGGTCCCTGTCTGCACCATCGACAGGCTCAGGTCCATAAAACGTCGGACACCAATCCTCCGGATACTCTGAAAAATATGTCCAGTCAGGACTGGAGCAAGTACATCTCTAACAGCAGTTCCATTTAAATGATAAAAACTATAAAATAGTTATAGCAAGTAGCAAGAAGAATGAAGCAAGTATGAAACAAGGAAATATGTATAACTGGTGCATAAAGGTAAAGATGCATGGATATCAGAGCAAGATAGTAATAACTGCAAGATACAAGAAATCTACACTAAGAGTAAGTCTGTGCACATGAACGTGTAGTGAGTCCAGCATGAAAAACATGTAGTGAGTCAAGTCCAGAAACATGTAAGTGAGACAAGTCAAGAAATGCATGAGAGTCCAGACTATAAAGAATGAACTCGGTGTCTTTGAAATACTTGTTTCGACATGTAAACGGCTAGGGGTAAGTACGGCTCACCGCGCACTGGGTGCGCGACTGCTATCATTCCAGATTAGACCAGAGGGAGTGATTCCTGATGATGCCAGATAGGAATGTTTACATGTCTACTCGAGTATTTCCCCGCCCCAACTAATACAAGTGGATCCAAGACCCGACACGCAAATCAAGATGAGTCCAGCCTGAACATGAATGATGCCTGTAGTGATGCCTGTAGGTGATGCCAATAGTGATTCCAGAATAGAGGCCAGAAACATGAAATGTACGTGTCGCAAGTAAATGAATCCAGAAATATCAATCAGTGTCCCGTGTTGTGCCAGAATAATCAGATGATACTATACTAGAAGCTGAATCATAATAATCATCAGATAATGAAAACTATCAGAGAATGTACTCGTCTGACGTCCTGAGCAACTGGCGATCCGAACCGGTGTCGCAAGGACCTAATACGAAAAGCAAGGTTAAACAGGGTTCTAATGAGTTAAACAGATATAAAATAACTAAAAATAGGCTTCTAGGGTCGTTCTAGGTCAAACGGGTCAAACCGATGAAATCTGGGTCAAAAAGTCAACTCTGGGTCCAAAAAGTCAACTCTAGATCAAAACTAGGTCAAAAGTTGACTTTGGCGGTCAACCGAGTCAACTACGGTCAAGTCTGGGTCAAACTAGGGTGCTCCTGAAATTCTAGGTCAAACCGAGGTCATTAAGCTAGAAAACTCACAAACTCGCCTCCTTGAGATACCGGGATACCCTCGGTATCCGATACCTCAACCTAGGCTACGCACCCCGCCTATACCCTCTAAAACCTATGCTAGCACGCGTAAATATATACACATAAGCATATAAAAATCACTCCAATATTATTCCTAGGCTATTGCTCAAAAACCCCGCTCGAAACCCAATACCTTGGATATCTCAAGGTATTGAGATACCTCGGTATCTCAAGGTATTGAGGTTTCGCTCTAAAACCCTCTAACTAGCTACCTAGCTATTAATTATGCACCTAGTTATTAATCTAGGCTAGGTAATATAGATACCTATCATATTTATATATATCTAAATAGGTATCTACCTATATACATATATATCCACACATATATATACCCATTACCCATTTACCTTACCCTACGCATAAATATATATTACTAACTATAATATATATATCTACCTCTAGGTATATATATATATCTATGCATATAGATATAGGTATCTATCACATATCTACTTATCTAGGTAACTATCTAGCTACCTATCTAACTATATGTATATATATTCATATCTAGATATCTATATATCTATCTATCTATCTAACTTACTATCTATCTATCTATCTATCTATATATCTATCTATCAACATATATATATATATATATATATCTCTCTCACAGTAGCTAGTTGCTACCTGGAGCTGCTGGAGCTTGCCTGGGTTTGCAGTTGCTGCTGCTGCTGCATATACTGCTACTGCTGCTGCTGCGCTTCGCATTGCTGCTGCTACTGCTCTTGGCTGCTGCTGCTGCCCCTTGCTACTGCTGCTGTTGGGGGCAGCAGCTGCTGCTGCTACTGTGCAGTCTGGAACCCCCCCTTCCTTACACACACTACCATAAACACTTACATATATCACTCTATATATATATATATATATACACATACATCTACACTCATATATTTATATACATATACAACTAGATATATCTATATATATATACACTTATATATAATCTAACACACTAACTAACACACACACCTACACACTCACAAACACACTAATACACACACTCACACACAATATATACATATATATAAATACCTATATTAATATATATAAGCACACATAAAAATATATATATACACCTCAATACACACACACTCTAAGATATATCTATACACACACATTCAAATATATATACATATACACACAAGCACACTTACACATATACATATATATATACATAGACATGTACACATACAAGTACATAAATATAAATACACACATATATATAAGTATATATATACATAAACACACATACAAATATATATAAATATATATATATATAGACACACATAAATACAAACACAACCACGCACACAACACTCAAACCACACGCCCTACTCACGCCCAACGACCCCGACACTCACCAATACCCAAAAATATATAAAGTATAACTCGAAAACTCTAGCACACACTCCCCGATACTAACCCAACGCGCGCACAAGCCCGAAACGAGGAAACCAAGTCGAAATGGCCGTTCGGTTATTTCGACGAACACGTGGTGCGCGGCTCGGAAAACCTCCTGAAACGCACACCAAACGAACTCGGAATTGGCCCAAAATTTACCCACGCGCTCTACACGATGTCTAGATCCTAGAAAATGCGCTCCCGCGTCGATTCTAGGCCCGTGGCGGAAACGCACACGCACTTAGAATCGGCGAGGACGAAAAGCCCTAATTTCGTCCGAAACGCCCGTTTCTCCGCGACGCGGCTTTCCGTGTCCGAACGGAGACACGCACTCACCCTCAAGACACCCGACAATGTCTACCTAGGTCCGTCTAACCTAGGGCATCACCCAAAATTGGGCCAAATTCGGATTTTACCCGAAATTGACACAAAACCTAGTGTTAAAGTCTCCAAACACTACCCAACTAGTTCCAACTTCCTCCCACGGGTAGCCTAAGGGTCTAGGAAGGTTCTAAAATATTAATTACACTATATAAAAATAATTACTAGGGGAAAAATTAGGGTTTACCTCTTGGGAGTTGGAATCCCAAGCCAAAGTCTCAAAAATGCTCCAAATCCTCTAATCCAAGCTTCCAAGCCTCAAATCCAAGCTCCAATACCAAATCTAGGCTCTACCCACCTAGGTTGGGGAAGAATGTAGGGTTAGGGTTCAATTAAGAAGAAGAAATGGAAAGAGGAAGGAAGAAAAATAAGAAAACTTACTTGTGAAGGAGAAAGGAAGAAGAAGAAGTAGTGGAGAAGAAGAAGAAGAAGTGAACCAAAAGGAGGGGGGGCTGCTGCTGTCTACGGGTGGAATGGGGTTGGGGGGGACCGGCCAAGCACATAAAATAGGTCTCCAAAGTCTCCAAATGCCCAAAATGCCCCTACATGACTTGGTTTCGGGTTCCGGGTTCCAAAAGCACTCAAACTAGTTCCAAATCTCTCCCACTAACCTTCTAAAAATAAAATAAATATTCCTAAGCCCCAAAATAATTCTCACAAGGGTGTGGGCTGGGTCGGACATGGGTCCACTAGGGTCTGACATGGGTCTAAGCTAGCCAAAATCCTAAAACAAACAATAAAAATATAATACAATCAATAATTAATTATAAATACAATTAAATATAAATAATCCATAATTAACTAAATTAAAAAATAAAAAAAAATACCCGGCTCTGGAAATGGGGTGGTGACACAGTACACAGACACCCTCGTGTCGTATACGCTGCATAAATCGGATGACACGGATAACCATGCATCGCATGCACCACCAACAACTGACCCTGTCCCCTCCACATGCGACTCGCTCATACAAGCTCGCCAGCCGCATAGCTCCTGGCCGCATAGTCCCAAGACGCATAGCTCCTGGCCGAATAGCCCCTGGCCACATAGCTCTAGGCCGCACAGCACCTGGCCGCATAGCCCCTGACAATATAACTCATGGATGCATAGCACGACGAAGCATGCTCCTGAGCAAGCAACCGTGAATGCAACTCGCGCTTAAAATGAGCGCACGAGCGCCATACGACAATGTTGACGTGCTAAGTGCAAAGTGCGCCAACAAAGTGTCACTTTGTGTCCTTGATCCCGAGTCCGAGTCTGAGTCGCTAGCTCTTAAGGAAAATTTTCCAAATGTGGTGACAAAATAAAGATTATCATAATAGGGTTCACACTTAATCCCTCTAGGAAAATCAACAAACATGGGCCATCACCCCATATGCATATACCAATACTAAGCAAAGTTGTATATTGAGATATACACATTGGTGGTTTTCCAATGTGGGACTAAAACTCCCAAAGCAAAGTAAAAAATCCCAACAATCCCCAACATATATCATAATATATGGTCGAGAGTTTCTCACAGTGATTGTCCATCATGCATTAGGATAGATGTCGCCCACGACTTGAATCTTCTCGTATGGGTCAAACAATATTACAATACAAGAATGGACTAAGCCTTGAATTCTGAACCAAAGCTGATGTTCTTTCCACTCGCACAATGACATGGGTTGTGCCTCCGATCGCACATTAAAAGTCCTGTACTAACCTGATTTTGGTGCATGTATCTTGGGTGTCTACAAGTTTACCCTCAAAAGATGGCCTATATCTCTGTTCATACACTTATGTGAGTTCTTTTAAGAGAGTTAACATTTCCTTGCATTAAGCCTTGCGCTTCTGTACGGTGCTACGCCACTGTGATATGGCTCACAGTCGAGGTTAACTACCTCTTGTGGTGTCACCCACTGTAGCATGGGGTCACTCGCCTCTTAGTAGTATTGTACTACATCCCAACATGAATTCTTGTGCTTTTGTGCAGTGCTACATCGCTGTGACATGGCTCATAGCCGAGGTTAACTACCTCATGTGGTGTCTGTCACGCCCCGATCTCCCGCAGGCAATCGGCCGTTCCCGCTAGGCGGGAATCACCCTCGCCAGCGCTCCCGCGGAACGATCGCTTTGACCCATCCGGGCGTGATGCCGTACGAGCGTGAGCCACGCCCGTGCAAGGCCATGGTTCATTGGCTGGCGGTAAGAGTTCTAAGCCACAGAGTCGCACAGATTGTCCGAGTGCAGCGGAGTCATGAACGCATAGGCGATCGGTAACAGGTTCACTGAGTCGACAAATATAGCGGAAGCATAGAAACAAGTAAAGTAATCTCTTTATTGATATGAAACATGTATTACAGGCGGCGTATAGCCGAGATTACAAGTCGCTCAAGCCTCTCTCTCTGAAACAGTAAAAGCGTGCCAAGTGGCTACAACTGTGGAATGATTGTACAGACGATGGTCAGGCGATGTTCACAACTTATGTCTTGTATATGTGCTTCAGTCCCGGACGCACCGTTGCAAGGCTTCAGAGGGAACTCCTGGCCTTAGCACGCACGAAGGAGGCGTCCGCACCGAACGAGGTTCTCCCGTACCCTGCATATCAAACTGGTAGATTATCAGTACATTGAATGCACTGGTGGGGAAGCTACTCGCCCGCTCGACAAATTCAAACACGTAATACAGGTTCCGTGCACAACTATTAAGTTGTCTTTCTAGTTGCCTTAGGATCAGTTTCATGCAAACATTGAATAGCCTAACGTGTCGGGCAGTGCGCCGTACGATGTTAGAGGAAACACGGCGAGACTTACCAACTTACCATCTCCTCTTCCCTATCCAAGGCAAACATTGTTAATTTAAGCAGGGGCATGTATAAACATTCAGGAGGCATAGCATATGCAAACAAGAGTATTTATTTCAAGATCGTTCAGGTGTTTAGTTGCTCTTGATGCGATACAGTGCCTCGCACGCGGATAGTCGCTAAGCGAGGATGAATTGTTTATCTTTCGTTTACAAGCAAACATGCAATAAGTTAAGTACAAGGTGATCACTGGCGTATGCCATAATGGACACTAGTCTGAGACGAAGATGGTTTGCTATGTGCAAGAACGTTAGGCGCCGCATACCACCCTGTCCTAGTACGTGAGACTAAACGTTAGTTCCGTCCGGAGCCGGAACGGTGCCAGTGCCCCAGCAGCCGCCCGCAGGAACTATACCTTATGCACAAGTTGTCCGTGATCGAACAATAACATTCATTCGCCCGAAGGCTACGTGATTATCACCCGTAGGCTACGTGCGCCCGTAGGCTACGTGACTATCGCCCGTAGGCTACGTGAATATCGCCCGTAGGCTACGTGAATATCGCCCGTAGGCTACGTGCGCCCGTAGGCTACGTGATTATCGCCCGGAGGCTACGTGAGTACAAGACAAGCAGTAGCATGATTCATTTATATTGCATCTACGTTCCATTCATGCGTTCAGGATTGCTTAAACATTGCATCTACATTCCATTCATGCGTTCAGGATTGCTTAAACATTGCACAATATAATAACGTTAGACATTCATAAGCAGACAAGCATGCGTTTCTAAGGGACACAAGTAAACACGATTGCTCGGACCCGAAGGTAAGCCGAGAGATGAAACCGTTAGGGACTTAGCATGCGAGGGTCTGAATATAAGCAGTATTTCATTTCCATGTTCTAGCAAGCAATACAAGTTGGGATTATTCCCTTAGCTAGGTGCGTTGGATTTATTAGCATGCAGGGGGTGATTCACCTAGCGACTAGCATGAACATTCCAGATTTTATGTGTGCTGGCTAAGCAAAGACAAGTTCACCGTAGCCACCCACCTTAGCGATGATTCGCCTCGGTAGAGCGATACGTCTGAGCGAGCCTCTGAAAGTCCAAGCCGGATTCCTTTAGGGACAAGTCTGGATATCCTTTGTTTCTCATTTGAGGCAAAGCAGGTCGGGACAGCTGTACGATTGCCGTTTGAGACGGCAGTCCGCTTGAGCGGAACGGGGTGTTACAGTGTCACCCACTGTAGCATGAGGTCACCGGCCTCTTAGTAGTATTGTGCTACAACTCTCTATCTTTTCAACATTAGGCTACCTGCCTATTTATGGTGCTACTTCCGTTGTGACATGGCTCGCAGCCAAACATTTACATCTTCTATCTTATCTTGGTGTCACACCATTGTAGCATGGGATACAAGTCCCTTATAGTGCTGAACTACACGTGCTTCCTACAGCACATGCCGAACATTCACTCTGTCCGAGAACTCATTAAGGCGTCAAAGCTACCCTTACATATGATTTGTTCTATATATAAATATAAAGAACAAGTAGTAGACCACAGTAGTTCTGGGTACGTATCCCATAATGTCCCAAAAGACTACCTACTGTACCTGATATTTTTTCAGTCAATGATCCTCCCTTGAACCAAAAGCTAGATGCCTAGTAGATTTTTCTTTAAACTAATAGCATAAAACTTAATGGTAGGATTATGAAAACATAATATCGGAGGTTCTTCAAGCCCATTTTACCTGTTGTGTCTTCGACTAGTTAGCGCTTGAGGCCTTTAGTGAACGGATCCGTTAGGTTCTCCTGACTCCGAACATCCACCACTCTAATGACACAAGTCTTGATGAGATTGTTTAGTGCTTTGTGCCGAAGTCATACATTTCACTTCTTTCCATTAAAAAGATTTTTAGATGCCACTGCTACAGCTGCCTGGTTGTTACAGTATATCGGTGCAGCTGAAATCTGTGCACCAACCATTGGAAGATCATACAAGAGCTCCCGAAGCCACTCTACTTCATCTGCTGCAGCTGCAAGTGCATAGAATTCTGACTCCATTGACGAGTGTGGGAGCATTTTCTGCTTCTTCAATTTTCATGATATAACAGCTCAACCTATAGAAAAAATATATCCTCTGGTGGATCTCTCGCTCATTTCTTCTGAGCATCAGCTAGCATCACTGAAGCCTTCTACCACTGTTAGATCTTCGTTGTAGTAAAGTATAAACTTCTGAGTCTTCTTGAGGTATCTCATCACCCTCTTCATAGCTTTCCAGTGTTCAACATCTGGGTTACTCATGAATCTACTCAGCATCCCCACAATAAAAGCAATGTCAGGCCTAGTGGCATTTGTAGCATACATCAAGCTCCCGATGACACTAGAATACTCTAATTATCTGGAGCTTTTTCCTGGGTTAGGCTTCAGTTTCTTGTCACACCTATATGGAGTATCGATCCCTGGAAGATCCTAATATCTATAGCGTGTGAGCATCTTCTCCATGTAGTAAGCTTGTGATAGAGTAAGCCCAGCTTTCATCCGGATTATCTTAATCTCAAGGATGACATCTGCATTTTTCATGTCCTTCATATTGAATTTAGACGAGGCGAACATCTTTTTTCTAGTGATACATTCTTTATCCGAACCTAGGATTAGCATGTCGTTCACATAGAGACAAACGATGACACCTCTATTACCAGCAAACTTTGTGTACACTCATTTATCAGTTTTACTGACCTTGTAGTCATTTGATCTGATAACTTTGTCAAACTTATCGTGCCATAATTTGGGAGCTTGCTTCAGACCATACAGAGATTTCACTAACTTGCACACTTTGTCTTCAATACCTTTGACGACAAACCCTTCTGGATGTTGCATGTAAATCTCCTCAGTCGGTTCACCATTCAGAAATGATGCCTTGATGTCCATATGATGAATCATCATTCTATGAATAGCACCTAGAGCAATCAGTATCCTGATAGTAGTCATCCATGCAATAGGAGAATATGTGTCAAAGTAATCAATTTCCTGCATCTGAGAAAACCCCTTTGCAACTAGCCTGGCCTTGAACTTGTCAACAGTTCAGTCTGCTTTTATCTTCTTCTTGAAGATCCACTTGCATCCGATGGGTTTAGCTCATTCAGACAGATCGACTAACTTTCATGTATTATTAGAAGTTAACGAGTCAAACTCGTCATGGACAGTCTCCTTCCAGAAAATAGCATCTCTGGTCTTTATTGTCTCATCTTAGGTAAGCGGATCAGCTTCTACATGATAGGTAACAAAGTCTTCTTCGAAGTCCTTCGACCTCATCACTCTCTTAGTTCTCGGCTCAGTGGATTCTGGTTCAAATATAGTTCCATCAATAAAAACTTCTTCTTGGACCACTACTCTCTGAGTGGTACTTGCCTCGTCTGTGCTAGCAGAATTCTTCAGGAGATCCGCGAGAACAAAATTCTTGTGCCTAGCAAACTTGTCTTCAAAAAATTCTGCATCGCGAGATTCTATGATATGATTAGATTCGATATCAAGAAACCTTCGAGCATCACTCTTATCAGCATAACCCAGAAATATAGTCTTCGTAGTCCTCGTTACCAGCTTATGTATCTTGAGGTCTAGAATTCACATACGCCAGACACCCCCACACTCGAATGACATTCAAGTTGGGTCTGACCTTGAACCAGAGTTCATGAGGAGTAATATCCGATGTCGCTAACGGTACTCTATTTAGAATAAACCTATCCGTAAGATCTGTTTCTCCCCAGAAGCACTTTGAAAGTCCTGATGTTAGCAACACGAAGTTCATCATCTCTATCAGCGTCATATCTTTCTTTCTGCTATGCCATTAGATTTGGGAGAATACAGAGATGTTGTTTCGTTGATAATTCTATATTTTTTTCAGAATGATGTGAATTTCAAGAAACGATACTCTCCGCTTCGATCACTTCTGAGTTATTTAAGTTGTTGACCAGTTTGACGTTTTGCTTCAGCCTTAAAGTCCTTAAACTTCTCGAATGCTTCGTCTTTCGACTTAAGAAGATATAAGAATGCATACTTCAAGAAATCTTTAATGAAAGTGATAAAATACTTTATTTCGGCCTTTGTGGAGATTTGCTTGAAGTCACAGATATCTGAGTGTACCAACTTCAGAAGATCTGTGCTTCGGTTCACCCTTCTGAACTGCTTCCTGATGATCTTCGTCTGCGAACATACTTCACATTTCTCCACCTCCTTACCCCCACATTTGGAGATAAGTTCTAAACTAGACATCTTGTTAATGCATTTACAATGTACATGTCATAGTCTATTATGCCACAACTCAAGAGAATAACCAGAAGTAGAGACTACATTGATACAAAAAAGGAGTTACAAGTTGCTGTTTAAACATCCCTTCGGTACAAAAAGCTTTTTTGAACTATGTTTTCTTATAGGACATCACCATCTGACCGACATTGATATCCATCCCAAGGCCTTCCTTGCCCAACAGACTCTCAGAAATTATATTCTTGGTGATCATTGGTACATGCTTAACATTCTCCAGTGTAAATAACTTTTCAGATGTTAGCTTCAGCACTACCGTCCCGATCCCCAGTACTGCAACTTGAGACTTATCTGCCATCGAGACTTTCTCAGAGGTAGGCTCGTACTTGGCGAACAGCTCCTTCTTAGAGCACACGTGGCAAGATGCACCAGTTTTCACCCACCAGTCATTGTTCACGCCATGTGACTCAACCTGCGCAATCATAGCAACTAGGTTAAGATCACCTTACCCTTTCGGTTTAGGCTTTGACCTGCAGTCGCTCTTGTAGTGACCCTTCTTGCCATAATTGTAGCACGCCACATCAGTCTTCAATTTTGGCTTGAATTGAGCCGACTTCACCTTCAGCTGGTTGAAGTCCTTTTTCTTCTACTTGTAGGAAATTTTTTGCTTTCCTTTAGAATCGCTTGTTTGTACCATGTTGGCCTTAGCCAACTGTTTGGACAAGGAGTACTACTTTAGTTGCCCTCTGGCTTCATCTTCAATGTGAATCCAGTGAAGAAGACCTTCGAGCTGGATCTCAATTTTCTTGCGGTACATGTCATTCTTGAACTTAATCCATCATGGAGGAAGTTTGGTGACGATAGTCCCCACCATAAATTTTTCTTCCTTCTTCATGCCCTCTTCCTACAGTTTCTGCTGTATCTTCAAAAGTTTCTTGACTTGAGGCAGCATTACCTTCGCGTCTTCGAATTGCAGGATGAAGAATTTCTTGACGAGATAGATTTTAGACATCTTTTCGTCAGTTTTGTAGAGCTTCTCAAGAGATTCCCAAACATCTTTTGCCTTCTCTTTTTTGTTATAGGACTCTGCTATCGAGTCATTCATAGCATTTAGGATCAACAACCTGTGGAGGTCAATATCATCCTTCCACTTGGAGTGCGCGCCCTGTGCCACGCCAACTTCAAGCTCTCCTCCATCTTCGGGAATGGTAGGTTTAGAATCAACCAACACATAAGCAACTTTGACAAGACAAAGATTCAAGGAGATCTTCCTTTTCCAAATATTGTAGTGTTCGCCATCAAACTTCTCAAGCTTGTGAAAGCTAGTATTGAGAAGGTTTGAGCGGGTGTCCATTCTAACTCGAATCTTGCCTTTAGATTGTTAGTCCCGAAGCCAAATCAAAGTAGAGGAGGTCTACAAAGTAGAGACCCACACAAGAGTTCGTCTCTATAAAAGTTGGTATACTGAGATCCATACAAGAGTTTCTCTACAGTAAAACACAACTCCACAGAAGCACTAAATCAGGAACATGTTACAAACTGAAGACCCAAAGAAAATACAAATACAACAAGAATCAAAAAACCGTTCTTCTTTTTACTTTCGCAGACGCTATAATGAGAAGGAACGAGAACAATAAAAAAATACAAAAAAGGAAACTCTTTGCTGGGGTGATCAAAACTACAGGAGCTCAAGGCAAGATTCGCGCTATTCGACGAACTGCCCCACACGAGAACTGCTGGAACGCTCTTGGTCACCTTCGGATCATTTAGAAAATACTTTGTGGAAGATGCTCACTCGGCCGCATATTGCTCTGTTGCTCTCGGTTATTCTCCCTCTATCAAAGAAAGAGAAGCTCCCTCATATGCGCTATCCGACATAAGCCCGCATGCGTAGCCTTACCAGCATGCGTCGCCGGAGCCTCATGTGGCGCCGCCGCCGTTGGTCACGCTGCACAGGACAGCGCCGTCAAACGCCGTCAAGCGCCGAAATCAGTAGACACTGTGCACAGACCCCCTCGCGTCGTATACATCGCATAAACTGGATGGCAAGGATAACCATGCGCCGTATGCGCCGCCAACAGCTGACCCAGTCCCCTCCATATGCGACTCTCTCATACAAGCTTGCTAGTCGCATAGCGCCTGGCCGCATAGCCCCTGGCCGCATAGCGCCACGAAGCATGCGCCTGAGCAAGCAACCATGCGACGTGCTAAGTGCAAAGTGCGTCAACAAAGCGCCATTTTGTGCCCTTGAGCCCGAGTCGGGACTTAGCTCCTAAGAAAAACTTTTCAAAGGTGGTGACAAAATAAAGATTGTCATAATGGGGTTCCCACATAATCCCTCTAGAAAAATCAACCCACATGGACCACCACCCCATGTGCATATATCAATACTAAGTAAAGCTATATATTAAGATATACACATTGATGGTATTTCAATGTGGGACTAAAACTCCCAAAGCAAAGTGAGAAATACCAACAAAAACTCCTAAAACAAAGTGGAAAACACCAACACCAATCACATAAGGATATTACTCCGGTAAAAATAATACTACAACACGACTGAAATAGGGTAGTCGAGTTTGTGTAAACTATCAAAGAAATGAACTCGAGGCAAGCCAATTAGTATCTTGAATTATATTGTCATCATTGGATGACAATAACAGAGAAAAATATCATTAATTAAGGAGGATACCCATCCAAAAGTATACCATAGATGCAAAATAGACACCCAAATGATCCATGCTCATCGTATGTCTGATATAGCCATTCCTTTCATCAACTCCGACCCTTAGTGATATAGTGTACTAACAAGGACGGAACTGAATAGGGAGCTGGGTGGAAATTCTGCCTTTTTTTTAAATATATTTTTTCGTTTTAAAATTTTTTATGAGTCAGTCCACACCTAACCTACTCTAGCTCATCCGAATTTGAATTTTTGATTCCATCCTTGGGAACTAAGAATGCTACATGGATTTTTTATTTTATTTTATTTTATTTTTCTGAGGATGTAATTAGCCATGTAAGTTGTATGTATTACACCCTCAAAACATCTTTTGGGGGAAAACTTGGAGATTGAGCATGAAGCATAAAGGTTGAATGATAAATCACAAGATGCAGCAAGCAACCCTAACTAGAAAAGTAAGCCCATCTTCGAATTGGATATTCACCCATATCATTAGTACATCTTCCTGATCTCTTTATTGAATGGTTGATCCTAACTAGAAAAAAGTTATCAATCTTGATCAGTATATCTCTTGTTCATATGATGGGTATTAAAAGAAAATGTTTCTCCTCTAATTGTCATTTGAGTAGTTGTAAGTACTATTTGATCTTCTTTGAAGCCTCCTACATAACATAATCTCCGTTTTGAGATTCAAACCAAGAATAATTAAGAAGAGGAGGTTATTGATTAATTTTACTCTGTAAAATCTTGCATGGATTCAGTGTGAAGATTCACTCCCTTATCATGAATTAATGCGACTTAAGTCTGAAGAACAACTCACTATATATTCTTAATATATGAGATTTACTTTTCAGTCCACTAATTAATATCCAGCTCCATGCTTGAGTACTATTCACAAATGCTTCTAATCTCTATAAGTAGTAAACAAATCCTACATTCTTCCTTCACCAAGAAGGAGAGAGATTGTCAGTGGTATAAAAAAAATTTAACTCTCTTTTTATGTATGATTAATTTCCTTTCTTGTCTGAATTTTTTTTTTATTAAGATTAATTAATTATTGGTTGCTACTTCTAATACTTGGGCTTTGTACTAGATTTGCTGCTCCACCTGCAGCCGTGGGTTGGCCTCCCGTTCGTGCATTTCGAAGAAACATAGTAGGCTCGCAAACATTAACAAAACCTGAAATGAACGGTGAAAAGGAAGCGAAAAAATCGAAGGTGACCCGGGAAGAAGATGACATGGTGGTGCCCGAGTCGAGGCCTGCGTTATTTGTGAAGGTCAACATGGAAGGGTTCGTAGTCGGAAGAAAGATTAACCTCAAGGCATACCATAGCTACGACTCGCTTTCTCGCGCCCTTCAGAAAATGTTCAACAACTTCCTTTCTGGTGAGTGAGTGAGTGAGTGTTAGGTACCATATTTTCATTCTAATTGTCTTTGATATTGCTTGTCTATCTAGAAAAGAGACTAGTTATGCATTCTTTTTCAGAAGTAGGTAAGCTCATGACATTTTGAACGCACCTTCTTTTGTTTATATTTTCTGGACAATTTTATCAACCAACTATAGTCAAAAAAATTACCATAACAAGTTAGGATTACAGAAACTGATCAACTAACTACAATTAAATAGATAGGTTGACACAACCAGAGACGGATCCATGTACACTGCACTGGGGGTCTGGGCCCCAGTGAAAAAAGAAATTTAGAAAGTAGTATTACAACAACAACTTTGTGTTGTCTGGAGAAAATAGTGCACAACTGATCGGTTTGATGGTACTAACTTTGTTTCATAGTTAGCCGTTGCAATACTAACTTTGCTTTGTCTTGTTGAAATGATTAAATAGTTAGCTGTTGTAATTAAGCTAGCTGATAATGTGCATTGTTCCTATTTTTTTTTTAAATGATTGTCTTTGTGTTTCATAGAATTTTTTTTATCTTAGTAGTATTACAAATTATGTTGTAGTTAAAAGTTTTCAAAATATACAAATTCGTAGAGAACAATTGTGAAATGTAATATTTTATTGTATGAAAATAGTACTATCTAACGTAATCTTGTATCCGCTACTGGACCCAACCCAATCCCCTCGTACTAGCTATAGGGTTGGTCCCTCGCACTTCTCCCTTTAACACCAACGTTATAGGAACCGAACTGAAATGATCTACTAAATCGAAATGTTGGTTTAATTAATGTTTGACTGACTCTTTGGATTTTATTTTGTAAATTCAGCTAACTACTGCAACAATTCTACCGAGGAAGAACAAGATGATCATAACCCCAGAACTGATTATATTCTCCTTTATGAGGACCACGAAGGAGACCGTATGCTTGTCGGTGATGTCCCATGGGAGTTGAGTCTTTAATGTTCCATATTTTCTTCATTGTCAAGGAAAATGTGCATTTAACATAATTCTAACACAACTGATCATTATATATGCAGCATGTTCATAACTACCGTGAAAAGGCTACATATTGCTCATAACCCGAAAGCACGGAAAAGTGGTAAGACTTCTTTTATCTTCATTATATATATATATATATATATATATATATATATATATATATATATATATATATATACTTCTTATATGTGTGTTTAATAGTCACCATGTTGTTAAAATTACAGAGAAGAAAAAAGAGAGAGACAGTGATACGATTGAGCAATGAGAACCGTTCTACCATAACGATGACAGCAAGGGAGATGCTTTCCATGCAATCAACTCTATTTTTCCTTACTATATGCAGTACTAGTCTATGATTTATCAGCAATTAATAGAATTGTAGTGCTTAACTATATGATTTCCAAAATGTTATTTCCAGTTTCCTTGTGTTCGTGTATCCAAATCTAGAGATGTGTTTAGTCTAAAAGCTGAAATAATATATCATTCGCACATTATGTTTCACAATTTCATTCTTCTTCAATCCCTCTATCTTGAATTACCAAGCATCGGTTTTCGAAAAGTATTTTCTCGCCTTCTTCCATATGTATGTGGGCTGCTTGCCCCGCCTCAAATGGGAAATGGGTAAAATCAAGCTGAACAAGGACATTATCTAGCCTTACCCTTTTTTATCCATATTTGGTTAAAAAGAAATCAACAGAAAAGTGTAACTAAGCAAAGGACTCTTGATAGAAAAAGAAGAAACATCATGATCAGCTTCTTGAATGTAAACTAACTATAATATGAAGTGATTGCCATAGCACCTAATCTTAGTGCACTCCCACATAATCTCTAATTAACCATGCTATATCCCAATCTTGAATTAGATTTTCTGCACCCTCAAAGCATTGAATCTTTGGATGACATTGACATTCTCACACGAAATCCAACTTGAGGAATAGTTGTAAGGGTACTTGAAGATCTTGCAAGAGGAATACCTCAGTTGCAACTAAGGTAAATCAACTACACCAATGCAAATTTTGGGGGACCATGCTACATAATAAAACTACACTATGTAAGAGTACTTAAGATATTAACAAAAATAAATTAAGCAAGCAAATAACAACAACAATATTGCAATATGTTTTCTAGAATATATATATATATATATATATATATATATATATATATATATATATATATATATATATATACACACACACACACACAAAAAGAGATTCAAGGTATCAAGCATTCTTCTTCACGCTTTCTTCTTTTTTCTGTGCCCGCAATAGTGGAGTTCTCTTGTATTTTTTTCTTCAACATAGTGAGCTTTATTTTCAACATTTCTAGTTGTATTTCTACAGTCTGATGCATAATCCAAGTTTATGACAATTTTAATATTCAACTTGAGATTTGTCATACATTTGGCTTCCATCTATTCTTGTTAGATTTGTCTTCCATATCCTTTTGCAGGATTTCTTTGGTCTCTTTCTTCATTGTTGAATGTCTTGTAATAAATTTTTTCTTCTCTTCCACGGCCTCGACCACAACCTATTTGACCTTTTTGGTTGGTAGAGCTTTCTTCTCTTATTGAAGATTATTTTTATTTGAAGAACTTGCTTCAAATTCTCTTACTTTTTTTTTCTTTCTTCATAGGCTTGTAAAGGGCCCTTGAGTTGCTCAATCATCAAATAGACTCCAAGTTTTTGATTTCTTCAATGGTAATGGGAGCAAAGAGCGAAGAATTTTCTCTATTGAGTTATGGGAGACTTATTTAGTCCTACATCGGATAAAAAATAAGGAGGAGGCTAGCCTCCTCCTATATATATCTACCCCCTCTCTTGAAAGTTAATGAATCAATTATTTTCTCTCTACATGGTATCAGAGTCAAATATTTGAATCAATTATATTATCCGAGCAAGCATATGCATCCCGAGAAAGTTCAGACTGCTGATGAGACATCCCAATCCATCAGGGGTACTGGCTCGGTCCATTGTACTTCATCTCACCCGATCCTCCCCCCCCCCCCCCCCCCCCGCCTTCCTCTGTGCGTGGAAGCCCCCCTCCCCCACCATCGGGTGTCATCGACGTTCCCTGCGGGTTTGCCTACATGTGTCGTCAAATCCTTCGTTGGATCGTGGATAATCAGAGAGGAACTCTTGTGTGATCCTCTGATTTCGATCTCAAAATGGATTCTGAGATTAAAGAGCATACTTCCTGGAAAGTTTTGCACATATCTCTATTTTTAGCCCTTGTTTTAGCAAGTTCTATCCATCGTGCATTTCTCATGCCGCATGAGTTTGAGGGTGTACAAATAGATGAAGAAAGTCGTGATCGCATGTAGGCGCACGACACGTGTTTGAGTTACGTTTGACCTCGTTCCTGTGTGCAACTGTGGAGATGAGAACACCTGTGACTAGTCAGGAGTTAGAAGAGATATTGGAGGGGGTGGCTAGGGTGTTTCATGCCAAAGTAGATGAGACCTCATCCAGTAGGGCAGTCGTGCCCGCACCAGAACCGTCGTAGGTGATAAAGATGATAGGGTTGCTGCCCAATGACATCAAACTTGAGGGGACGAGAAACTACCTAAGTTGGTCTAGGAGGGCCCTACTGAACCTTCGGACCAAGGGGCTTAAATAATATGTGAAGGGAGAGTGCAATGAGCCAAAGGATAAGACGAGTGCTGAGTGGAGCACATGGAGTCACCTTAATTCTCTGATAATTTTTTGGCTGCTGACTTCTGTGTCTCCATCCATAGCTGGGATGGTGGATTCGATCTGCAGTGTAGCTAATGCCTTGATGACATTGGCTGGGTTGTACTCTGGAGCTGGAAGTGTGACGATGATGATGGAAGTTGAAGAGAAGATTGATGCTACCACATAGGAAGAGAAGACAGTACTCTAGTATCAGCGGAGCTACGTCGCTTATGGGCGGACTTGGACTACTGCTATCATTGCAAAATTTGGCAGATGTTCTCCTTGGATTTTTGAGCGTAGGTGTGTGGCTCATTTTCTCAAGGGTCTGAACCCGCAGTTTGAGGCTAGGAGGACAACAATGTGTTATTTTTCATCTTTTTCGTCCCTGGATGAGGCTGTTGCATCGATGGAGCAAGAGGAGATCCGACAGAAGGTGATAAAAGGCAAGATCTCACCAGCTGTCCGTTCTGCATTGGTGGTTCCTAGTGCTCCCAGCAGCAATGACAGAGAGTGATACAATTGCAGGAAGAAAGGGCACCTCAGCTACAACTTTCCTAAACTCCACAATTCTGGTCTGGACCGAGGAGGCAGAGGATAGAGAGGTGGACGTGCAGGTCAAGGAGACAGGGGATACGGAGCCGGGGAGTTTCTCACCTAGTTGTGACGGAGGAGACCACTACCGAAATGACTGGAGCTGAGATGATAGTGTAAACCGCCTGATTTTTTAAAATTTTAAAAACTGGATTTTTTCACAATTTTCTGGAATTTTCTGGGATTTTTCTGTAATTTAAAAACAGGGTTTTAATTATTCAATAATTTTTAAATGATAATAAATGATATTAAAATATTATGAAAATAATATTTTTGGATGTAAAATGAAAAACTGGACTTAGGACAATTTTTCTGGAATTTATCGGACCCGGACCTATTTTTAAAATGCCTAAAAAGTATTTATTTATTTATTAATTTAATTACTGATTTTATTATTATTATAATTATAATTATTAATATTATTATTATTTTTATATAAACCCTAAAGCCCATTGGGCCGGCCCAGCCCGGCCCAACAGACCCAAACCCAGCCTGCTCCCCACCGGGTCGGGTCGGGTCTGCCCGAACCCGACCCGCCGCGCGTACCCGTCTTCCCCACGAGCCCAGCCCCCGCGTTCTCCGGCGGCGCCCGCGTCCGGCGCCGCTCCGCCCGCCTCGCGCCGCGTTGCCTGCCACGACGCCCTCGCTCCGCCCATCTCGGCCCCCCCCAGCCCCCTGGCCACCTATTTAACTCCTCCTCCTCCTCCTCCGAACTCCCCCTCAGCCATCGCCACAGCGCCACGCCGCCGTCGCCCTCGCCGCCGTAACCACCGCTCGTCGCCGCCATCTCCTCCCCCGCAACGCCGTCCCCAGCCACCCTAGCCCACACGCTCCTTCGCCGCACGCCACAGCAGCAGTCAGCAGCCGCAGCGGCAACAGCGCCGCCTCCGCCGTGCAGCTCCGCCGCGTCCCCGCGCCGCCTCCGACGAGCCTCGGCCGCCGCAGCACCCCCGGCCCCTCCGCCGCAGTCCAGCCGCCGGAGCCGCCATCCACCGCCTGAGAAGCCGAGCCCTAACCCTAACCCTAATTCTCGAATCCGCGTGTCCGACACGAGTCGGACACGACTCGACCCTGTTTTTCGGAACCCCTTCAGGTACTTGTAACTTTTTGCTCGTAGCTCCGTTTTCGATTCCGCAAATTGCGTTGCGAAGCATGTATGACCCTCTCGGTGCCCGGATAAACCGTTCGGGGCATCTCGTCCTGTGGTGATCGCACACCGCGATCAAAAAACAGAAAAAAACTAGACCCTGTTTCACCCCAGAACAGAGTACGCTCCGCCAAACGGGACGACTTGGTCGCGTGAGGTCTTCACAGATACGTGCGCGTCGTTGATACGGATGTGTGGGATTTCGCAGAAGCTGATTCGGGTGTGCGTGCACACCGAGATCAACGCGTATCCGCGGACATCGCCCCGTATCCTTACTTTCTGTAATTTACCCTAACTTTGTATACACACGTCGGATCGAGACGAAACTTGCGCCATCAGACTCATAGCAATACGCTGGTCCTATGGGTCAAGTTTGGTACGATTCTGAGAACATTGACGAAATCGCGTGTCGTGGGCCCCACAGGCCCCGCTCGACGGGCGATTTTGTGATCGGCTCATCGAAATCTAATTCTGGAAGTTCCGTTGGGTTCGTATCATCGTTCCTGACCTGTTGACACTAAGTTTGGTGAATTTGGAGACCATTGACCCTGACGCATTTTTTGGTGCAAAGCGGGCCCGCATGTGGACCCCGTTTTGACCCAAAATTGTCGTTTTTGCCCTTGTCTCCAAATTGGACTGAAGGACAGGCGTTTCTAGCTGATTGATATTTTCTGGATCTGATGGTAATGTTTATTTCAGCAACCGGAGTACCGCCTGCAATTCCCGCCGAAGTCAGAACTGCAAACATAGCCGGAACCACAGGCAAGTGTACCTTGCCAGAACTTGCAGCTTTGCTACATATTTCCTGGACTTAGTTATACATCACTGGGCAAGTAAAGCTTGCCATTTCTCAGATATTCCTGGTTATAGTATGTTACTTGATTTCTCGTAGATTCATATGTAACTTGTTTAACTGCTTAACCCAGGACACCTGACACTCTTCATGTGACGGAATTGCCTGAGATATGCCTGGTGATTCCGTATAGGCTACATTTTCATGTCATTTCCAGTTTAGATGCTTAGAT
The DNA here is from genome assembly GCA_036927795.1 of Iris macrosiphon. Classification (NCBI taxonomy): domain Eukaryota; kingdom Viridiplantae; phylum Streptophyta; class Magnoliopsida; order Asparagales; family Iridaceae; genus Iris; species Iris macrosiphon. The sequence goes on along the minus strand of JAYESA010000017.1, from coordinate 145,729,683 downwards.
TCTAGTCTGACTCATTGCATTCGTTCAAACTTGCGTGACTTGTACCTGATATTTTCTGGAACTGTGACGTGAGATTACATGGGGTGGGGAGAGTATTATCATATCAAGGCTGAATATATTATAATATAAATACTTTTATCTGGCGGTGCCTTAGACTCTGATACAGAGCTTTGGTTCCTTACTGGCTCTTCGAGAAAATACTGCTATGGTTTCTTCGACACTGATCCTGTAGTAGTCTCAGCCTGAGTATGACTAAAACTCTCACTTGCATATCACTAGCTGGTTTACATATTTACCCTGCTGTTTCATTATTGCTGCACTGCATATATTTTGGCTTGTATTTTCTGTACCTTGTTATGTCCCCTGAGGACCTGGAATGGACTATGTCCCCAGGTATAGCTGAAGAGAACTACCCCGAGGTGTACGGTACAGGAGCACTCCTTGGAGCAGAACACGGAACTGAGGACGAGATAGTTGCAGAAGATTTCTCCTAAGCACCGACTTCATATACACAGTATTTCCATTTCAGTATTTTATTTCCTGTCTTTCTTCTTAAATGTAACAGAATAATTCTCGGATTTGTTTCCCGAGATAACATTATTTAATATTGCTTATTTATTTCCATTGCAATATTTCTGGCATTAATCTGTGTTTATTCTGTGGATGAGATTAAAAATACCTGAGACTTATAACATTTTACGGCTAGACTACAGCTTAAGCATGTCCTGATGGATCCATTAAATTGGATTGTCCATCGGTGCGTGCTGCTGGCCATTGCCACGTGTCCAGTCCCTCGGCATTTTGGGACTGGGCGTGACATGGTTTTTGTGGTGGCCCATGCAGGTCTACGACTAAATTGTTCGGTTTCAACTTAGGGACCGAACAGGCCTGCAATAAGATAGGATAAGTTTTTAGGATCTCATCCACTTGCTTGAATCATTTTTGATATCTGTATCGTACTCGAACTAATTTGAACTTGCATCTTGCCTTGATTCCTGTGCGCCTCTTATTGGTTATTTTGGATACAGGGAAATGGACCCACAAGAATGCAACGAGACTCCCATCGAAACACCCCAAGCTACAGGTGTCACCTATGACGACGAAGTGACACCAGTCGGAGGAGTTCCACCAACTCAACAGAGCCAGCAGGCAGGTCAACCTACCTCCCGATTCCGGCGCGATGATATCCCACCTCCGTCGCAGTTCGTCCCACCAATGCCCGTGTTCCCACCAGGACAGCCGATCGACGGGCAGCAAATATTTCAAATGATCTACGCGATGATGCAAGCTCAGCAACAAGTTCAACACGAGGCTTAGCGTCGTGAAGCTAACTTCTTAAGGGACAGCATCATAACTGCACTGGGGCAGGCCAACCTACCAGCTCGACAGCCAACTACAGGCTCAATCACTGACTTCCTCCAACTGAAGCCCCGTACTTTTTCTGGAAAAGAGGAGTCCACAGAAGTTCACGAGTGGCTCACCAACATACGGCATCAACTTGAAGCAGCCGAGCTTCCACGAGAACGCTGGATGACTGCCGTCCGAATGCAATTGACGGACAATGCTCATCACTGGTGGCTATCCGAGGAGACGCGACTCGGACCAGACCGAGTCACTTGGGAAGAGTTTTCCAGGCTCTTCCAAGAGATGTACATTCCTGCCATCGCTCGATCAGAACGGCGGGACAGGTTCAATCGCCTCACTCAGGACTCTATGACGGTGGAAGAGTACAACGTAGAATTCATTCGTCTGAGCCGCTTCGCCCCCACCCTGATCCCGACTGAGAAAGAGAAGGCCGAGAAATTCTTCGACGGACTGAACATTGAGCTGCAGAAACTAATTGGGTCCGTCGTACCAACATCATACTCGGATGTTCTTGCTGCGGCTCGATGCATAGAGCGCGTCACCAAGAGAGAGACCAGACTGAAGCGGCCGTCCCCATCCGCACCAACCAAAGCAGCACAAGAGGAGTCTGCAAAGCGTCAACAAATAAGCTCGCCACCAGCAGCAGCACCAAAAGCCTTCTACCTTACTACCTGTTACCACTGCGGCAAGATAGGCCATGTCGAGAAGGAATGTAGACGTAAACTCGGACTATGCTTAGGCTGCGGATCCAGACAGCATGCAGTGAGAGACTGCCCTGAGCGTAGAGAAGAAGCACCAAGGGCGAACCAGCAAACTCCACCAGCACCTCGAGCAGTGTAACGCCCCGTTCGTCCCGTTCCCCCTATTCGGGGAGCGCGGCTAAGATATGCTTGGTACCGTTCGATCGGGACAGATTGAATCAAGATCCTTTCCTCGTTATGGATTGGCTTCTTCGAAATCAGGTCCCATAATCAATGGATCGTACCTCAAGGAAGGACTCGGCGGCAGAGTAGAGAGAGGCCTTTCCGTTGTGTTGGTTTTCCTTGCCCATTTTCGATTGCCGCTTGGTTGCGTACTTGTTGGTTTTAGGACTTGCGTTTTCTTGAACGGTTTCGATGGATTTCATTGCTTTCGTTCTTAGGATTTCGCATTTCGTATCGAGCCTTGGAGACCGAAGCAGGAGGTATTGATCATCCGTTGGTGCGTGCAGGTGATCGTGTAGACGACGCGCGAGCGGAGTCTTAGGGATCTCTACTTCTTCTTCCTATTCAACAAACTTGTGAGTGGCTCTATTTCGATAAGCACCTTCTTTCCAAGGGCTCCGTTCATAATAAAATTGACTCAGTTGTGCATTCAATCAAACGATACCAATTAAGTAACAAGTTGGATAACAAGATAAGATAAAAAGTAGGCTTGGAACACCCATTGCTTGTCATACAAAACCTTGCATAAATTCATTGATGCATGCATGTTCGTTGGTGTTTAATGGGTTGGTATTTATTGATAGTTCAAAGTGTTCTTCTATAAACTGCTGCATGTTATTTCGTATAACTTGTTGGTTGATTGTGATAGTACAGTAAAGCAGTTTCGTACATGATGTTCTTTAAATCGCTAGTAAGTAAATCTATGAAGTTCGGTTCATAGAAATGGTCATGGGAATTCTTGTGCACAAGGGATCCAGGTTCCTGCGAACGGTTACCGGGGCACCGGGCCGTTTCGACCCGGGCGGAATCTACTTTCTTAGTCGTGCTAAAATGAGTTAGCACAGGGAGCGGGGAATTGTAGCGGGGCTAGCTACCCGCGCTGCAAGCGTCGCCGCCAGCCCAGACTAAACCCATGATGGCTCCTAAACAACAAAGAAAGATGTTGTGTATATTTAAACTGTGCAGACTAACTATGTCTTCGTGACAGGGAAGGTGATGGTAAGTTGTACAGGTGGTTCAGACGGTACAGGTAAAGTCACTGAACGGTGGCATGTGGAGTTATGTTATTTTGTTCTTGCATACCTGCTAAATAAAATCTGATCTAGGCAAGAATAGAAAGTCACATAAACACATAAATGTTGCATGTTCATTTAAAACGCATCTAAAGAGCTTGGTAAAGTTGAGCAGCTAGCCTTCACCAGTACTTTTCGAAGTACTGACCCTCATTGTAGCAGATTCCCCGGCGCAAGGCAACGCGGCGAGGAGCTGAAAATCTCTCCAAGCTTTTGGGATTCTTGGCGGGTCATGGCCAAGACTTTGGAGGCTCAAGCTAGAAGCCTTCCCCTCTCTCTCCGTTGCGGAAATAACGCTAAGGCGATGGTGCTTACTCGCACCCAAGGAGTTTTGTATTTTGAAACTATGTAAAGGGATATAATGTATGGATCGGCTATCTCATTTTGCGTCCAAGTTTGTAAGCCGTGGGGCATTTTATACTTTTGAGTCAAGCAATGTAACAAGATGTTCATTATAAATAAAAGAGAAACTTTTCTATGCCTCAACCTTGTGTTATCTTATTTTGTCTACTCTGTTGCATTGATCTAAAGAATATCCTTATGCCTAAGGCCTTGTGCACGCGCGCCCTACGCGTGCACGGTATCGCACCCCTGGGACGATTATCGATTAGGCAAAATTGGGGCGTGACATATTGGTATCAGAGCATGCTTCAGATCCTTTGATCTCATAAAGAAAGTTTCTAAAGAGGACCTTGTTCCTCCCGAGTAGACCCTTGAATTCGCTTGGCCAAAATGAGATGCGTTCCATACAATAAGTCTAAATATTTTTGAAAAAGTGCGTGGGAATTATACGATTGCTTGGACGGGATTATGATCTGAGGGCTTTGTCCCAACTCATAGAGGATGTTGTGAGAGGAGACTCGTGTTATAATCGACAAGTTTTATGTCTATATGAAAACACCAAACGAGTAGAGTGCGAGATAAGAATATCGTTCAGACAGTGGTCTATGCACATGGCCTTTTGGCCAAATTGTGTTAAGTATTGTGCACCAAGACCCTTGGTGATAGTGAGTTGCAGCAAGATTTGGGTATTGTTGGGATGAGAATAAAGTTGACTTGGAGGAAAATCGATAGAGACGTTATCGAATTGCCGCTAAGGCGAGTAATGGGAATCGTGTAGGGAATTTTTGAAAATAGTTGGACGGTTATTCATAGCGATAAGTTATGATTTGAAGCATAGTCTGTATAGAGGACTATGAATACAGGTGTGTACGAGTCTAAGATCACTAAGGCGATAAATAGGGACTGTGTTGGAGTTCTAAGGAACGAATTGGGCATACGAGTGAAGGATGCGAACGCGAATCAGGAGTTATTAGGACGACTCAATTCCTGAGTAGTGTATGCGATAAGTCCCCTGTTCGATTATGCAATTTGTGGATATAATGAGTTGTAAAGATTCAGGGAGTATAACTCGGACCCTGAGTGGGTATTTGTTGGCTTAGAAATGCTTGAACGAAGTCATGGATTCGGAGAGTTAAGCAAGTCTAGCGACAAGCGACGAGATTGGGTAAAGCCTTAGTATAAATAAACAGTGCCTAGCAAGTAAACGAACTCGGAGAAAGCATGTAATGTTTAGTTCGAACGAGTTACAATGAGTTGAATAAGGGTAAGGCTTACATCGAATAGAAATTTAGGGCAATTGGAATCGATATCATGGTCGGAAAAGACTTAGAGGATTGTACGAGCGAGTTTGAGTTGAAACAAGCGAATTACAAATTTGAGTCGAGATTGAATAATCTGAGATGCGATCGAAGTAAGTACAATTAGAAATAATGGAGTGAACGAATGATAGCGTGCATGGAAAATTTGGATTTGAGTAGGATATCGCTCGATAGAATTCGGTTTGAGTATGAATACGATGATTTCAAATTTTGGGAGATTTAAACCATAACAATGGTTGAAAAATAGTATGGATTGATGCAAGTTAGTAAAAATTATGATTTTGATGGATTGAGTTAAGCGTTAATAGATTTGGCTTGGAGTTTGGAAGAACGATCTTGAAATCAAGTTCAGAAAGATAACATTCAAAATATGTCCCAGCAAGAATGATTATCCTGCGGGAGCGTCGGCGTGGTGATTTCACGTACGGTAGGAATAAGCAAAACTCAAGAGAACAGGTTCGGTGATTATTCCAAAATGAACTCGATGAATGGAACGTATCAATGGGATAGACTTGGGTTTGAGAATTGATCTTAGTTGTTTGAGGAATGCTAAGAGTATACTAAGAAAATGAGTCTAAGGATTTTTCTTGAGGAGTTAGTCTAGAAACGTAAAGTAAGAGATGTTGGACATTTTCATGAACGGATACGTAGATTGTGCTGGACGACTTAGAGTTCATGATATACATCGATGGTCTATAATGGAAATGTGGCTTGATGATACAGGTGTAGAAAATGATGGATTGGGGAATTCTATCAAACATGATAAAAGAGATAGTGTGTGCGAATCGATAGGTTAGCCCTGAAACGTGGGCGTATCATGGGTTCGGTTGAACGGGCGTGTTGGTGTGATAGGGTGATCTGTGCTCGATGTTTAGAAATCTGAGTGAAACGAGCTTGGGTAGAATACCCGTGTAAAGGAACAATGGTTTGACCTTAGGGTGTTTGGGGCGAGCGTTGTGCAACACGGTTGTGCAATGAGTTACAAACTTGAGTTGTACCTATGACTGTGTGTGCTGGCCTAGTGATTAGGCAGACGACCCTATGCCTTGAGTTAAACTGGAGTGGCTGACTTCAGAGTATCGTTCGGGAAGAATGATAGAACTGGGGCAACAAGACTTAGAGTTAGAATTTGGAATTGGGAATATACACTAGCAACGTTCGCGTTGAAACAAACGTAATGCAAGATAGGACTCGGGTGATAATTGATTTGGTTGGATAGGTTACGCGACGGTAAAGGATAAGCCGATAGCTGGATCGAACAAGAGTTCGGTCATTCATATAGCAGGACGATCCGCGTTTCGAAAGATTTTCACGAGTAGCTTGTCAGACTTAGCTGTCACTGAGCTTGGTTGAAATACACATATTTGGGGGACGCCTTGAATATGGGTACGATCCAGACTTAGCGATATGCATAACTCTGATGCAGCTGCAAAGGAAAATGTTCGGATTCGCACGGATGAGTATGGCAACTGAAATAGGTTAGCCTCAACCTAAATTATCATAGAGGAAAGATTGTATCGTTCCCCGTGCTACCGAGATAGTTCTGCGCTAAGGCGCAGCAAGAAACTGAGTTTGGGAATGCAATAAGTTGTACGAATGGATCATTCGGATAAAATGATTAAGCACTCGGGCGAACGGAACGAGTAAAAATGAATAGGAAGTTAAGTTCGATTGGGCCAAAGGTGCGAAGGACTTAAGCGTACCCCAGGTAGGCAATTTAGCTCTGCGCTAAGGCGCAATATAGACTGAGTCAGAAAACGTTGGTGATTGGGTGCGAATTTATTTAGTGAGATTGGACGGTGACTCAGAGAGATTTGATGCAAAAACAAGATTGGAAGATTGTCGAGATTCGAGCTTTTGGGTTAGGCGTAACGACGGGTTTCGATAGGCAACGTCAAGTAATAGGCTCAAATGTGTTGGGTTCCTATGGTGATAACATAACTAGTTGGGCAAGTCCACCCAATTATGAGTCGTAAGTGCCCGTTGAGTTATAGAATACCATGTGCTTGGGTAATATAGCCCTGCACTAGGTGCAGTAGATTTTGAGACGGAAGTGCAACGATCGAGTTGAGTATAACTCGATAGCATTGAACGATAGAGTCGTTCGATGAGAATTGGCCAACATTGGCGTAACGCATGGTGAGAAAATAGAGGATTGTAGTATTGAGACAGTCCTTGAAGGATAAGATGAGATGTATAGGGAAGTTTAGAAGTTATGCGATAGCACGAGTTGCGCCCAGGAAGTCTCGAGGACGGAACTTGTTCTGAGTGGTATATGGTGTAACAACCCGCTCCGCTCAACCCGGAGGGCCGATTCAAACGGCACAAGCGTAGCTATTCAACCGCCTTGCTCAGCGAGATGGCTCATTCGATGCAAATGCTTCCATGCTGGGATCCTCAATGGAGTCAGACTTAGGCTATCAGAAGCGCGTCCGGAGTCTAGCTCGACCGATGCGATACATCGCTAAGGTGGGTGACCCCGGTGAACCTGTCTCTACTCAGCTGCACACTAAGAAAATGAATGTTACGTGCTAGTTTACAGGCGATAACCTTTGCATGCTAATAAAAAGAGACGAACGCACATAGCGAAGGGGATAACCCCGCTTTATTATCGTATAGAACATGGAAATCTTACTTGCTAGTTGCGTAATCGACTTGGGTCAGTTGAATCTGCAAGCGGACTTGTCGTACGCGGCGGAGCCTGTCTAAATTTTGAATCATAAAAAGAAGCAGTTGCGGAACCGAACGTCTCGCTAGTGCGCGTACTGTGGCGAAACCACTCGGTCGAGGAGTCGACCTGGGAACTTGAATCTGATATGAGAGAAAAATTTCCCTCATTATTTCTTAGTGGTAGGTTCTATTCTTAAGTTTCGGGACGAAATTTCCTATTAGATGGTTATGATGTAACGCCCCGTTCGTCCCGTTTCCCCTATTCGGGGAGCGCGGCTAAGATATGCTTGGTACCGTTCGATCGGGACAGATTGAATCAAGATCCTTTCCTCGTTATGGATTGGCTTCTTCAGAATCAGGTCCCATAATCAATGGATCGTGCCTCAAGGAAGGACTCGGCGGCAGAGTAGAGAGAGGCCTTTCCGTTGTGTTGGTTTTCCTTGCCCATTTTCGATTGCCGCTTGGTTGCGTACTTGTTGGTTTTAGGACTTGCGTTTTCTTGAACGATTTCGATGGATTTCATTGCTTTCGTTCTTAGGATTTCGCATTTCGTATCGAGCCTTGGAGACCGAAGCAGGAGGTATTGATCATCCGTTGGTGCGTGCAGGTGATCGTGTAGACGACGCGCGAGCGGAGTCTTAGGGATCTCTACTTCTTCTTCCTATTCAACAAACTTGTGAGTGGCTCTATTTCGATAAGCACCTTCTTTCTAAGGGCTCCGTTCATAATAAAATTGACTCAGTTGTGCATTCAATCAAACGATACCAATTAAGTAACAAGTTGGATAACAAGATAAGATAAGAAGTAGGCTTGGAACACCCATTGCTTGTCATACAAAACCTTGCATAAATTCATTGATGCATGCATGTTCGTTGGGTGTTTAATGGGTTGGTATTTATTGATAGTTCAAAGTGTTCTTCTATAAACTGTTGCATGTTATTTCATATAACTTGTTGGTTGATTGTGATAGTACAGTAAAGCAGTTTCGTACATGATGTTCTTTAAATCGCTAGTAAGTAAATCTATGAAGTTCGGTTCATAGAAATGGTCATGGAAATTCTTGTGCACAAGGGATCCAGGTTCCTGCGAACGGTTACCGGGGCACCGAGCCGTTTCGACCCGGGCGGAATCTACTTTCTTAGTCGTGCTAAAATGAGTTAGCACAGGGAGCGGGGAATTGTAGCGGGGCTAGCTACCCGCGCTGCAAGCGTCGCCGCCAGCCCAGACTAAACCCATGATGGCTCCTAAACAACAAAGAAAGATGTTGTGTATATTTAAACTGTGCAGACTAACTATGTCTTCGTGACAGGGAAGGTGATGGTAAGTTGTACAGGTGGTTCAGACGGTACAGGTAAAGTCACCGAACGGTGGCATGTGGAGTTATGTTATTTTGTTCTTGCATACCTGCTAAATGAAATCTGATCTAGGCAAGAATAGAAAGTCACATAAACACATAAATGTTGCATGTTCATTTAAAACGCATCTAAAGAGCTTGGTAAAGTTGAGCAGCTAGCCTTCACCAGTACTTTTCGAAGTACTGACCCTCGTTGTAGCAGGTTCCCCGGCGCAAGGCAACGCGGCGAGGAGCTGAAAATCTCTCCAAGCTTTTGGGATTCTTGGTGGGTCATGGCCAAGACTTTGGAGGCTCAAGCTAGAAGCCTTCCCCTCTCTCTCCGTTGCGAAAATAACGCTAAGGCGATGGTGCTTACTCGCACCCAAGGAGTTTTGTGTTTTGAAACTATGTAAAGGGATATAATGTATGGATCGGCTATCTCATTTTGCGTCCAAGTTTGTAAGCCGTGGGGCATTTTATACTTTTGAGTCAAGCAATGTAACAAGATGTTCATTATAAATAAAAGAGAAACTTTTCTATGCCTCAACCTTGTGTTATCTTATTTTGTCTACTCTGTTGCATTGATCTAAAGAATATCCTTATGCCTAAGGCCTTGTGCACGCGCGCCCTACGCGTGCACGGCATCGCGCCCCTGGGACGATTATCGATTAGGCAAAATCGGGGCGTGACAAGCAGCACCCTACCAGCACCCTACCAGCAAGCTCAGCAACAGCAGAGGAATCTACCTCAAGGACGAGAGCAGGCTTATGCGATGACTGTGCAGGACGCCGATGCGAGTAAGTGATTTATAGTTATCCGTTTTAGTCTTGTGTAGCTCGTGCCTATTGGTTCGTGACCTCAGCCCCAACCTAGTAATTTGCAACTTGTTAATAATAACCTGGTTTTCATAAAAGTTGTAGATTTTTTGCTTTAACTAGATTTTCTCTGGAAGTGCATAACTTTCAATGTTAGGGAAACGGTATTCCCTAGGTATCTTGTGACGTATTTTTGAACGATACCTGCGACCGGGTCATCCCTGTTGACCGATTATTCTTTGATTTAGAGGACGCAATCCTCTTAAGGGGGGTAGATTGTAAACCCCTTGATTTTTTAAAATTTTAAAAACTGGATTTTTTCACAATTTTTTGGAATTTTCTGGAAATTTTCTGTAATTTAAAAATAGGGTTTTAATTATTCAATGATTTTTAAATGATAATAAATGATATTAAAATATTATGAAAATAATATTTTTGGATGTAAAATAAAAAACTGGACTTAGGGCAATTTTTCTGGAATTTATCGGACCCGGACCTATTTTTAAAATGCCTAAAAAGTATTTATTTATTTATTAATTTAATTACTGATTTTATTATTATAATTATTAATATTATTATTATTTTTATATAAACCCTAAAGCCCATTGGGCCGGCCCAGCCCGGCCCAACAGACCCAAACCCAGCCTGCTCCCCACCGGGTAGGGTCGGGTCGGGTCTGCCCGAACCCGACCCGCCGCGCGTACCCGTCTTCCCTACGAACCCAGCCCCCGCGTTCTCCGGCGGCGCCGGCGTCCGGCGCCGCTCCGCCCGCCTCGCGTCGCGTTGCCCGCCACGACGCCCTCGCTCCGCCCATCTCGGCCCCTCCCAGCCCCCTGGCCACCTATTTAACTCCTCCTCCTCCTCCTCCGAACTCCCCCTCAGCCACCGCCACAGCGCCACGTCGCCGTCGCCCTCGCCGCCGTAACCACCGCTCGTCGCCGCCATCTCCTCCCCCGCAACGCCGTCCCCAGCCACCCTAGCCCACACGCCCCTCCGCCGCACGCCACAGCAGCAGTCAGCAGCCGCAGCGGCAACAGCGCCGCCTCCGCCGTGCAGCTCCGCCGCGTCCCCGCGCCGCCTCCGACGAGCCCCGGCCGCCGCAGCACCCCCGGCCCCTCCGCCGCAGTCCAGCCGCCGGAGCCGCCAGCCACCGCCTGAGAAGCCGAGCCCTAACCCTAACCCTAATTCTCGAATCCGCGTGTCCGACACGAGTCGGACACGACTCGACCCTATTTTTTGGAACCCCTTCAGGTACTTGTAACTTTTTGCTCGTAGCTCCGTTTTCTATTCTGCAAATTGCGTTGCGAAGCCTGTATGACCCTCTCGGTGCCCGGACAAACCGTTCGGGGCATCGAGTCCTGTGGTGATCGCACACCGCGATCCAAAAACAGGAAAAAACTAGACCCTGTTTTACCCCGGAATCGAGTACGTCCCGCCAAACGGGACGACTTGGTCGCGTGCGGTCTTCACAGATACGTGTGCGTCGTTGATACGGACGTGTAGAATTTTGCAGAAGCTGATTCGGGTGTGCGTGCACACCGGGATCAACGCGTATCCGCGAACATCGCCCCGTATCCGTACTTTCTGTAATTCACCCTAACTTTGTGTACACACGTCGGATCGAGACGAAACTTGCGCCATCGGACTCGTAGCAATACGCTGGTCCTGTGAGTCAAGTTTGGTTTGATTCTGAGAACGTTGACAAAATCGCGTGTCGTGGGCCCCACAGGCCCCGCTCGACGGGCGATTTTGTGATCGGCTCATCGGAATCCAATTCTGGAAGTTTCGTTGGGTTCGTATCATCGTTCCTGACCTGTTGACACTAAGTTTGGTGAATTTGGAGACCATTGACCCTGACGCATTTTTTGGTGCAAAGCGGGCCCGCATGTGGACCCCGTTTTGACCCAAAATTGTCGTTTTTGCCCTTGTCTCCAAATTGGACTCAAGGACAGGCATTTTTAGCTGATTGATATTTTTTGGATCTGATGGTAATATTTGTTTCAGCAACTGGAGTACCACCTGCAATTCCCGCCGAAGTCAGAACTGCAAACATAGCCGGAACCACAGGCAAGTGTACCTTGCCAGAACTTGCAGCTTTGCTACATATTTCCTGGACTTAGTTATACATCACTGGGCAAGTAAAGCTTGCCATTTCTCAGATATTCCTGGTTATAGTATGTTACTTGATTTCTCGTAGATTCATATGTAACTTGTTTAACTGCTCAACCCAGGACACCTGACACTCTTCATGTGACGAAATTGCCTGAGATATGCCTGGTGATTCCGTATAGGCTACATTTTTATGTCATTTCCAGTTTACATGCTTAGATTCTAGCCTGACTCATTGTATTAGTTCAAACTTGCGTGACTTGTACCTGATATTTTCTGGAACTGTGACGTGAGATTATATGGGGTGGGGAGAGTATTATCATATCAAGGCTGAATATATTATAATATAAATACTTTTATCTGGCGGTGCCTTAGACTCTGATATAGAGCTTTGGTTCCTTACTGGCTCTTCGAGAAAATACTGCTATGGTTTCTTCGACACTGATCCTGTAGTAGTCTCAGCCTGAGTATGACTAAAATTCTCACTTGCATATCACTAGCTGGTTTACATATTTACCCTGCTGTTTCATTATTGCTGCACTGCATATATTTTGACTTGTATTTTCTGTACCTTGTTATGTCCCCTGAGGACCTGGAATGGACTATGTCCCCAGGTATAGCTGAAGAGAACTACCCCGAGGTGTACGGTACAGGAGCACTCCTTGGAGCAGAACCCGGAACCGAGGACGAGATAGTTGCAGAAGATTTCTCCTGAGCACCGGCTTCATATACACAGTATTTCCATTTCAGTATTTTATTTCCTGTCTTTCTTCTTAAATGTAACAGAATAATTCTCGGATTTGTTTTCCGAGATAACATTATTTAATATTGCTTATTTATTTCTATTGCAATATTTCTAGCATTAATCTGTGTTTATTCTGTGGATGAGATTAGAAATACCTGAGACTTGTAAAATTTTACGGCTAGACTACAGCTTAAGCATGCCCTGATGGATCCATTAAATTGGATTGTCCATCGGTGCGTGCTGCTGGCCATTGTCACGTGTCCAGTCCCTCGGCATTTTGGGACTGGGGCGTGACAGATAGAGCTAGAGGAACTATGTCAGTTCATGCTCCATGTTGAGAGTTCAAAGGGCAAGGGATTGGCCACTCAGGATCTGGATAACACTACCTACCTTGGTAACTTTACTGGTTACGTTGCTCATATGGGCAAAGGTATTCCGGTTCAGGCACTTGCATCTACTAAATCTCATACTGGTTGGATCATAGACTCAGGTGCATCTAGGCATATCGCAGGTGCATCTAGTGAGTTTGTATTATATTATCCGACCAAGCATATGCATCCCGAGATAGTTCAGACTGCTGATGGGACATTCCAACCTATCAGAGGTAAAAGATGTAAAGCATTGGCTTCGGACCTTGTCACATCGGCAGTAGCACCACAAATAGGGAGGTAGCCTAATGCTGAAAAGGTAGAGAGTTGTAGCACAACACTACTAAGAGGCCGGTGACCTCATGCTACAGTGGATGACACTACATGAGGTAGTTAGGGTTTGGAAATAGAGTAATATATGTAGATATATATATGTGGAGCGGGGGGTCGGATTTACTGTGCGCGCTGGCTTGGGAAGCTGCTGCTGCTATTGTGATAACACGGGTGTGGGGGCCTTAACGGGTAGCGGGTAGGGTTAGGATATAGGGTAGGGTTTTAGTTATTTTTAATTATTCTTTTTCTTTTTCTTTTTCTTTTTTCCTTTTCCTTTCTTTTTCTTTTATTCTTTTTCCTTTTTTTTTATTTTTTTCTTTTCCATTCCTTTCTTTTTCTTTTCTTTTCTATTTCAATTAATAAACTTTATATATATATATATATATATATATATATATATATATATATATATATATATATATATATATATATATATATATATAACTCAAAAAATTTATTTTAGTGCATAAAATTAATCTATCAACTGTCCACAGGGTCTCCTACATGTAAATAATTAAGGTAAAATAATAATTGCTCCATAAATCCTCTATTGCACAAACGCCTAGAAATAAAAATTCCATAAATTCTATTTCTTCTAATTAGCTAATAAATACTATAAATTCATTAAATAATTAATTAAATAATTAAAATTAGGGGTTTTACAGCACATACAAGTTAACAACAATTTATAGAAACTCATATGTTCTATTCCCTGTCCGTCTCTGCATCAAACAGTTAGGTAAGCAAGAAGGCTGAATCCTAGCATGCAACTTAACTATATGATGGCCCATGAGTCTGCTTCATCATGATTACTAGCAGTGTTATCATTGCCCAGCACTATACTAGTATACTATCATACTAGCTGCTTTGATGCGTGAACCAGCTATCTATAGACACGAACACCCACCTGATCGCGAGGACTTCTTTGCCTCAGGGTGTTCCTCTAATCCCCCCTAGGACGAACTGTCTCCAGTGTCCCAGGAACCGGTCATGGGATTATCCTTGTGCACAAGTTGTCTAAAGACTAATGCATGAATGCAACTCTATTAGATAAACTCTATATGGATGCAGCAGGTCAATAAACAAGTAGACTTCTATCTATTCTTTTCTTTTCTCTGTGCGGATAGGTCATCATCTCTATCTCTATGCGGACTGGCCGTCATCTCTTCTTTATGCGGACTAGCCATCATCTCTCTGATACAGTTCAAGCATTTCAAACAGTTATATCTTATAAAGCGATAAGGAAAACATGCAAGCGATCTTTATTAAAACAGATAAGGCGTCGTTCTTCTATCTCTTTATCTAAGCATGTAGTTCTACTCTATCTTTAGCATACGATGGAAACATAAGAACATTCTTTTACTCTTGTTTATTAGCATGACAGCGGTTCGTTCAATAGCACTGACAATACTACTAAACATGCAACATTTTTTACTATACTAGCATGGCAATGGTTCTCTACTTAGACAAGCATATAAGTTCTCTAGTTAAGCATGCAGGTTCTTATTCTATCATTCATGCGAACATTAACTACTTAGCAAACAAGCATTTCAAAAACTCAGATTCATTATTAAGGCGTGTAAGAATCAAAGAATGAAGTTCTGCCAACTCACCTAGATCAGTCGTCTTCTGTTTCAACAAGGAGCTCTTCAGGAAGGTTTTCTTTTTGAGTCAACAAACCGATATCTCTTGTGCATAGTGCCAACGCGGAGCGGGACACTACACTAATTTTTGTAGCATCACTGGAGTAGTTCGACGCTGTGGATCCAATACCGTAGGTCTCATCGCAATCCGAGATCCATAAAAAAATGTGAGCACGTATTAGTGCGGTTAAATTGAAAATAAATTTATATACAAATTATTAGAATATAAAAGACTGAAGTGCAAAAATTTTAATTTTCTTTTTCAATATTTCTCTAGACTCTCACGGAATTTTGATATCAAAATTTCTGCTTAGTTGTACTGACGGAATGTTTTTTTCTATTTTTTTCAAATTGGTTTCTCTACGACTAATATATATATATATATATATATATATATATATATATATATAGATAGAGAGAGAGAGAGAGAGAGAGAGAGAGAGAGAGAGAGAATTTTATGTTTTCTTCTTTTCTTATGAATATAGTAGTTCTTTTGTGTATATCTGAACAGGAAAAAAATAAAAATTATGTAGGTTGAAGCAACATTAGATATAGGTACTTAACAATTTAAACCCTGAAGCACTGCAACAGATTTAGAGTCAAGTAGGATGATGCAACATCATTTGTCTGTATATATATATATATATATATATATATATATATATATATATATATATATATATATAGAGAGAGAGAGAGAGAGAGAGAGAGAGAGAGATATGGAAGCAAGTATGAAACATACTTGTGCACAACTCCTTAGGTGGGGGCAGTTGAGATGTTGCTTTACATTGATTTGGACATTTTCTTCTAATGCTGAAGTTCCATATTTCACTTTCTAAACATTTGGTAATGCTGACAATCATTCTTAGACCACTTGAAAATAGCGATTGGTCAATAATAAAGAACATACTCCAATTATAGGAGGAGAGGATGGAAGACAATTTGGGTAATATGAAACAACTAAAGAAGCATAATATGCAGGTGTTCAATGTATCAAAGCTACTAGCTAACTATTTCTCTTTGACTTCGCTAAGAAGCTCATCTCCATATTCATAATATTCTGACAACCATATGTATGTATCTAGATCGTTAAAATTTTAACAATCATAAAAGAGTCAGTATTTTGCCAGTCCTCTTCATATTCATAATTATCACAATTTTGTTACCGTAGTTTGTGATAAACAACTTTTGATAAGTTTTAACAATACCGATAGAAAAGCACTTCAAAAGCGCCATTCGGACTGGATAACATCCTACCTAATAGGGGTGAACATTATTCAAATTTGGACCGAAAATCGAATCGAATAAGGGTTGCGGTTCGGTTTAAAAAAAAGTTCGACTAGGTTTTGGTTTTGAAAATACTAAAATTTTTTATTCGATTTCTGTTTTGACCAAAATCGAATAAATTATATATATTAACAAAAAAAAGCACAAACAAACCGAAAAATCAAATAAACCGAACATCGAATCGATTTAATTCGGTTCGGTTATGGGTCATTTCGATTCGGTTTCGGTTTTACTTATTCGAATTTTGGCCCAATTCGATTTTCGACTATTCGATTCGATTGAAATCGAATTAACCGAATGATCATCCCTACTACCTAGGACACTCACCATCCATGATAAAATGATTAGGGAAGAATGGCACTTTCTCTAGTGCCTCTAAATCCAAGGAAAATACGTGGGCTACCATAGAAATGGAAGTACAAATGCAATGATTTCAATCAATTAAAGAGTAGACCTTATAATTTCATTATGGCAATTTTAAACGGATATTAGAGACACTAGGAGGTTTTTGTTTTTTTGTTTTTTCATATCGGGCCTAACCCAATCGTGACTCGATTCTGAGATCGTCTACTATCCAGTCATTTCTTAGTTTTATATCTCTTCTCATTGACCACTAGAATCGTTTGAGTTCAGTGAGGCACTCGGAGTTAATTTCGACTAAAGTCTTCAGCACCACTTTAGATGATATATGTATTGGTATATAAAGCATGAATGAGAGAGAGAGAGAGAGAGAGAGAGAGAGACGCTGGAGATTTAGAAATGTTAGGAGCAATGGGCCCTCGGGGAGTAAATGAAAGTACTACTTAGTATAGATGTAAACATCATATTTGGAATGAAATAGACTTCCATTATTGCAACATCTGTGTAAAGATAGCGTATTATTTCTTTTATTTAATAAAAAATAATATAAATAGAATATGTAGGCTTTATTAGGAGTCCAAGGAGGACCATGCACATTCCTATTCTTATTTGGGGGTTTCCAATTTATTTTTCTGTTTTAGTTACAAATTTGTCATGAAAAGAAATAATTTAGGGCTATCCAAGCAAAAAGTATAAAGCAAACTCATTTTTTTTAGGTCATTTTGTGTTTATCTTTTTTCTTTGTCATTTTTTTTCCTAAATTTTTAAATCCAAATCCTAAAAATTGTTGGAATGGAGAATGTGGTCCCAAGCCAAGTTGTACTTTCTTCCCAAAAAATTTCTAAACCCAAACTATAAAATTATGACTATATGCAGGACTTTTGTATTGTTGTACTTTTGTATTATATATGGCTATATGCAGAAAATTTCTACAGTCCTGACTCAGATTTGTTGAAAAAATTACAAAGTCAGGACTGTCAAAATTTTGACACTCCTGACTCTATGCAGGACAGTGACAGTCCTGACTATATGAATGAGTGTCAAATTTTTGACAATCCTGACTCAAACTTGCTAAAAAATTACAGCCCTGACTATATGAAGGACTGTCAAATTTTTAACAGTCCTGACTCAAACTTGCTGGAAAAATTACAAAGTCAGGACTGCCAACATTTTGACAGTCCTGACTATATGTAAACCCCCTGATTTTTAAAAATTTTTAAAACTGGATTTTTCACAATTTTCTGGAATTTTCTGGGTTTTTTTGTAATTAAAACAGGGTTTAATTATTAAATGATTTTTAATTGATAATAAACAGTATTAAAATATTATAAAAATAATATTTTTGGGTGTAAAATGAAAAACTGGACTTAGGACAATTTTTCTGGAATTTATTGGGCCCCGGACATATTTTAAAACACCTAAAATGTATTTATTTATTTATTTATTTAATTAATTATTCATTAATTGTATTATTATTACTATTTTTATTTATTTGAACACGGCCCACCGGGCCCAGCCCCAACCCGAACCCGGCCCAGCCCAGGCCTAGCGGGTCGGGCGGGTCGGGCGGGTCGGCCAGACCCGCTAGCCCAGACCCGGCCCGCTCCTCTCTCCCTCACCCACGACGACCCAGCCCCGTGCCGCGTTTCCCGCCGCCTCCGCCGCGTCCTCCGCCCGTTCCGGCCGCCAACGCCTCCACGTCCACCCCCTCGCTCCGCCCGTCTCGGCCCCCCCCAGCCTCCTCTCTCCCTATATAAACCCTCCCCTCACCGATCTCCCCGCGCCGTCAGCGCCGCGCCGCGCTGCCCCCGGCCGGCCCCCTCCGCCTCAGCCTGGCCGCCCAGCCGCTGCCCTCCGGCGAGGAATCCGAAACCCTAACCCTAATTCCTAATTCGGACACAGGACACGTGTCCTGTGTCGTGTCGGACACGATTCAGACCCCGGTTTTCGGGTCCCGTTCAGGTGCGTGTATCTTCTTGCTCGTAGCTCTATTTTCGATTCCGTAAATTGCGTTGCGAAGCCTGTATGACCCTCTCGGTGCCCGGACAAACCGTTCGGGGCATCGCGTCCTGTGGTGATCGCACACCGCGATCCAAAAACAGGAAAAAACCAGACCCTGTTTTACCCCGGAACTGAGTACGCCCCGCCAAATGGGACGACTTGGTCGCATGCGGTCTTCACAGATACGTGCGCATCGTCGATACGGACGTGTGGGATTTCGCAGAAGCTGATTCGGGTGTGCGTGCACACCGGAATCAACGCGTATCCGCGGACACCGTCCCGTATCCGTACTTTCTGGAATGTGTCCTAACTTTGTGTACACACGTCGGATCGAGACGAAACTTGCGCCATCGGACTCGTAGCAATACGCTGGTCCTGTGGGTCAAGTTTGGTTCGATTCTGAGAACGTTGACGAAATTGCGTGTCGTGGGCCCCACAGGCCCCGCTCGACGGGCGATTTTGGGATCGGCTCATCGGAATCCAATTCTGGAAGTTCCATTGGGTTCGTATCATCGTTCTTGACCTGTTGACACTAAGTTTGGTGAATGTAGCGCCCCGTTCTCCCGGTGCGGAGAGCGCGGCTAAGAAACACAAGACGGTATCGTTCGATCGGGATAGATTAAATTAAGAACTCGTCCTCGTTATGGATTTGTTTCTTCGGAATCGATTCCCATATTCAGTGGACCGCGCCCCAAGGATCGGCTTAGCGGCAGAGTCAGGAGGGACCTCGCCGCTGCTATCTTTTATTGCCTCGGTTTTCGATGTCGCTTGTTGCTTTCGTACTTTGAGTTGGTTTTGGGATTTGCTTGTTTTCCTTGAACGGTTTCGATGGTTTTCATTATTTTTGTTCATTGACTTGCACTTCTATTCCGAGATTGGAAAGAGAGGAAGAAGTATTAATCGAGCTGTTCGTGTGCAGGTGAACGAGCAGTAGGCGGCTTGCGAGCGGAGTCGTGAAGCGCCTTGTCACGCCCCAGTCCCAAAATATCGAGGGACTGGACACGTGGCAACGGCCAGCAGTACGCACCGATGGATAACCCAATTTAATGGAGCCATCAGGGCGTACTTAAGCTGTAAATAAGGTCTACTACAACAAGTCACACTAATCTCATCCATAAAGATAAAAAAATAACTGCATAATAAAATGGAAATAAGTAGCAACAATAATCACAGCAAGTCAGTCGGAGAAACAATCCGACTTAAGTCTGAATAACTGGCTCTATAGGCTAGGAACAAAAGAGGTAAACATGAAATAGTACTGAGTACTGGAACAGGCACTCAGGAGAAGTCCTCGGCAGTCACCTCGTCTTCAGTGTTCGGTTCTATTCCAGCAGTAGCTTCAGCTCCGGTTCCGTATACCTCGGGGTACTGCTCCTCTGCTAAACCTGGGGACATAATCCATTCCAGGTCCTCAGTGGACATAGCAAGGCACAAGAAATACAAGCCAAATGAATAAGCAGTGCAGTAAATAAATGAACAGCAGGGTAAACTAAGTAACCATCTATGTGATATGCAAATGAGAGCAACACTAGTACTCAGGCTGAGACCGCTACAAGCTCTGTGTCGGGGAGCCGGTAGCAGCAATAACACGTAAAGGGTCTAGCTCTGCTGGAGAGTCTACAACCTCACAATAATAGTAGATATATATATAGAACAGCCTGTAGCCTGTGTGTCTCTCCCCACCCAATGTAATCACGCAAGCCATGACCATAACGTCTCATGTCCATGTCAGCGGGATTATAACTAATGCAACAAGTCATACTGTCTATAAATAAATATCTCTGTCAAGTCCTGTATCCTATACAGAATCACCACGAATATCTCAGGAAGATTCTGTCCATGATAGTGTCAAGTGTCCTGGGTTGTAGGGTACTCGATAGGTCAAGTACAAGAGTAAGGGGATCGTAAATCCATCTCTAAATGACGAACCCAACGCCGCGTACGGTGTCGGCACCCGACTATGATCGGACACTAGGTACGTCATACATTCCCTAGGTTAAGCAGTTTAAATCAGTTTATATGAATTTACACAAGACATCCAGCAGAGTATTTTTACAGATAATATAAAAATAATGATTGCAAGTTTGGCAAGGTGCACTTGCCTGATGTTTGAATTCCACTTAGGTCCTGGTTTCGGAAATTTCCAAAGATGTCTCCGAAAACTGAAATAAACAGTACCATCACGCTCAGAAGGTGTCAAACAGCTAGGAACGCCTATCCTTGGGTCCAATTTGGAGACAAGGGCAAAAACGGCAGTTTCGGCCCAAAACGGGGTCCACCGGTGGGCCCGCTTTGCACCGAAAAACGTGTTGGGGTCAACGGTCTCCAAATTCACCAAACTTAGTGTCAACGGGTCAGGAACGCTGATACAAACCCAACGAAACTTTTAGATTTGAATTTCGATGAGCCGATCACAAAATCGCCCGTCGAGCGGGGCTTGTGGGGTCCACGACACGCGATTTCGTCAACGTTCTCAGAATCGAACCAAACTTGACCCACAGGACCAATGTATCGCTACGAGTCCGATGGTGTAATTTTTGTCTCGATCTGACGTGTGTGAACGAAGTTAGGGTGAATTGCAGAAAAGGCGGATACGGAACGATGTCCGCGGATACGCATTGATTCCGGTGTGCACGCACACCCGAATCAGCTTCCGCGAAATCCCACACGTCCGTATCGACGAGGCGCACGTATCTGTGAAGCCCGCACGCGACCAAGTCGTCCCGTTTGGCGGGGCGTACTCAGTTCCGGGGTGAAACAGGATCTGGTTTTCCTGTTTTTGGATCGCGGTGTGCGATCACCACAGGACGCGATGCCCCGAGCGGTTTGTCCGGGCACCGAGAGGGTCATACAGGCTTCGCATAGAAATTTACAGAATCGAAATCAGAGGTCCGAGGTGTGAGATACGAGTACCTGAATGAGGCTTCACGAAACGGGGTTTGCCGCGTCCGTCTCGTGTCCCGGACACGTGTCCACTGCTAGGGCTAGGGTTCCCTGTGTCCGGGTCTGTGTCCGTGTCTGTTGCTGGCGGACCCAGCAGAGGCGGCGTTGGCGGCTGAGGGAGGAGGACGGCGTCGCCGGGGACGCGGGCTCGCAGGTCGGCGCCGGTAGAGATCACCGGAGGCGGAGGCGGGTGGAGGATATGGAGGAGGAGGACGGCTCTGGGAAGGAGGAGGGGAGGCTGGATGGCGGGTGGAGGTCGGCGCAGGGGCGGTGGTCCGGCGGAGGGCAGCGACTAGGGGAGGGGACCGGGGCCGGAGCTAGGGCACGGTGGTGGAGGGTTTGATCTGGGGGGAGGAGGACCGGAGGGGTAGAATTTATAGGGGGCTCGGGGCGGGGGTTGGCCGAGGACGTGGCCGGGGAACGCGGAGGGGCGTCGGGTCGTGGGGGCGTGGACGGGGCGGTTCTCCGGCGACGTGGCCGGAGAACGCGGGGTAGAAACGTGGGGGAGGGGAGATGGGCATGCGGGTCGGGTCGGACGGCGGGCTCCGGGTGAGCGGACCCGCCCGACCCGCTAGGGTGACCGGGCTGGGTCTGGGCTGCTAATGGGCTCGGCCCACTGGGCCGGGCCGGGCCCAAAACAAAAAAATAGTAATAATAATATAAATAATAATAATAATAATAATTAATAATTTAATTAGGAAAATAGTTTTTAGGCTTTTAAAAATAGGTCTGAGGTCCAAATAAATCCAGAAAAATTACCCTAAGTCCGGTTTTCTATTTTACACCATAAAATCATATTTTTATCACATTTTAATATTATTTATTAGCAATTTAAAATCTTACAATCACTATAGCACATATTGTAAATTCCTGAAAATTGCAGAAAAATTCCCAAAATAATTTTTTAAAAAAATCTAAAAATTTAGGGTGTTTACAATCTACCCCCCTTAAGAGGATTGCGTCCTCGCAATCGAAGGGTAAACTATAAAGGCAAGATTTTACAGAATTAAAGAATGCTTAGGTTTTACCTGCATCAGCAAATAAGTGTGGATAACGCTGGCGCATAACATCCTCTCGTTCCCAGGTCGATTCGCCAGGAGAGTGCTGTTTCCAAGCTACTCGAACCAGTCTGATTGTCTGCCCTCGCAGTGTCTTCTCGCTGGTGTCGAGTATACCCACTGGCTGCTCTTCGTATCTCAGGCTAGGTCCCACCGAAATCTCAGAATGATCAACTATATGACTTGGGTCCGTCACATATCTCCTCAGTTGTGAGACATGGAATACGTCATGCACTCCCTCTAAGGATGGAGGTAATGCAAGACGGTAAGCCACTTCACTAATGCGCTCCAAGATATCAAATGGCCCAATGTACCTTGGGCTTAACTTGCCTCTGCTGCCGAATCTGATAGTACCTTTAGTGGGCGAGATCCTCAAAAATACATGCTCTCCTTCCTTGAACTCCAGGGGACGTCTGTGCGCATCGGCCCAATGCTTCTGTCTATCCTGGGCTGCACGAAGATTATTCTGAATCTGCCTTACTTTCTCCACTGTCTCCGTTACCAACTCTGGACCCAGTAATTGACGTTCGCCAACGTTACTCCAGCATATTGGCGATCTGCACTTCCTTCCGTACAACGCCTCGAAAGGTGCCATCTGAATGCTTGTCTGATAGCTGTTGTTGTAGGAGAACTCTACTAAGTGCAGATGATCTTCCCAAGATCCTCCAAAGTCCAGTATACATGATCGCAGCATATCTTCCAGGATCTGAATTGTGCGCTCTGATTGGCCATCTGTCTGGGGATGATAGGCAGTACTGAACTTGAGCCTGGTGCCGAGACTCTCTTGCATGCTTCACCAGAAGTGAGATGTAAATCTCGAGTCTCGATCTGATACAATACTAACCGGCACTCCATGTAATTTTACGATCTGTCGCATATACATGTCGGCTAGTACTTCCGTGGATTGTCCGACTCTGAAAGGCAAGAAGTGAGCCGACTTAGTGAGCCGATCCACGATGACCCATACTGCATCCTTTCCACTAGGGCTTCTTAGAAATCCAGTGACGAAGTCCATGGTAATATGCTCCCACTTTCATTCAGGGATGGGAAGTGGCTGCAACATACCTGCAGTCCTTTGGTGCTCGGCCTTCACCTACTGGCAGACTAAGCATTTTGCCACAAATCGGGCAATCTTCCTTTTCATTCCATGCCACCAGTAATATTGTCTTAAGTCCCGGTACATCTTGGTTCCTCCTGGATGAACAGAGTATATGGAGCTATGCACTTCTGTCATCAATTCCTGCCTTAATTCTCCATTCGGAACATATAGGCGATTTCCGTACCTTAATGTCCCGTCCTCGTGGATGCGAAGTCCCGTTTGCATGCCTGCTTCGGTTCTCTCTTTCAGCCTTCGGAATCTGGCATCATTAGGCAAAGCTTCTTTGATTCTCTCCACCAGCGATGACTTCACTTCGAGGTTAGCTAGCAAACCATTTTGTCCAGGTAGAACAACCTCTATCTGAAGATCTTGCAAGTCTTGTAATAGCTGCGGCTGCTCCGTTAAGAAATAAGCCGAGGGTTTTCTGCTGAGGGCGTCGGCTACAATATTTGCTTTCCCCGGGTGGTACCGCAGATCGATGTCAAAGTCCACCATCAACTCAAGCCAACGTCTTTGCCTCATGTTGAGCTCCTTCTGTGTATAAACATACTTCAAGCTCTTATGATCAGTGAAAATTTCGACCTTCTTTCCATACAGATAATGTCTCCAGATCTTCAATGCAAAAATCACTGCAGCTAGCTCCAGGTCGTGCGTTGGGTAATTCTTCTCGTGGACCTTCAGCTGCCTCGATGCATAAGCGATAACCTTGCCATGTTGCATCAAGACACAACCTAGTCCACTACTAGACGCATCACTATAAACAACAAAACCTCCTGACCCTGAGGGAAGAGTCAAGACTGGTGCTGTTGTTAAACGCCTCTTCAATTCTTCAAAGGCATTCTGGCATTCTTTTGTCCATATGAACTCCTGATCCTTCCGTGTCAGCTTCGTCATAGGTTCTGCGATCCTTGAAAAATTTTCTACGAACCGCCGGTAATACCCAGCAAGTCCAAGAAAACTTCTCACTTCCGCAACCGAGGTAGGGGTAGGCCAGGTTTCTATAGCAGTGACCTTTTCTGGGTCCACAGACAGTCCTTCACCTGAGATAATATGCCCTAAGAATGGCACCTTGTCCATACAGAACTCACATTTGCTGAGTTTGGCATATAGCTTCTCCCTTCTCAAAGTTTCTAGCATAATTCTAAGGTGTTCCTCGTGCTCTTCGTGGTTCTTGGAGTAGACTAGGATATCATCAATGAATACCACCACGAACTTATCCAAGTACTGATGGAAGACCCCGTTCATCAAACTCATAAATACGGCGGGTGAGTTGGTTAAACCAAACGGCATTACTAGAAACTCATAATGTCCATACTTAGTTCTGAAGGCCATCTTTGGGATATCTTCCTTCTTCACCCTAATCTGGTGATAACCGGATCTAAGATCAATCTTTTAGAATACCTTAGCACCACTTAATTGGTCAAACAAATCATCAATGCGTGGTAATGGGTACCGGTTCTTAATAGTGACAGCATTAAGGGCTCTGTAATCAATGCACAACCGTACAGATCCATCCTTCTTGGGTACAAAAAGTATAGGTGCTCCCCAAGATGAAACACTGGGCCGGATAAATCCTTTCTCCTGAAGGTCGTCAACTTGTGTTTTCAACTCCACTAACTCCTTAGGTGCTAGCCGATATACCGATGAAGTGATAGGTTTGGCTCCTGGAGTTAGGCCTATTGTGAATTCTATTTCCCGATCAGGTGGTAAACCTGGAAGATCGTCGAGAAATACATCCACAAATTCCGTTATGACTCTTGGGTAACCTGAATCTTCTTCTACAGTCAATACCCTAAGAGTTGGCTGGACCCCTTGTTCTACAGCTCCTCGAAGAAATTCAAACTCAGGAAGGCTAGGGGGTCTAAATATCACCTTTCCAAGCCGGCAATCCAGTGTCGCATGGTACTGACTTAACCAGTCCATACCAAGTACAACATCGTAATCAGGCATAGAAAAGATCAGGAATTGGGCTCGCATTTCTCGGCCACAGACTACTACCGAACATGATCTACAGGTATCACTAACCGGGATAATTCCACCTCCCGTTAGAATTCTCTTCATCTTCGAGAGAGGTGCGGTAGCTATTCTATGTGTGGCTACGAAGCTAGCAGCAATAAATGAATACGAGGCTCCAGAATCAAATAATGCTACAGCAGGAATTGAAGCTACTAATATGGTACCTGCTATCACTTCGCCTGCAGTAGCTTCCTCTGTGACTGCTAGTGCATATGCCTGACCTCGTCCCTGAGCGGGACCCCTTTGCTGACGAGCTTGCTGGAACAATGCTGCCTGAGGTGGTAGAGGTGGCCTGGCTCCTCCAGGCCCTGTCCGTGTTGCTCCCCCAGCCGGAAGAGCTGCAGGTGGAGCTGGTCGATTCGGAACTCCCTCCCGACGTTCCGAACAGTCCTTTGAGAAGTGTTGTCCAGATCCGCAAACCAGGCAGAGCCCCAGCTTGCGTCTACATTCTTTTTCAATATGTCCTACCTTGCCGCAGTAATGGCAAGTAGGCAGGTTCTTAGTTGCTGCTCTTGGAGGCGGGCTCTTCTGGGGCCGTTTAGCAGGTTCCCCTGGTGATGACTTGGACGGTGCTGAGGAGAAGGGACGTTTCAGGCTTGATTCCCTCCGAGTAACGCGCTCCAGCCGACGTGCTGCAGCTAGGACGTCGGTGTAAGAGGTGGGCGCGACCGATCCGATTAACTTCTGAAGCTCGAACCAGAGCCCATCAAAGAACTTCTCCGCCTTCTCCTCTTCGGTAGGAATTAGCGAAGGGGCGAAGCGGCTTAGGCGAATAAATTCGGCGTTATATTCCTCCATCGTCATGTTGCCCTGGATCAGGCGGTTGAATCTGTCTCGGAGTTCTGACCGAGCCACAGCAGGGATGTACATTTCCTGGAAGAGTCTGGAGAACTCCTTCCAGGTAACCTGATCATGTCCGAGCCTTCTTTCTTCAGACAGCCACCAATGATGCGCGTTGTCCGTTAGTTGCATCCTGACGGCAGTCATCCATTTGTCCCTTGGTAGTTCAGCGGCATCCAACTGATGCTGCGTGTTCGTAAGCCATTCATGCACTTCAGTTGGTCCTTCTTTGCCCGAGAAGGTACGGGACTTGAGTTGACGGAAATCTGTGATGGATCCCGTTGCTGGCCGCCTATTTTGTGGATTTGTATGTTCCAATGCTGGCCGTCCATTGCCTGTCCTGGGGGAAAGACAGGCATCGTAGGAGGGAACTGGGGAGGAGGCGGGATGTCATCACGCCTGAACCTGGAACTTGGCTGGCCAGTTTGATTGCTCTGACAGGATTGTCCTCTGGTATCTGGCGTCGTTCCAGCTTCGCAGGTAAACCCCGCTTCAGGCGGTGTACCCAAGGGGGTCTCGTCACCACTTCTGGGATCCATAACTCTGCATCAAAAGGAAACAATGAGAACGCACAGAGGAATCAAAACAGGATGCAATTCAAGCAATTAAATAGAATTCGACATAGAGTTCAATAATGATTCAATCAATGGATGAGATCCTATAACCTATCCTATCTTGTTGCAGGCATGTCCGGTCCCTAAGTTAAAATCGAACAATTTAGTTTGGACCTGCATGGGCCACCACAAAAACCATGTCACGCCCCAGTCCCAAAATAACGAGGGACTGGACACGTGGCAACGGCCAGTAGTACGCACCGATGGATAACCCAATTTAATGGAGCCATCAGGGCGTACTTAAGCTGTAAATAAGGTCTACTATAACAAGTCACACTAATCTCATCCATAAAGATAAAAAAATAACTGCATAATGAAATGGAAATAAGTAGCAACAATAATCATAGCAAGTCAGTCGGAGAAACAATCCGACTTAAGTCTGAATAACTGGCTCTATAGGCCAGGAACAAAAGAGGTAAACATGAAATAGTACTGAGTACTGGAACAGGCACTCAGGAGAAGTCCTCGGCAGTCACCTCGTCTTCAGTGTTCGGTTCTATTCCAGCAGTAGCTTCAGCTCCGGTTCCGTATACCTCGGGGTACTGCTCCTCTGCTAAACCTGGGGACATAATCCATTCCAGGTCCTCAGTGGACATAGCAAGGCACAAGTAATACAAGCCAAATGAATAAGCAGTGCAGTAAATAAATGAACAGCAGGGTAAACTAAGTAACCATCTATGTGATATACAAATGAGAGCAACACTAGTACTCAGGCTGAGACCGCTACAAGCTCTGTGTCAGGGAGCCGGTAGCAGCAATAACACGTAAAGGGTCTAGCTCTGCTGGAGAGTCTACAACCTCACAATAATAGTAGATATATATATAGAACAGCCTGTAGCCTGTGTGTCTCTCCCCACCCAATATAATCACGCAAGCCATGACCATAACGTCTCATGTCCATGTCAGCGGGATTATAACTAATGCAACAAGTCATACTGTCTATAAATAAATGTCTCTGTCAAGTCCTGTATCCTATACAGAATCACCACGAATATCTCAGGAAGATTCTGTCCATGATAGTGTCAAGTGTCCTGGGTTGTAGGGTACTCGATAGGTCAAGTACAAGAGTAAGGGGATCGTAAATCCATCTCTAAATGACGAACCCAACGTCGCGTACGGTGTCGGCACCCGACTATGATCGGACACTAGGTACGTCATACGTTCCCTAGGTTAAGCAGTTTAAATCAGTTTATATGAATTTACACAAGACATCCAGCAGAGTATTTTTACAGATAATATGAAAATAATGACTGCAAATTTGGCAAGGTGCACTTGCCTGATGTTTGAATTCCACTTAGGTCCTGGTTTCGGAAATTTCCAGAGATGTCTCCGAAAGCGGAAATAAACAGTACCATCATGCTCAGAATCGAACCAAACTTGACCCACAGGACCAACGTATCACTACGAGTCCGATGGCGCAAGTTTCGTCTCGATTTGACGTGTGTGCACGAAGTTAGGGTAAAATGCAGAAAAGACAGATACGGGACGATGTCCGCGGATATGCATTGATTCCGGTGTGCACGCACACCCGAATCAGCTTCCGCGAAATCCCATACGTCCGTATCGACGAGGCACACGTATCTGTGAAGACCGCACGCTACAAAGTTGTCCCGTTTGGCGGGGCATACTCAGTTTCGGGGTGAAACAGGATCTAATTTTTTCTGTTTTTGGATCGCGGTGTGCTATCACCACAGGACGCGATGCCCCGAGCGGTTTGTCCGGGCACCGAGAGGGTCATACAGGCTTCGCGTAAAAATTTACAGAATCGAAATCAGAGGTCCGAGGCGTGAGATACGAGTACCTGAATGAGGCTTCACGAAACGGGGTTTGCCGCATCCGTCTCGTGTCCCGGACACGTGTCCACTGCTAGGGCTAGGATTCCCTGTGTCCGGGTCTGTGTCCGTGTCTGCTGCTGGCGGACACAGCAGAGGCGGCGTTGGCGGCTGAGGGAGGAGGACGGCGTCGCCGGGGACGCGGGCTCGTAGGTCGGCGCCGGCAGTGATCACCGGAGGCGGAGGCGGGTGGAGGATATGGAGGAGGAGGACGGCTCTGGGAAGGAGGAGGGGAGGCTGGACGGCGGGTGGAGGTCGGCGCAGGGGCGGTGGTCCGGCGGAGGGCAGCGGCTAGGGGAGGGGACCGGGGCCGGAGCTAGGGCAAGGTGGTGGAGGGTTTGATCTGGGGGGAGGAGGACCGGAGGGGTAGAATTTATAGGGGGCTCGGGGCGGGGGTTGGCCGAGGACGTGGCCGGGGAACGCGGAGGGGCGTCGGGTCGTGGGGGCGTGGACGGGGCGGTTCTCCGGCGACGTGGCCGGAGAACGCGGGGTGGAAACGTGGGGGAGGGGAGATGGGCATGCGGGTCGGGTCGGGCGGCGGGCTCCGGGTGAGCGGACCCGCCCGACCCGCTAGGGTGACCGGGCTGGGTCTGGGCTGCTAATGGGCTCGGCCCACTGGGCCGGGCCAGGCCCAAAACAAAAAAACAGTAATAATAATAATAATAATAATAATTAATAATTTAATTAAGAAAATAGTTTTTAGGCTTTTAAAAATAGGTCTGAGGTCCAAATAAATCCAGAAAAATTATCCTAAGTCCGGTTTTCTATTTTATACTATAAAATCATATTTTTATCACATTTTAATATTATTTATTAGCAATTTAAAATCCTACAATCACCACAGCACATATTATAAATTTTTGAAAATTGCAGAAAAATTCCCAAAATGATTTTTTAAAAAAATCTGAAAATTTAGGGTGTTTACACGCCTCTTTCCTTCTCCCTTCCAATCTAAGTGAGTGGCTACCAACCCGATTAGCTAGCCCTGCTTCCAAGCTTCACTCCTTTGCCCCGATCAAACGATACCAAGTAATAATAAAAGAAACCAAGATAAAAAGGGAATAGACTTGGTTATTATGCGTGTCAATCAAACCTGTGAACTGTTGCCTTATCGTATGCTTGTTCGTGCAAATGTTCTATGAAACGTGCTAAGTATAGAACACATCTTGTATATGCATAATTGTTCATGGAGGCTATGCTAAATAAATCATGCAATACTGCTTATCGTGTACTCGTGTTCTTGCACTCGTGTTGCCTCAAATGCATGACTTGTTAACTTGTTAATCGTGTTCGATCATGGACAACTTGTGCACAAGGTATTGGTTCTGCGGACGGTCGCTGGGGCACTGCCACCGATCCGATCCGGGCGAAACTCGTGTGTAGTCTTCGTGTTCGGGACCGGATAGCTTGCAGCGCAATCGTGTTCTCTCATAGCATGCTATCCTTGTCCCCGGCTACGTCCATTATGGCAATCAAGCCAGTGATCATCGTGTATATTTAAACCTGTTGCATACTAACTTGTGTCTTCGTGGCAGGGAAGGCATGGTAAGTATTGTGCAGGTAATTCAGACGGGCAGGTAAAATCCACCGAACGGTGGCACGTTCATTTTAGTAAATTATATATGCTGCTTACTTGTGAATGAACTAAGGCAAGATAGAAACCCACAAATATGCATGCTTCATTAAAACAATGTTTTGATTGGTATAGTCAGGTAGCTCGCCTTCACCAGCATGTTTCGATATGCTGACCCTCGTTGAAACAGGTTCTCCGCACCAAGGCGAACCGAGCGAGGAGCCGAAGTCGTATTCCCGATCCAGTCCAGCTGTTAGCGCATCTTCACCGCGCCCCTTGAAGCCTTTTGAAGCACGTAGCTGCAACTCTTCATACACAAATGCAGCTCCGTGGCAAAGCCGTCCTCCAGCCTGGAGGTCTATATATTTTGAAGTTATAAAGGGATGTAATGTACATGACTGCTATCTCATTTTGAGTCATCTTTTTTGTAAGCCGTTCGGCATATTAGCTAACTCGTTCAAGAGTTTATAATAGATGTTCATTATTAATAAAGAGAACTTTTTTATATTTCAAATCTGTGTTTCAATTTATCTGTGTACTCTGAATATGTGCTTGCTATGCAAATCATTAAAGCCTTGTGCGGGCGCAACCCCAGGAACATACGGCGGTCACGATTCGGGGGATGCCTCAATTGATTCTACGGAATTGGGTCATGACATAGTGGTATCAGAGCACAGATTCAAAGTTCCTTAGACTTCGTGCTGGAAAAGTTCCTTTTACGATCAAATTCCTGTGCGAACTCTTGAACTCGCTAGGCCAAAATGAGATACGTTCATACAATAAGTCCATAATACATTATGATTCTAATGTAATTTACCTTCTTTTGAAGGAACGGCTCCAGCGCAATCTGCAGCGCAAACACCGGACGAAATGCAAGGCCAAGAAAGTAGTTCGGGTACTTCGGGAAGTTCAAGGAGCCAGCGAGCCACGCCAAGCATCGATCCCATCCAACAAATATTGCGGATGTTGGAGGAAAACCAACAAAGGGACGAGGCTCGCTACGAACGGGCCGAGAAGCGAGCGGAAGAGAGTCAGCTCAAGTTTCAAGACAATATAGAAGCACGATTCTCAGTCCAACAGAAGCAGGTAGATACCCTACAGCAGATCGTTCAGACTTTGGCATCCAACCAGTCCGCGGCAACGCCAGCGACTCCGGTGGAACAGCCCGTGCTTGAAGTAGAGACGCCGCAAATTCCAAGGACGAG
The DNA here is from genome assembly GCA_036927795.1 of Iris macrosiphon. Taxonomy (NCBI): domain Eukaryota; kingdom Viridiplantae; phylum Streptophyta; class Magnoliopsida; order Asparagales; family Iridaceae; genus Iris; species Iris macrosiphon. Next base: position 145,697,817 of record JAYESA010000017.1, on the reverse strand, counting down.
GGACGTGACTGCCTTCGACTTTGGCTACTTCAAGAAAGTCTGCAACACCCCATTCAACGGGACTGAGGAACCAGTCGTAGCTCTAGATTGGTTGGCCGAACTTGAAGATCACTTCGCTCTGCTAGAGGTCCCCGAAGAGAAGCGCGTCGCCTGCGTGCAATTACAGCTCCGCCTCAACGCGCACGATTGGTGGGACGTGCATCGACGATCTCTCCAATTTGATCACGGAGAGGAGGCGATCTCGTGGACGACTTTTCGTGCCGCATTCGAAGAGGAGTTTGTACCCCCTCCAGTACAACGTCAAATGAAAAACGAGTTCGTGCAGCTGCGACAAGGCAGCATGACAGTTAAGGAGTACGCCGCCGAATTCAACCGACTCTCCAAATTCGCTAGGGCCTATTTACCTGATGTAGCGAGTCGAGCTAGAAGGTTTGAAGGTGGACTACGCCCTGCCATCCATTCGCACGTAGCCGTTCCTCAGTATCGTACGATACGTGAAGTCATGAATCACGCCATGTCGCTTGAACCACTCTATCCTCACGTTCCTGCCGGCGCTGTGCATACCTACACTCACAAACGCCAAAGCAACGAGAGAGGAAACAACGCTGCAAAGCGTCAGAACGACGGTGGTCAACAAATAAAGCATTGGAGCATTATGTGTCGGTTCTGTAAAAAGAGTGGACACGACAAGAAAGACTGCCGCTTGAGACTTGGGTTATGCCTCGCTTGTGGACGATCAGGCCATGCCATTAATTCCTGCCCGAACCTTCCTGATCGTCATCCCCAACGCAATAATCCGTAACGGTAGGTCCTATTCTTAAGTTTCGGGACAAAACTTCCAATTAGTTGGGTAGGATGTAGCGCCCCGTTCTCTCGGTGCGGAGAGCGCGGCTAAGAAACACAAGACGGTATCGTTCGATCGGGATAGATTGAATTAAGAACTCGTCCTCGTTATGGATTTGTTTCTTCGGAATCGATTCCCATATTCAGTGGACCACGCCCCAAGGATCGGCTTAGCGGCAGAGTCAGGAGGAACCTCTCCGCTGCTATCTTTTATTGCCTCGGTTTTCGATGTCGCTTGTTGCTTTCGTGCTTTGAGTTGGTTTTGGGATTTGCTTGTTTTCCTTGAACGGTTTTGATGGTTTTCATTATTTTTGTTCATTGACTTGCACTTCTGTTCCGAGATTGGAAAGAGAGGAAGAAGTATTAATCGAGCTGTTCGTGTGCAGGTGAACGAGCAGTAGGCGGCTTGCGAGCGGAGTCGTGAAGCGCCTCTTTCCTTCTCCCTTCCAATCTAAGTGAGTGGCTACCAACCCGATTAGCTAGCCCTGCTTCCAAGCTTCACTCCTTTGCCCCGATCAAACGATACCAAGTAATAATAAAAGAAACCAAGATAAAAAGGGAATAGACTTGGTTATTATGCGTGTCAATCAAACCTGTGAACTGTTGCCTTATCGTATGCTTGTTCGTGCAAATGTTCTATGAAACGTGCTAAGTATAGAACACATCTTGTATATGCATAATTGTTCATGGAGGCTATGCTAAATAAATTATGCAATACTGCTTGTCGTGTACTCGTGTTCTTGCACTCGTATTGCCTCAAATGCATGACTTGTTAACTTGTTAATCGTGTTCGATCATGGACAACTTGTGCACAAGGTATTGGTTCTGCGGACGGTCGCTGGGGCACTGGCACCGATCCGATCCGGGCGAAACTCATGTGTAGTCTTCGTGTTTGGGACTGGATAGCTTGCAGCGCAATCGTGTTCTCTCGTAGCATGCTATCCTTGTCCTCGGCTACGTCCATTATGGCAATCAAGCCAGTGATCATCGTGTATATTTAAACCTGTTGCATACTAACTTGTGTCTTCGTGGCAGGGAAGGCATGGTAAGTATTGTGCAGGTAATTCAGACGGGCAGGTAAAATCCACCGAACGGTGGCACGTTCATTTTAGTAAATTATATATGCTGCTTACTTGTGAATAAACTAAGGCAAGATAGAAACCCACAAATATGCATGCTTCATTAAAACAACGTATTGATTGGTATAGTCAGGCTAGCTCGCCTTCACCAGCATGTTTCGATATGCTGACCCTCGTTGAAACAGGTTCTCCACACCAAGGCGAACCGAGCGAGGAGCCGAAGTCGTCTTCCCGATCCAGTCCAGCGTTAGCGCGTCTTCACCGCGCCCCTTGAAGCCTTTTGAAGCATGTAGCTGCAACTCTTCATACACAAATGCAGCTCCGTGGCAAAGCCGTCCTCCAGCCTGGAGGTCTATATATTTTGAAGTTATAAAGGGATGTAATGTACATGACTGCTATCTCATTTTGAGTCATCTCTTTTGTAAGCCGTTTGGCATATTAGCTAACTCGTTCAAGAGTTTGTAATAGATGTTCATTATCAATAAGAGAACTTTTCCATGTTTCAAATCTGTGTTTCAATTTATCTGCGTACTCTGAATATGTGCTTGCTATGCAAATCATTAAAGCCTTGTGCGGGCGCAACCCCAGGCCCGCACGGCGGTCATGATTCGGGGGACGCCTCAGTTGATTCTACGAAATTGGGTTGTGACAGTGAATTTGGAGACCGTTGACCTGGACGCGTTTTTTTGTGCAAAGCGGGCCCACATGGGGACCCCGTTTTGACCCAAAATTGTCGTTTTTGCCCTTGTCTCCAAATTGGACTCAAGGACAGGCGTTTCTAACTGATTGATATATTCTGGATCTGATGGTGATGTTTGTTTCAGCAACCGGAGTACCGACTGCAAATCCAACTGAAGTCAGAGCCGAAATCAGAGCCGGAACCACAGGCAAGTGTACCTTGCCAAACCATGCAGCTTTCTAATTATTTTTCTTGACTTAATTATGCATTAGTGGGCAAGTAAAGCTTGCCAAATCTCAGTAATTCTTGACATAGTAATTTACTTGATTTCTTGTGAAATTAAATGTAAACTTGTTTTAACTGCTTAACCTAGGAAACGGGTGACGTGCTTAGTGTCCGATCGTAGTCGGGTGCCAACTCCGTACGCGGAGTTGTGTAACGTCACATAGACATGGATATCGAGACCCGATAATGCTCGTACTTGTCTTATCAAGTACTTCTGAACCCAGGACACTTGACACTATTTCATGAGACAGAGTCTTCCTGAGACATTCAAGGTAATTCTGTATAGGATGCATGTTTTATGACATAGACTTTACATTCTTAGACATTGGATTCATAGCTATCAGACTTGCTGCATTAGTTATAATCGTGCGTGACATGGACATGAGGCATCGTGGACATGAGACGTGAGATTACATTGGGTGGGGAGAGACACACAGACTACAGGCTGATATTATATATATAAAATATAGTATATAACATAGTGTAGTTCATAGTTATTGCCGCTACCGGCTCCCCGACACAGAGCTTGTAGTGGCTTCAGCCTGAGTTCTAGTGCTGCTCTCATATTGCATATCACTTAGCTGGTTATATAGTTTACCCTGTTGTTTCATTTATCGCTGCACTCCATATATTTTGGCTTGTATTTTCTGTACCTTGTTATGTCCCCTGAGGACCTGGAATGGACTATGTCCCCAGGTATAGCTGAAGAGAACTACCCCGAGGTGTACGGTACATGAGCACTCCTTGGAGCAGAACCAGGAACAGAGGACGAGATAGTGGCAGAAAATTTCTCCTGAGCACCGGCTTCATCTACACAGTATTTTCCATTTTCAGTATTTTATTTTCTGTCTATTCTCGTTAAATGTAACAGACTAATTCTCGGATTATTTCCCGAGATAAGCTTATTTGATATTGATTATTTATTTTCATTGCATTATTTCTGGCATTACTCTGTGTTATTCTGTGGATGAGATTAGAAATACCTGAGACTTGTAATATTTTACTGCTAGACTACAGCTTAAGCATGCCCTGATGGATCCATTAAATTGGGTTATCCGTCGGTACGTGCTGCTGGCCATTGCTCACGTGCTCAGTCCCTCGACATTTTGGGACTGGGGCGTGACATGGTTTTTGTGGTGGCCCATGCAGGTTTACGACTAAATTGTTCGGTTTCAACTTAGGGACCGAACAGGCCTGCAATAAAGAATAGGATAGGTTTTTAGGATCTCATCCACTTGCTTGAATCATTTTTGATATCTGTATCGTATTCGAACTAATTTTGACTTGCATCTTGCCTTGATTCCTGTGCGCCTCTTATTGGTTATTTTTGATACAGGGAAATGGACCCACAAGAATGCACCGAGACTCCCGCCGGAACACCACAATCTACAGGTGTCACCTATGACGACGAAGTGACACCAGTCGGAGGAGTTCCCTCAACTCAACAAAGCCAGCAGGCAGGTCAACCTACCTCCCGATTCTAACGCGATGACATTCCACCTCCGCCGCAGTTCGTTCCACCAACGCCCGTACTCCCACAAGAACAGCCAATTGACGGGCAGCAGATATTCCAAATGATCTACGCGATGATGCAAGCGCAGCAACAAGTCCAACACGAGGCTCAGCGTCGCAAAGCTAACTTCTGGAGGGACAGCATCGTAACTGTACTGGAGCAGGCAAACCTACCAGCTCGACGGCCATCTACGGGCTCAATCACTGACTTCCGCCAACTGAAGCCCCGTACTTTCTCCGGCAAGGAAGAGCCCACAGAAGTTCATGAATGGCTCACCAACATTTGGCATCAACTTGAAGCAGCTGAGCTTCTACGGGAACGCTGGATGACTGCCGTCCGAATGCAATTGACAGGCAACGCGCACCACTGGTGGTTGTCTGAGGAGACGTGACTCAGACCAGACCGAGTCACTTGGAAGGAGTTCTCCAGACTCTTCCAAGAGATGTACATTCCGGCTATCGCTCGATCAGAACTGCGGGACAAATTAAATCGTCTCACCCAGGACTCTATGATGGTGGAAGAATACAACGCAGAATTCATTCGTCTGAGCCGCTTCGCCCCAACCCTGATCCCGACAGAGGAAGAGAAGGCCGAGAAGTTCTTCGACGGACTGAACTTCGAGCTACAGAGACTCATCGGATCCGTCGCACCTACCTCCTACTCAGACGTTCTCGCTGCAGCCCGACGCATGGAACGCGTCACCAGGAGGGAGTCTCGCCACAAGCGGCCAATCACCTCACCACCAGACAGAACATCACCGGAAGAATCTGCAAAGAGATCTCACACGCACCAGCCACCCAGGACAGCTTCGCAGACCCTTCCTACCTGTCACTACTGCGGCAAGATAGGCCATGTCGAGAGAGACTGCAGACGCAAGTTGGGATTGTGCCTGATTTGTGGCACCAATCAACACATAGCCAAGGACTGTCCCCAGCATCGAGATGGAGCACCAAGGGCAAACCAAACAGCTTCACCAGCACCGAGGCCACCTCTGGCACCTCAGGCGACACTCTTCCAGCAAGCCCAGCAGCAGCAGAGGAATCTACCTCAAGGACGAGGGCAAGCTTATGCGATGACTGTGCAGGACGCTGATGCGAGTAAGTGATTCGTAGTTATCCGTTTCTAGTCTTGTTGTATCTCGTGCCTATTTGGTTCGTGACCTCAGCCCCAACCTAGTAAAATGCAACTTGTTAATAATAACCTGGTTTTCATCAAGGTTGTAGTTTTTTTTACTTTAACTTGATTTTTCAGGAAAGTGTATAACTTTCATTTTTAGGGAAACGGTATTTTCCTAAGTATCTTGTGATGTGTTTTCAACGGTGCTTGCGACCGCGTCATCTCTGTTGACCGGTTATTCTTTGATTGCGAGGACGCAATCCTCTTAAGGGGGGTAGATTGTAAACCCCCTGATTTTTCAAAATTTTCAAAACTGGATTTTTCACAATTTTCTGGAATTTTCTGGGAATTTTCTGTAATTAAAAACAGGGTTTAATTATTAAATAATTTTTAATTGATAATAAACAGTATTAAAATATTATAAAAATAATATTTTTGGGTGTAAAATAAAAAACTGGACTTAGGACAATTTTTCTGAAATTTATTGGGCCCCGGACATATTTTAAAACACCTAAAATGTATTTATTTAATTAATTAATTATTCATTAATTGTATTATTATTACTATTTTTATTTATTTGAACCCGGCCCACCGGGCCCAGCCCCAACCCGAACCCGGCCCAGCCCAGGCCTAGCGGGTCGGGCGGGTCGGCCAGACCCGCTAGCCCAGACCCGGCCCGCTCCTCTCTCCCTCACCCACGACGACCCAGCCCCGCGCCGCGTTTCCCGCCGCCTCCGCCGCGTCCTCCGCCCGCTCCGGCCTCCCACGCCTCCACGTCCACCCCCTCGCTCCGCCCGTCTCGGCCCCCCCCCAGCCTCCTCTCTCCCTATATAAACCCTTCCCTCACCGATCTCCCCGCGCCGTCAACGCCGCGCTGCCCCCGGCCGGCCCCCTCCGCCTCAGCCTGGCCGCCCAGCCGCCGTCCTCCGGCGAGGAATCCGAAACCCTAACCCTAATTCCTAATTCGGATACAGGACACGTGTCCTGTGTCGTGTCGGACACGATTCAGACCCCAGTTTTCGGGTTCCGTTCAGGTGCGTGTATCTTCTTGCTCGTAGATCTATTTTCGATTCCGTAAATTGCGTTGCGAAGCCTGTATGACCCTCTCGGTGCCCGAACAAACCGTTCAGGGCATCGCGTCCTGTGGTGATCGCACACCGCGATCCAAAAACAGGAAAAAACCAGACCCTGTTTTACCCCGAAACTGAGTACGCCCCGCCAAAAGGACGACTTGGTCGCGTGCGGTCTTCACAGATACGTGCGCATCGTCGATACGGACGTGTGAGATTTTGCAGAAGCTGATTCGGGTGTGCGTGCACACCGGAATTAACGCGTATCCGCGGACACCGTTCCGTATCCATACTTTCTGGAACGTGCCCTAACTTTGTGTACACACGTCGGATCGAGACAAAACTTGTGCCATCAGACTCGTAGCAATACGCTGGTCCTGTGAGTCAAGTTTGGTTCAATTCTGAGAACGTTGACGAAATCGCGTGTTGTGGGCCCCACAGGCCCCGCTCGACGGGCGATTTTGGGATCGGCTCATCGAAATCCAATTCTGGAAGTTCCGTTGGATTTGTATCATCGTTCCTGACCTGTTGACACTAAGTTTGGTGAATTTGGAGACCATTGACCTGGACGCATTTTTCGGTGCAAAGCGGGCCCACATGGGGATCCCGTTTTGACCCGAAATTATCGTTTTTGCCCTTGTCTCCAAATTGGACTCAAGGGCAGGCGTTTTTAGCTGATTGATATATTCTGGATCTGATGGTGATGTTTGTTTCAGCAACCGGAGTACCGACTGCAAATTCAACTGAAGTCAGAGCCGAAATCAGAGCCGGAACCACAGGCAAGTGTACCTTGCCAAACCCTGCAGCTTGCTAATTATTTTTCTTGACTTAATTATGCACTAGTGGGCAAGTAAAGCTTGCCAAATCTCAGTAATTCTTGACATAGTAATTTACTTGATTTCTTGTGAAATTAAATGTAAACTTGTTTTAACTGCTTAACCTAGGAAACGGGTGACGTGCTTAGTGTCCGATCGTAGTCGGGTGCCAACTCCGTACGCGGAGTTGTGTAACGTCACATAGACATGGATATCGAGACCCGATAATGCTCGTACTTGTCTTATCAAGTACTTCTGAACCCAGGACACTTGACACTATTTCATGAGACAGAGTCTTCCTGAGACATTCAAGGTAATTCTGTATAGGATGCATATTTTATGACATAGACTTTACATTCTTAGACATTGGATTCATAGCTATCAGACTTGCTGCATTAGTTATAATCGTGCGTGACATGGACATGAGGCATCGTGGACATGAGACGTGGGATTACATTGGGTGGGGAGAGACACACAGACTACAGGCTGATATTATATATATAAAACATAGTATATAACATAGTGTAGTTCATAGTTATTGCCGCTACCGGCTCCCCGACACAGAGCTTGTAGTGGCTTCAGCCTGAGTTCTAGTGCTGCTCTCATATTGCATATCACTTAGCTGGTTATATAGTTTACCCTGTTGTTTCATTTATCGCTACACTCCATATATTTTGGCTTGTATTTTCTGTACCTTGTTATGTCCCCTGAGGACCTGGAATGGACTATGTCCCCAGGTATAGCTGAAGAGAACTACCCCGAGGTATACGGTACAGGAGCACTCCTTGGAGCAGAACCAGGAACAGAGGACGAGATAATGGCAGAAGATTTCTCCTGAGCACCGGCTTCATCTACACAGTATTTTCCATTTTCAGTATTTTATTTTCTGTCTATTCTCGTTAAATGTAACAGACTAATTCTCGGATTGTTTCCCGAGATAAGCTTATTTGATATTGATCATTTATTTCCATTGCATTATTTCTGGCATTACTCTGTGTTATTCTATGGATGAGATTAGAAATACCTGAGACTTGTAACATTTTACTGCTAGACTACAGCTTAAGCATGCCCTGATGGATCCATTAAATTGGGTTATCCGTCGGTGCGTGCTGCTGGCCATTGCTCACGTGCTCAGTCCCTCGACATTTTGGGACTGGGGCGTGACACTATATGCAAAACTGTCAAATTTTTGACAGTCCTACCTGAAACTTGCTGAAAATTACAAAGTCAGGACTATCAAAATTTTGACAGTCCTAACTATATGCAGGAGTGTCAAAAATTTTGATAGTCCTGATACAAACTTGCTGAAAAAATTACAAAGTCAGGACTGTCAAAATTTTGACAGTTTTAACTATATGCAGGAATTTGACTCAAACTATTCTCGGAATTTCAGCTGCGCATCCTCGCGGAAATTTTTTTCGGGTCCATCAGACGCTGGAAAAAAGTGTAGCTTTGCTCAGCGATGAGGTTCATCCTCCCTGAAGGCTGGCCTGCCGAAATAAGAACTTTGGCAGAAATTTTTTGACAGTCCTGACTCAAACTTGCTGAAAAAATTACAAAGTCGGAACTGTCAATATTTTTGACAGTACTACCTGAAACTTGTTGAAAATAATATTACAACATTGAAAACATTAATTCAACATAAATATCAACACATTCACAAATATTCAAAAGTCTACAGTCAACATTACAAAATCACAACTTCAAAAGAAACATCTATACACATTCAAAATTAATACTGATACATCATCATCAGAAGAAGAAGAAGAACGGGTAATCGATCTCTTAGAACGAGTTGCAGTCTTGTTCGTTCCACGACTTCTAAGCGTCTTTGGTTCTGCAATTGATACTGATTTTTCAATAATGTGGGCTTCTGGCATGCCCTGCGCTCAGACGCAGTAGGTCGCTTTATTTTGGCTCCAGCATCGATTTCATTCTCCTTCAGGTTGCGGCTATGAAGACCATTAAGAAACAATAATAAAAATACTCCGTTAAGAAACAATAATAAAAAATATAGGACTGTAGTAATTTCTACAGTCATGTGTTCTTACAGGACTGTAGATATTTTCTACAGTCCTGTGTTCTTCAGGCCCGAGTACACGACCTCTCATCCCTAAAACCCTAAAATCTACGATTTAATTTTTACGTAAACATACATTGTGGTTATATACTTCGATTAAATCATTTATAACATAGATTAGAAGAAATTTTCGTTCATAAAACAAGAATTTGAAAAAAATTTGAGAATGTGAAGAAAAATTAAAGAACAAATTTGTATCTTGATTGAAAATTTCTTTAGGGTGCCATCTCAAGAAAAAAAATCTTCAAATCTTGGAGAGAAAATAGAGTTTTGTTTGGATGAAGAAGTTTGGGAGAGAAGAGAAAATTTTGGCTGGCTAGTCCCAAGTCAAAATTAGACTACCCCGAGTAAGAACTCTTCTCTACTTGGTTGTCCCCGAATAATGGATAGCCCTAAGTAAGAATATGACTGCCCAGATAAAATTTCAAAATAATAGGTGAAATATAGCATATTTGATCACTAAGCAAGTGAAGGACCTCCAAGCCAAGTGGTCAGGGACGGATCTATTAAGTGTTCAAGAAAGGCCACGACCCCTCTCCTCTTCCAATATTTTTAAAAATATTAATTATTATATAGATTCTTTTTATAACTTTAAATTATATATTAGTTTAGTCATTTAATGTACAAAGAATAAAATAGCTATAGTGATAGTGCTTTAGACTTTCAAATAAGAGACCCGAATTTGAATCTCATCTCTTTTAAATGTTTTACATATTTTAAAAAAAAATGTATAATTTTTTGTTCTCTTTTGTAATAATTTGAAAATATTGACTTTGTTTTTTTGCTATTTCTTATTTGAGTTTTAGCATATTTTATTTTTCTATTGAAGTTCAATTACCATGCTAATTTTAAGAAATTTGATATGCTGTAATACAGGTTCCTCCAGAATTTTAATTCTAGTTCCGCCCATACAAGTGTGGGTCCTTCGTAGCTGAATTGATATTCCATGATTTCTAAGTGAGGAACAACCAAGTTGTTGTTTTTTTTATATATACAATGTTAATCACTATATTAAGTATAACAAGAGCAAGCAATTGATAGTTAACATGTGGAGTATTGTTGGTTCAATGGAAGTAGACCCGTCTCCCAACCCTATTATAAGAGAAAGAATTATTAAGCCATGTGATCCAGGTGCGGATTAATTAAAACCGTAACATAAACGTAACATGACTTTCATATTTCTGACGGTTTAGATGATGACAATGGAAGGTTCTGGAAACATTTGAGCTACTTTCATTAAGAGTAGATCGAAGAAGAGTCTACTAAGAACCAGCGTTCGATTTATTCGGTTTAATCATTACCATAATTTAATTTTAAAATTCTAAAAATCCAGATCACTCTCTACCGTCAGCAATAAACACTAAATTCAAATCATCATAATTAAGGAAAAAATGGAGATATTCTTAAACTAATATATTTCTCTATTTGAATCCCTAGCTACCAGAACAATCTTTACTAGGCAAGCTTGAAACGTTGGTATAAAAAATATAAGTTGTCCTCTCTTTTTTAATCACATATTTTTGTTCTTACCTAATGCTGACTAATCACATTGCCTTTCTGTTGAGAGTTTGTTAGCAGACACAACTAAATATGCTTAAGCTCAAGCTGTTACAAAACTAAGTTAATCATACAAGTGGTGGTTTCCTAACAACAAGAGTCGGTAGGAGGAGTCCACAGATCCATGTTAACCCTCTCATCAAGACAAATTGTTGGAATAATTTCTTGAATAGAATTTTGTCCCCTTCCGATAATGCAACAAATTGCTGACGATCTATGTTTGGGATATAACGAATCCAATGATTCGTAACACCGTACACCAAATGGCGAGTCCAGCGATCGATCAGTCCGTCCTTGTTCGGGAGAGAAAATTAATGGATGAGATTTTTTTTAATTTTTATTATGGAGATTTATGAGTATAGAGATTTTTTTTTTTTTTCTAGTTGTTTTCTTTTTATTCTCTTTCGTCCGAATGAAATTTTCGATTCTGAGAAAGCATAAAATAAATAAGACAGCTTTAAAGTAGATCTTATAAGTTTTTCATTTATTCCGTAAAACATAAGAGCATGTCTACGAAAAATCAGCAACCGAATCCAAAAAAAAAAAAAAAAAATTAAAAATAAATTAAAATTTATTTTTATACTTCTGATCCGATCAACGATCTACAAACATGCTTGTACACGACTAATAAATACGTATTAAATCTCCCACAAAATTTACTTACCGAATAAAATGAATAATCTATTGGATCCGAGACTAAAAATTATGAATCCTTGTTGAATCACATGCAACAGAAACAACACAAATACACCAAAACGTAACGTTAGAGTTAGTCATTTCCTAACTGATCTAAACTTTTTCCAAAGAGAAATCTTGAATCAATCTTTGTGTTTCCATTAAAGAATTGTTCATACAATGGCAACAACAACAAAAAGGATCAATAAAATTTCTATGGACAACATGCTTGTCCGGCCTAAACTCTCGGCTCGCTCACGTATCAGCCGGCGCCGGAGTCAATGGACATCGACCGGGACGTCGAAGTCCGAGTCGCGCACGCTGCGAGCGCCCTCTCGAGCCCGTTGACAATCTCGGTCATGGTCGGACGGAGCCGGCCCTCCGGGCTGACGGAGTCTGCCGCCAGGTAGGCCACGAACGCGACGGCTTCGGTCTCGGCGGGAGTGGGCGGGGGCAGCCTCCTGTCGAGCACGCGAGGGATGTCGTCTGCCGCAATGTGCGGCACGGCGAATTGGACTACGTTCTTCGGGGAGTCGCCCGCCCCGTACTTCCCTATCACCTTACAGCCCGACAGTATCTCGAGAAGAACCACGCCGAAGCTATAGACATCACTCTTCGCGTTCAGGTGCTGCAGCCTGTAGTACTCCGGGTCCATGTATCCGACCGTGCCCGCGGTGCCGAACGACCCGCTCGACAATTCGTCGTCTGTCGCGTCCGGAGTCATTAGCGACAGACCGAAATCAGACACCTTGGCCGTCCAGTCCTCCTCTAGCAATATGTTCGACGACTTTATGTCTCGGTGTATGATGGGCGGCACGGCGTACGTGTGCAAGTAGTCGATCCCCCGTGCCGCATCGAGCGCGACGCGTATGCGTGCGGGCCACGAGCCGAGCTCCACGGGGGAGTCTGGCTGCGAGTCCGGCTTGTGCAGAAGGCTGTGGAGGGAGCCGTTGGACATGAACTCGTAGACGAGGATGCGCTCCGACCCGTCCCGGCAGTAGCCGAGCAGGCGGACCAGGTTCTTGTGGTTGACTCGGGAGAGGAGCGCGACCTCGGCTACGAATGCGGACTCCCTGCAGCTGCACGCGCGCGAGGTCGACGCTCTGGAAGTCGGCTCTGCGCGCTTGATCGCGACGACACGCCCGTTGGCTAGCTTTGCCCGGTACACTGACCCGAAGCTCCCGGACCCGATCTTGTGCTCGTGCGAGAAGCCATCAGTGATTTCGAGAAGCGACTTGATCGGGAACTCTTCGATCGTAGCACCGTGACCTTTGCTCAAGAACTGGCTCAGCTGCCTATCCATTCCCGATTCCTGCCTGTGTCGAACGGTCGGTGAAGCGGCAGCATTCGCCAGTGTCGGTGTTGGTGTCCGGGAAGTTACTCTCGCCAAATCATGGACTCTACCACAGTACCTATGCCCGAACCGGAAATAGAAGAAGAAGAAAGCAGCAGCTAGTGTCCCGATACCGATACCGACCGATACGAGCAGCACGAGGATCGACCTTCTCTTCTTCTTGTGAACTCTTCTTCGGTTGGTCGTTGGCGAGTTCAGTTGCGGCTGATTCGCAGCGCCGGAGTGTCGACTGCAAGTCCTACAGATAGCTCCGTCTGCCGCGCACAACGTGCCCGAACCGGGCACGACACCGCAGGAGCAGCTCGATACAGGCCCGCAAGTCCCCGGCAGCACCTGCCGGAATACCACGTGCTTCCGGTGGAACACCTCGCTGCCCCAGCATACCAATGAGTAGTTCACCAACAGCACGCCGCAGAAAGCGTCGCCCCTCGCTTCGATCGCCATGAACTGCGAAGCGGCCACGTCCTTGGGAGGCGCGGCGTTCGCCCCCCAGCAGGCCACTCTGCCGCCGACGTAGAGAACGCAAGTCCTGTTGTTCCCCAGCGCCAAGGAGTCGACCGGCGCGGGACCCGTGGCGACATTCGGAGCCCCGGCGCCCCAGCAGACCAGCTCGTTACGCGCGGACAGGGCGCAGGCGTGGGTCGAACCGGCGGCGAGCTTGGTGTGCCTCCCGGGAGGCTCGCGGCCGACGATGCCGACGTTGTTGTTGCTGCCGAAGCAGGTGATGGTGCCGTTGCGGAGGAGCGCGCAGACGAAGCTCCCGCCGACGGCGATGTCGGTTATGTTGAGGCGGTCCGGGATGGGGAGGTGGGGCCAGCGCCAGCAGTAGGGGGAGGGGGAGGGGGAGTCGGCGGTGAGACCGCAGACGTGGGAGTCGCCGGCGGAGAGGGAGAGGACCGGGGGGCCCTGGTAGACCTTCTTGGCGTCGGGGATGGAGTTGTTGTGGGTGTTGTGGGCGAAGTCCCACCAGAGCATGACGGAGGGGGAGGAGGGGGAGGAGGCGAGGGCGCAGAGGAAGCCGTCGCCGGCGGTGATGGCGGAGAAGGTGACGTCGTTGTCGGAGGAGGGGTAGTAGCGGGTCCTGCCGCCGGGGTAGGCGGTGCAGTTGAGGTCGTAGCGGTCGGGAGCGGTGCGGGAGGGGAGGAGGCCGCACACGAGGGTCTTGTTGCCGACGTGGGAGATTGCTACAGTGGACAGAGCAGAGGAGGAGGGGATGGGTAGTAGGGAGAGGACTAGTAGTGTGAGGAGGGAGAGGGGTGGTGGCAGAGACATTGGGGGAGTAGAGGCGTTTTAGTTATGGAGTTGAAGAATATCATTGTAATATTGTAGGAACGATAACAACAACAACAGGAAGAAGAAGAAGAAGAAGGAAAGGAGAGGAAGATGAAGAAGTTTCTTTTTATGGCGTGTGTGGAGTTGTTTTACTGAGCGTGGCTGGCTCGCTGGCTGGCTGGCTGGCTTGTGGTATGGAGACTGAATATGCAATACGCGGGATTGGAGAAAGAGGCTAAAGGAGGGGACTGCTGAGTGCTGACTGAGTCTAGTTTGAATGCATATATAATCTTTGATAAATTTTCTTTGCCAAAAACTTTGTATATATATATATATATATATATATATATATATATATATATATATATATATATATATATATATATATATATATTTATATTATTAAAAAATTAGATAAAAATTTAAATTTTATTAAAATAGTTTAAATATATTTTAATTAAAATTTATTTATAACTTTGGATATTGGTACAAGTATTTAAAAAAAGAAGATATTATCAAGTACGTATGATATACATACACTTAGATGGATCATTTTGAGTCGTTTTCAAGCCACTTTTTAATAGTACTAGTCATGTTCGCGTGCGATACACGTGTCAAAGAAAAAATCTCTAATATTATTAAAAAATAGATAAAAAATTAAACTAAATTAGTTTAAATATATTTTGAATATATCTTAGTTAAAATTTGTTAGAGATATGTTTCTAGAATAGGTTAAATATAATTTGAATGTTATTTATGTTTTAATTTAGATTATATATATATATATATATATATATATATATATATATATATATATATATAAGGATTTTAAGATATTTTTTTCTATGAGAAATAGACATGATTGTAGTTAGAAATTTTTTAGAATTTTTTATTAATTATATGAGGATATACGTACAGCTTAAGATTCATTTTTGAGTCATTCTCAAGCCTCTTGACATATATATATATATATATATATATATATATATATATATATATATATATATATATATATATATATATTGTACCAAACAATCTCAACCACACATTTTTTTAATCATGTGGTTATAAATCATCCCATAAAGTTGTTGCCACGTCAACGTGCTTTATAACCAATGATTCCAAAAAATGTGTGGTTTAGATTGTTTGGTACAATAATGATGCAATAAGCCTTGGTACTATATATATATATATATATATATATATATATATATATATATATATATATATATATATTTGTGTGTGTGTGTGTGTGTGTGTGTGTGTGTGTGTGGTGTACATATTTCTTATATTAGTATTAGGAAGACTAAATAGTTGTTGTAATTATCGTAATCTTTATTAATACAACTTAAGAGGACTAAAAAATTGACTTAATTATTCTAAATTTATTATTATATATATTATTTAATACATACATGTAAGACTATTTAGGAAGACCAAATGACACATCTTCTAATTACCTAGCTATCTCGACTTTAATGAAAAAATTTAATTAGTAAACATATGCAATGTTATATTTGAAAAGAAATTTTTTACGGTCAAGTGAACTTTTTCTTTACTAAAAGTCGTGCATATGGGTTGCACGTGTCTTTTGTCTGTGTTTTTTTACTTACTTCTTAAATGTATACTTGCATAAGAAACATATTTGAAATAACATTTTGTCTATGTTTTTTTCTCACTTTTTAAATGTATACTAGGATAACAAACCTATTTGAAAAAATATAAAATATTTTGAAGTAAATTTATTTTTAAGATAGTGAACATTTATGGGTAAAGTACAAAAAATTCCTTCTTAGATTTGCATTTTTGCATTTAAAACCCCTGGTTTTAATTTTTTTTTTCTCGGTTTACACCCATTTTGGATTATGCCGTTAATTTAGACTTGAAATGACTAATCTACACATTCCTAATCCTAATCCTAATTATAACCCTAATCCTCCTAACTAATCCAAACCCCTCCCCTCCCCTCCCCTCCCCACCTGAGCCCTCACCACCCTCCCGGTGCCCTCCTCGCCTCCTCCACGCCGGCGAGCTCCGCCCTCCTCATTCTCCTTCCCCCTCACCCCCTCCAGCCCTCACCCCTCCTCCTCCTCCTCCTCCTTCCCCCTCCTCCTCCGCGCCACCCCCGAGCTCACCCCTCCTCCTTGTCGTGCCCCGGTCCCGTAAGGGCCGATCGTCCACGCTTGGTCCCTACGAAACCGATCATCCTCGCTTGGGCGCGATGCCGTGCAAGCCTAAGTTGCGCTTGCACCAGGCAAAGTACATGCACAAGACACAAGTTAGACAAAATATACATATATAGGTACAGAGTAAAATACAAAGAACCAAAGTTGAACACGTTTGATAGGCACAAAATACTTTCTTTTATTGAATACTTGAAGATTTGGATAACAAAGTGCTTGCTTGGCTGAGTTACAAAATATGCCTTAGAAGGCTTACAACTCTTTTTACATTCCCAAAACTAGCCACAACGTCCACACATTACATCCTTATAGTAGGACCAAAAATAACTAAACATCTAGTAGAAGAGGAGAAGCCCACTGGAGAGGAAAGCAAAGGAAGCAGCACGAGCACAGTCCCTCGGAAGGTTGCACTAAGACCGATTTAGACTGCTCGCCAAGCCCTCGCGTCCAGTACCTGGATATTTGTCCACAAATGTGGGTCAGTACTACCATATGTACTAGTGAGCGACCGTGGTCAAACTCACCTAGAAATCCATACTAAGTAAACAGGTGAAGCTAGCATTATTATGTGATCTTTCTAGTAGTCTAGTTTTCTTTTAACAATTCATGCAAGGAAACATAGACGATAGATAGCAATGCATATGATAATTCTTACCCACGACCGAGTGGTTATCCCTGCAGCAGACACACAAGTTAGCCATAATTTGCATATATGGATAAACTTATGTATCAATCTTTGGTGTCAAAAGTGATAGGTATGCAAGAAGGTAGACCTAGCATGCGACCTATCTATATGACATCCTATGAGTTTCTCCAATGATGGATAACAATACCCCCCCAGATCCCGTAGGACCGGAACATCAGGGTGCTCTCACAATCCCTTCCGGACTGACCGATTCCCAGTGCCCCAGAAATCGATCGAGAGACTATTACCTTGTGCACAAGTTGTCCGAGACCAATGCATGACAAGCAACATTCTATCAAATAAACTCTTAGGATGCACTAACATTCTCAGGCATATAACAATCTAATAGCCACACCCCCTAGATCCCGTAGGACCGGAACATCAGGGCGGACTACTAGACTCTTCTCTTTTATTCTTTTACACAGACACAAACAATAACCATGAAGGTTTAAAGCACGATATAGTGATGCAACAAGTGAGTAAGGAGCATACATTTAAATGAAGTAAAGCAGAAACTCTATGTACATTGCATGCAGTTTATTCCCTTTAACATGTTTCATTTAGTGAGGCAACATTAAAGGAACAAGTAACTTGTGCAGACTAGAGATCATTTATTTAGGCATGTGAACTGAAGGATTCATCGAAGGGCCTAAGTCACTCACCGAATGAATCAAACGAGAGGATGGGGAAGCCTTATGCGACGTTCACTCTTTGGTTATGCGTCCTGAAAATGCAACAACACTTGGTTAGCATACTCCGATCTCTTTCCCTTACATTTCAAAAAGAACGCGCAAGCGAGAAAAGCGAAATCATGAAAACCAAGTCATCGAAAGCAACTCAAAACACAAAGCAACACAAAACCAAGAAGCAAAGCAACCAATGAAAACTCTTGGACTTATTTCAATAGAAGTCGTTCCATCAATTGGAATGTTTCATTGTACTTCGTCCGTGTTGATTAGGCGGTAAGGTTTCCCCGAGACTCGATTCTCAACCGAGTCGAAGTAGCAAGTATTCCATAAGTAACCGTTTAGAGCGGGACGTTACATACTACCTCACTGAGAAGAAGTTTCATCCTCGAAACTTAAGAGATCAAGGAGGCGATTGATTATGCATCAAGAGATCAAAGGAATCAGACTCACCAATATCATGTCCACTAGGGTCGCGTTCTATATTCAGCTGATACACACTAGTCCTTCTCGTTTGATCAGCTTGTTAAATCGGTGGACCTGGAGGGGTCTAATTATGCTCTATAGACTTCCTCAGTGGACAATCATGTAATTCATGATCTGGTTGTCCACACTTAAAGCACAGCCTGTGGAGGAAACGACAAGTCTCTTTAAGGTGTGTCACGCCCCAGTCCCAAAATACCGAAGAATTAGACACGTGGCAATGGCCAGCAGCACACACCGATGGACAAACCCAATTTAATGGATCCATCGGGGCGTACTTAAGCTGTAATACAACAATAAATAGGTCCAGTGATACAAGTCACAGTCTATTCTAATCTCATCCACAACAGATAATCACAGATCAAATGCCAGAATAAATACAAATAAATAAACTAACAAATCTCAATAAAAGTGTCTCGGAGAACAATCCGAGAACAAGTCTGATACATCAATGCAATAGGCTGGAAATAAAATAACTAGAAACAGAAATAAATGAGTATCTGAAGCCAATACTCAGGAGAAGTCCTCTGGCACGATATCGTCCTCAGATCCTGGTTCTGCTCCAATGTATGCACCTACTTCTGCTAATGCTAATGCTCTGGTCCCGTATACCTCGGGATAGATCTCGTCAGCTAATCCTGGGGACATAGTCCGGATCCAGGTCCTTAGGGGACATAACAAGGTACAGATAATACAAGCCAAAATAAATGCAGTGCAGCAATAAATGAACAATAGGGTAAATATATAACCAGCTAAGTGATATGCAAGTTGAGAGTTTTAGTCATACTCGGGCTGAGACTACTACAGGATCAGTGTCGGAGAAACCCATAGCAGTATTCTCTCGAAGGGCCAGTACGGTACCAAAGCTCTGTGTCAGAGTCTAAGGCACAATCCATTAAAGTATTATATATATATTCAGCCTTTTGTATGGTAAATCTCTCCCCACCCAATGTAATCTCATGTCACAGTTTCATAATGTCTCATGTTCATGTTACGCAAGATCAACTAATGCAATAAGTCATATTTTAAGATCTAAGAAAATAATGTTCAAGTCATGAAATCTGTATCCTATACAGAACCACCTTGAATATTTCAGGAAGATTATGTCTCCTGATTCGTGTCAGGTGTCCTGGGTATAATGTACTTGATATGGCAAGTACGAGAATGTAAATGTCACGATATCCATCTCTAGTTGACCTTACACAACCCCGCGTACGGTGTTGGCACCCGACTATTAATCGGAAGCTAAGTAAGTTACATGGTCCTAGGTTTAAGCATGTACAACAAATATATAAGTCAAGAAAATAGTAGCAAAAACTGCAGGATTTGGCAAGGTACACTTGCCTGAGGTTCCGGCTCCAATTGTAGCTCTGGCAGCAGCTAGATTTACAGGCAGTTCTCCGGTTGCTGAAATAGACATCACCATCAGATCCAGAAAATATCAATTAGCTAAAAATGCCTGTCCTTGAGTCCAATTTGGACACAGGGGCAAAAATGACATTTTCAAGTCAAAACGGGGTCCACATGTGGGATGCTTTGCACCGAAAAATTTATCAGGATCAAAGGTCTCCAAATCTGTCAAACTTAGTGTCAACAAGTCAGGAACGATGATACGAACCCAATGGAACTTCTAGAATTGGATTTCGATGAGCCGATCACAAAATCGTCCGTCAAGTGGAGCCTGTGGGGCCCACGATACACGATTTTGTCAACGTTCTCAGAATCGAACCAAACTTGGGTCACAGGACCAGCGTATTGCTACGAGTCCGATGGAGTAAGTTTTGTCTCGATTTGACGTGTGTACACAAAGTTGCAGCGAGATTCAGAAAGGACGGATACGGGACGTTGTCGGCGGATACGCGTTGATTTCGGTGTGCACGCACATCCAAATCAACTTCTGCGAAATTTCGCACGTCCGTATCAACGACGCGCACGTTTCGGTAAAGACCGCACGCGACCAAGTCATCCCGTTTGGCGGGACGTACTCAGTTCCGGGGTGAAACATGGTGTTGATTTTCCTGTTTTTGGATCGCGGTTCGCGATCGCCACAGGACGCGATGCACCGAGCAGGTTGCACGGGCATCGAGAGGGTCATGCAATCTACGCGTCACAACTGACAAAAACGAAAACAGAGCAGCGAGGAGAGAGATATGGGTACCTGAACAGGGTTCCAAAAATCGAGATTTTCTCGAGTCCGCGTGTCTTCTTGACACAAGCTGTGTCCTGGCCGGGTCCGGGCTGCTGTTTGCCGTGTCCAAGCTAGGGCATCTGTGTCCGGCCGCTGGGAGTGGGGATTCGGGTCGGCGGAGGTCGGCGAGAGCTCGGGGAGGTCCAGGGCGGCCGGGCGGCTCTGGCCGGAGGCGGAGATGGGGCTCAGGCGGCCGGTGCTGGGTCGGCCGGAGTCGGCTGCGGGTTCTGGGCAGCGGCGAGGGGCTGGGCTGGGGAGAGGTGGTCCGGGTGCTTGGAGAAGTTCAGGGCATCGCCGGGGAGGAGGCACAGCAGAAAGGGCTGGAGGCTAGGGGATCCGGCGGGGGAGGCTAGGACGGTGTCTGCGGGGGATGGGAGCGACCGGAGGAGGGGATTTTATAGGTGGGGGAAAGGAGGCGGATAGCCGGGGGTTACGGGAGGCGGAACGGCTGGGGGAGCGGGGCAGCCGGCGGCGGTCGTTGCAGGGATCCGGAGCGGCGCGGGGAGGCGAACGGGCGGCGGAGGGGAGGTGAACAGTCGGGTTCGGGGGCGGTTTAGGAGAGAAAGGGATAACGGGTTTCGGGTTCGACGGGTCGGGTCAGGTCAGGCGGATTCGGCCTGATCCAATAAAAATTGAATACGGGTCGGGTCGGGTTTCGGGTTGCGGGTTTTGACCCGGATCCGACCCGCTAAGGCTGAGTTGGGTTTGGGTTGGTTCGGTTCAGCAGTTGGTTTGGTTCGGTTTATTTAAAATAAACTCGGTTTATTTTGGTTTAATTATAAAATAGTTTTTAGGGCTTTAAAATTACTTTCGGGGTCCAATAAATTCCCGAAAAATTACCCTATGTCTAGTTTTCCATTTTACACCATAAAATATTATTTTCATAATATTTTAATATTATTTAACATCATTTAAAAATCATTTAATTATTAAAATACCTTAGTTTAATTAGAGAAAAATTTTAGAAAATTCCAGAAAAATGTGTAAAATTCAAATTAAAATTTTTTGAAAAATCAGGAGGTTTACAAGGTGTCCAGGACGGACGTAGAAGCTGCACACTTTCCCGCGGTTCTCTACTACGTCGTCCTTTTTCTCACCGTTGTGGTATCTTTTAGCAGGAGGATTTCGAGGAGCTGATGCCTTCTCCGGAGCACTCGCATGAACTGCTCATTCTGCACCGCAGCCTCAAAAGCATGTATGTAAGTTTTACACTCTCGGTTCATAACATCCTTTCTCAGGTTATTGTTTAAGCCTTTTATGAACCGATGTGTACGGACCCCCTCATCAGGAATCATTGAGCTAGCGAACTTAGCAAGTTTGGATAATTCTGACTCATAGTCTTCGACGGATATGCTCCCTTGCTTAAGTTCGGTAAACTCGTCTTCTTTCTTCTGTCTGACAGCTGGCGGAAGATATTGTGCAAAGAATGCTTCGTTGAACATTCCCCAAGTGATCTTACCATCCTGATGCTTGGTAGCAATACCTGCTTTCTTTATTTCCCACCAATCGTGTGCACATAGCCGCAGCTGAATGTCTGCACACGCCACCCTCTTGTTCGCAGGTATAGAAGCAAACTCGAACAAGCTTTCCAACTTTGTGATCCAGTCCATCACCTTATCTGGCTCGTTCCTGCCTTCAAACTCCGGAGGGTTTAACTTCAGAAACTCAGCACCTTTAAAGGTAGACTTCCTGGCTGCACGTCGAGGCTCGTCAGTTTCTGCTAAGCCTGCTCCCAGAGGTATGGTCAGGGCAGTCGCAGGTGTTGCAGCGGTTCCCGATGCACCACTATATGCTACTAGTGTTGTCATAATTTGAGTCAGAGAGTCAAGCTGCTGTTGTTGTGCCAAGGCTCTAGCATCAGTCCATTGCTGCAGAGTTTCAAACTGTTACTGTTGGGCTACATGCCTTTCACTTTGATTCTCAAACATAGCAATCAGCCTATCGATTTGGTCATCGCGCACGCTTTCTGCGCGCGATGTCCCTGGATTACTTGTTACTGTCATCTTGCTACAAAAGAGAGTAGCTTGCATTAGTCTCATAATGTATTATGAACTTATTGCATGAGACGTTGGATTTTCATACTCTTAGGGACCTTTCATACTCTCGATTTACTTCTTATAGATTCAAAATCAATTTTCGAAATTCGAGACTTTTTAAACCGTTTGAAAACATATATCATTTTAAAAACGATATTTGAAGAGGCCAAGGACGTAAAATCGCGCTCTGATACCACCTGTCGTGCCCCGGTCCCGTAAGGGCCGATCGTCCTCGCTTGGTCCCTACGGAACCAATCGTCCTTGCTTGGGCATGATGCCGTGCAAGCCTAAGTTGCGCTTGCACCAGACAAAGTACCTGCACAAGACACAAGTTAGACAAAATATACATATATAGGCACAGAGTAAAATGTAGAGAACCAAAGTTGAACACGTTTGATAGGCACAAAATACTTTCTTTTATTGAATACTTGAAGATTTGGATTACAAAGTGCTTGCTTGGCTGAGTTACAAAATATGTCATAGAAGGCTTACAACTCTTTTTATATTCTCAAAACTAGCCACAACGCCCACACATTACATCCTTGTAGTAGGACCAAAAATAACTAAACATCTAACAGAAGAGGAGAAGCCCACTGGAGAGGAAAGCAAGGGAAGCAGCACGAGCACAGTCCCACGGAAGGTTGCGCTAAGACCGATTCAGAATGCTCGCCAAGCTATCACGTCCAGTACCTGGATATTTGCCAACTAATATGGGTCAGCACTACCACATGTACTGTTAAGCGACCGTTGCCAAACTCACCTAGAAATCCACACTAAGTAAGCAGGTGAAGCTAGCATTATTAGGTGATCTTTCTAGTTGTCTAGTTTCTTTTTAACAATTCATGCAAGGAAACATAGACGATAGATATCAATTGATATGATAATTCTTACCCACGACCGAGTGGTTATCCCTGCAGCAGACACATAAGTTAGCCACAATTTACATATATGGATAAACTTATGTATCAATCTTTGGTGTCAAAAGTGATAGGTATGCAAGAAGGTAGACCTAGCATGCGACCTATCTATATGACGTCCCATGAGTTGCCCCATTGATGGACAACAACATCTCCCTAGATCCCGTAGGACCGGAACATCAGGGTGCTATCACAATCCCTTTCGGACCGACCGATTCCCAGTGCCCCAGAAATCGATCGAGAGACTATTACCTTGTGCATAAGTTGTCCGAGACCAATGCATGACAAGCAACATTCTATAAAATAAACTCTTAGGATGCATTAACATTCTCAGGCATATAACAATCTAATAGCCACAGCCCTAGATCCCGTAGGACCGGAACATCAGGGCAGACTACTAGACTCTTCTCTTTTATTCTTTTACACTAACACAAACAATAACCATGAAGGTTTAAAGTACGATATAGTGATGCAACAAGTGAGTAAGGGACATATATTTAAATGAAGTAAAGCAGAAACTCTGTATACATTGCATGCAGTTTATTCCATTTAACATGTTTCATTTAGTGAGGCAACATTAAAGGAACAAGTAACTTGTGCAGACTAGAGATCATTTATTTAGGCCTGTGAACTAAAGGATTCATCGAAGGGCCTAAGCCACTCACCGAATGAATCGAATAAGAGGATGGGGAAGCCTTATACGACGTTCACTCATTGGTTATGCGTCCTAAAAATGCAACAACGCTTGGTTAGCATACTTCGATCTCTTTCCCTTACGTTTCAAAAAGAATGCGGAAGCGAGAAAAGCGAAATCATGAAAACCAAGTCATCGAAAGCAACTCAAAACACAAAGTAACACAAAACCAAGAAGCAAAGTAACCAACGAAAACTCTTGGACTTATTTCAATAGAAGTCATTCCATCAATTGGAATATTTTATTGCACTTCGTCCTTGTTGATTAGGCGGTAAGGTTTCCCCGAGACTCGATTCTCAACCGAGTCGAAGTAGCAAGTGTTCCATAAGTAACCATTTAGAGCGAGGCGTTACACTCCCCCCCCCCCCCCGCGCGCCTCCCCCTCCTCCTCCGAGCTCCCCCCCTCCTTTCATGCTTTCCCGCGCACCCCGTCATCGTTGCTGCTGCTGTCTCCCGCCACTGCTGCTGCGCCGCCACTGCCGCCAAAGCAGGAAGGGGGTATCGAAGAGAGAGGAGGGGGAGAGGGCTGCGGGAGGAGGAGGCCGGCGACACGGGGAGGAGGGAGGAGAAGGAGGCACGGTGGAAGGAGGAGGAGGAGGGGGACTGGAGGGGGGGAGGGTGTCACGCCCCAGTCCCAAAATATCGAGGAACTAGACATGTGGCAACGGCCAGCAGTACACACCGGTGGACATCCCAATTTAATGAATCCATCGGGCATACTTAAGCTGTAATATAGGTCTACAACAATAAGTCAAAAACTAATCTTATCCACACACAGAATAATAAGAACATCAGCAAATAAAGAAAGTACATCAAAGTCCAGTCTCAGCAGAGCATGTCGGGGAACAACCCGATAAGAGTCTAAAATACTGGTTCATCAGACCAGAACAAAAGAGTCCAAAATAAAGTATCTGAAGAGTACAAATATCATAAGCTCAAGTAAAGTCTTCAGCCATCATCTCTGCTTCTATGTTAGGTTCTCCTTCAGCAACAGCTCCTGGTACAGCTTCAGCTCCTGTCCCGTAAACCTCGGGATAATGTTCTTCTGCTAAACCTGGGGACATCATCCATAATCCAGGTCCTCAGGGGACATAGCAAGGTACAAATAATACAAGCCAAAAATAGATACAGTGAAATAGAAAATGAAATAAGCAGGATAACTACATAACCATCTATGTAAAAATGCAACTGAGAGCAATACTAGTACTCAGGCTGAGACTGCTACAAGCTCTGTGTCGGGGAGCCGGTAGCAGCAATATATAGTAGTGGTCTAGCTCTGCTCGAGAGTCTACAACCTCACAATAGTAGTATATATATAGAACAGCCTGTAGCCTGTGTGTCTCTCCCCACCCAATGTAACCACACGTCTCATGTCCATGTCACGTGAGATCAGAGCTAATGCAACAGTCATAATCTAAGAATATAATAACTATGTCCATCATGTATCCTACACAGAATCACCTTGAATATCTCAGGAAGATTCTGTCTCATGAAGGTGTCAAGTGTCCTAGGTTACATTGTACTTGTTAAACAAGCACTAGAATGTAAAGGGTCTCGAATGTCCATCACTAAATGACATACACAACTCCGCGTACGGGGTTGGCACCCGACTGTAATCGGACGCTAAGTATGTCATACGGTCCTAGGTTATATCATGTACAATAGTCACAGAAATTAAAGCAAAAGAAAATAAACTAATAAACTACAATTTATGGCAATGTACACTTGCCTGGGATTGGAATACCAGTAGCGGTCCCTGAAATAGTGGGTTCAGTAGTAACTCCTCCAAAAGCTGAAATAAACATTACCAACAGTCTCAGAACATAAGAAATAGCTAGAAATGCCTGTCCTTAAGTCCAGTTTGGACACAAGGGCAAAAATGACATTTCTGGGCCAAAGCGGGTCCATATGTGGGCCGTTTTGCACCGAAAACCGAGTCAGGGTCAAAGGTCTCCAAATCAGTCCAACTTAGTGTCAACAAGTCAGGAACGTTACTATGAACCCAACGAAACTTCCAGAATTGGATTCCGATGAGCCGTTCTCAAAATCACCCGTCAGGTGGAGCCTGTGGGGCCCACGACGCGCGATTTTCCAACATTCTCAGAATCGAACCAAACTTGACCCACAGGACCAGCATATTGCTACAAGTCTGATGGCGTAAGTTTCGTCTCGATCTGACGTGTATACACTAAGTTACAGCTAAATACAGAAAAGTCGGATACGGGACGTCGTCCGCGGATACGCACTGATTCCGGTGTGCACGCACATCCGAATCAGCTTCTGCGAAAGTCCGCACATTCGTATCAATGACCCGCACGTATCGGTGAAGACCGCACGTGACCAAGTCATCCCATTTGACGGGGCGTACTCGATTTCGGGGTGAAACAGGGCTAAGTTTTTTCTATTTTTGGATCGCGGTTCGCGATCACCACAGGTCGCGATGCCCCGAGCGGGTTGCACGGGCACCGAGGGGGTCTTACAGGCTACGCGATGAAATTTATGGAATATGAAACAGAGCTACGAGTCAAAAGTTATGGGAACCTGAACTGGACCTGAAAACCAAGTTTGAATCGTGTCCGACACGCGTCTGAACTAGGGCTGTGTCCTGTCTGTGGATCTTGTGTCCGGTCGTGTCCAGGCTCGTGCTCGCATCCTGGATCATGTCCGTATCTGCCGGAGTCGGCCTTGGGTGCAGGCGGAGGCAGCGCCCGTTTCTGGGTGGTCGGCGACAGGTCTGGACCACCGGGTCCGGCGCTGTGGACGGAGATAGGCGACTGGTCGGGACCCGCTGGAGGTTCTGGTCGAGGTTCTGGAGAGGGGCGGCCGGTTCTGGAGGTGCGGGTCGGTTTCGGGGTGGTCTGGGCAGTGCTGTGCCGGGTGGTCTGGGACAGGAGGAAGTCGCCAGAATCCTGGAGCTCACCGGAGAAGAAAGGCAAGGGGAAAAATCCAGCGAGTGGCTGGAGTTATATAGGGGTCTAGGGGGAGGTTAACCGCCGGAAGTTCACCAGAAGGGGAAGAGGAAGAGTCGCCGGGTTCGGGGGAGCTGAACCGAGGGGTTGGCCGGCGGCCACGGCGGTGGAAACGGCCGCCGGCCAGGTGAAGGGTCGGTCGATTCAGATTTTGGGGGTTAGGGTTTGTTAATGGGTCGGGTTGGGTCATGGCGGGTCGGGTCTGACCCGGATCCGACCCGCTAGGCGAGCGGTTCGGTCTAGTCAGACCGGCCGGTCCGGTCCGGTTCAAACATTGGTTTGGTTCAAAAATAATGGTTCGGTTTGTTTTATTAATATTTGATTTAATTATTCAGCTAAATTTTACAATAGTTTTTAATGCTTTAAAAATTTATCCGGGATCCAATAAATTCTCGAAAAAATATCCCATGCTCAGTTTTTAATTTTACACTAGAAAATATAATTTTCATCACATTTCAATATTATTTAATTTCATTTAAAAATTCATTTTAAATTAGACTGCTTTAATTTATAGGTTTAAAATTCTCAGAAATTGCTAATTAATTCCAGAAAATTTAAATTTAAAAATTCTTAAAATTTTAGGTGATTACAATCTACCCCCCTTAAGAAAATTGTGTCCTCGCAATTTAAAGATTAAACTACTAATAGAACAGAACTACAGGAATTACAAAAATTTACTTAAGATATACCTGCATCCTCGAATAAGTGGGGGTATTTCTGGCGCATGATATCTTCTCTCTCCCAAGTAGATTCACCAGGAGAGTGTTGCTTCCATACCACACAAACCAGTTTAATTGTCTGCCCTCGCAGTGTCTTCTCACTGGTGCCGAGTATACCCACTGGTTGTTCTTCATATCTCAGGCTTGGACCTACGGCGATCTCCGAATGATCCACTATGTGACTTGGGTCAGTCACATACCTTCTCAACTGTGAGACATGGAATACATCATGCACTCCCTCTAAGGATGGAAGTAATGCAAGACGATAAGCCACCTCACCAATGCGCTCCAGAATATCAAAGGGCCCAATGTACCTTGGACTCAATTTGCCTCTGCTCCCAAAGCGAATGGTTCCTCGAGTAGGTAAAATCCTCAGGAATACATGTTCTCCTTCCTTGAACTCCAGGGGACGTCGGTGTGTATCAGCCCAATGCTTCTGTCTGTCCTGAGCTGCCCGAAGATGATTCTGAATTTGCTTTACCTTCTCCACTGTTTGCATCACCAACTCTGGTCCCAAGATTTGTCGCTCTCCAACGTCACTCCAACATATCGACGATCTGCACTTCCTACCGTATAACGCCTCAAAAGGTGCCATCTTGATGCTTGCCTGGTAACTGTTGTTATATGAGAACTCTACCAAATGCAAATGATCTTCCCACAACCCTCCAAAGTCTAACATACAGGATCGCAGCATATCCTCCAAGATCTGGATTGTATGTTCTGATTGACCATCTGTCTAGGGATGATAGGCAGTGCTGAATTTTAGTCTGGTGCCAAGACTCTCTTGCATGCTTCGCCAGAAATGAGTGGTAAATCTCGAATCTCGATCTGATACAATACTAACCGGCACTCCATGCAATCTTACTATTTGTCGCATATACATGTCGGCTAGTACCTCTGTGGACTGTCCAACTCTAAATGGCAAGAAGTGTGCCGATTTAGTGAGTCGGTCCACGATAACCCATACCGCATCTTTTCTACTGGGGCTCCTTGGGAATCCTGTGACGAAGTCCATGGTGTTATATTCCTACTTCCATTCTGGTATGGGAAGCGGCTGCAACATTCCTGCAGTCCTCTGATGCTCGGCTTTCACTTGTTGGCAGACTAAGCATTTAGCTACAAATCTAGCAATCTCTCTCTTCATTCCATGCCACCAATAATACTGCCTTAGATCTCGATACATCTTTGTTCCTCCTGGATGAACAGAGTATATGGAGCTATGAGCTTCAGTCATTAGCTCCTGTCTCAGTTCTCCATTTGGAGCATATAGACGATCTCCGCACCTTAATGTCCCATCCTCATGTATGCGAAGTTCTGTCTGCAGGCCTGCTTCTGTCTTCTCTTTTGGTCTTCAAAATCTTGCATCAGTCGGCAAAGCTTCTTTAATCCTTTCCACAAGCGATGACTTCACTTCCAGATTAGCCAGCAAACCACTCTGTCTTGATAGAATAACCTCTATCTGAAGCCCCTGTAGATCTCTCAATAGCTCAGGCTGCATTGTCAAGAAATAAGCTGTAGGCTTCCTGCTAAGTGCGTCTGCTACTACATTTGCCTTCCCTGGGTGGTACTGCAGATCTATATCAAAGTCCACCATCAACTCCAGCCAGCGTCTTTGCCTCATGTTAAGCTCCTTCTGAGTATATACATACTTCAGACTTTTGTGATCAGTGAAGATTTCCACCTTCTCACCATAAAGATAATGCCTCCAAATCTTCAGTACAAATATTACAGCAGCTAGCTCCAGATCATGCGTTGGATAGTTCTTATCATGGACCTTTAACTGTCTCGATGCATAAGCAATAACTTTGCCATGTTGCATCAAAACACATCCTAGGCCACTACCTGACGCATTGCTATAAACAACGAAACCACCTGACCCTGAAGGAAGAGTCAAGACTAGTGCTGTTGTTAGACGCCTCTTCAATTCTTCAAAGGCCCTCTGACATTCTTCTGTCCATGCAAAGTCCTGATCTTTCCGTGTCAACTTCGTCATTGGCTCTGCAATCCTTGAGAAATTTTCTACGAACCTTCTGTAATATCCAGCAAGTCCTAGAAAACTCCTCACCTCAGCAACTGATGTTGGTGTAGGCCAAGTCTCAATGGCAGCAACCTTCTCTGGATCAACTGACAGTCCTTCTCCTGAGATAATATGCCCTAAGAATGGTACCTTATCCATGCAAAACTCATATTTACTGAGCTTAGCATAAAGCTTCTCCTGCCTCAACGTCTCTAGCACGATTCTGAGATGCTCCTCGTGCTCTTCGTGACTTTTGGAATATACCAGAATGTCATCGATAAATACCACCACAAATTTATCCAAGTATTGATGGAAGACTCGGTTCATCAAGCTCATGAACATAGCAAGCGCGTTGGTTAAACCAAACGGCATAACTAAGAACTCATAGTGTCCATACTTGGTTCTAAAGGCTGTCTTCGGGATATCTTCCTTTCTCACCCTAATCTGGTGATAACCGGATCTAAGGTCAATCTTCGAAAATACCCTAGCTCCACTCAATTGATCAAATAAGTCATCAATGCGGGGCAAGGGATACCGGTTCTTAATGGTCACAGCGTTTAACGCCCTGTAATCAATGCACAGGCGAACTGTTCCATCCTTTTTTGGTACAAAAAGTATAGGTGCTCCCCAAGGTAAAACACTGGGCCGGAAGAAACCTTTCTCCAGAAGTTCATCAACTTGCTTCTTTAACTCAACTAACTCCTTAGGTGCTAGTCTATAAACCGATGAAGTGATAGGTTCTGCTCCTGGAGTTAAGTCTATGGTGAATTCTATTTCCCGATCAGGTGGTAGACCTGGAAGATCATCGGGAAATACATCCACAAACTCTGATATAACTCTTGGGTAACTTGACTCCCCTTCTATAGTTAATACCCTAAGAGTTGGCTGAACACCTTGTTCTACAGCTCCTCGAAGAAATTCAAACTCTGAGTGTCCAGGTGGTCTGAATATAACTTTTCCAAGCCGACAATCAAGAGTAGCATGATACTGACTTAACCAGTCCATACCAAGTACAATATCATAGTCAGGCATAGAAAAGATCAGAAACTGGGCTCGCATCTCTCTTCCGCAGACTACTACTGAACATGATCTACAGATATCACTAACAGGTATAATTCCACCTCCCGTAAGAATTCTCTTAGTCTTCGGAAGGGGTGCAGTAGCTACTCTATGGGTGGCTACGAAGCTAGCAGCTATAAATGAGTACGATGCCCCAGAATCAAATAAAGCTACAGCAGGTAATGAAGCTACTAAAATGGTACCTGCTATAACTTCTCCAGCAATAGCTTCTTCCTGAACAGCCAACGCAAAAGCCTGACCTCGTCCCTGAGCTGGACTCCTCTGCTGACGAGCCTGTTGGAATAGTGCTGCTTGAGGTGGCAATGGTGGTCTCGGCTGATATCCTCCTGGAGCTGGTGGTCTGACTCCTCCAACTCCCGTCTGCTGTGCTCCCACTGCTGGATAATCTGGCCTTGGTGCAGGTAGAGCTAGTCGTGGTGCTCCCTCTCGGCGTGCTGTGCAGTCCCTGGATAGATGCTGGTTGGATCCGCAAACCAGGCACAGTCCCAATTTGCGTCTGCACTCCTTTTAAATGTGACCCAACTTGCCGCAGAAATGACAAGTAGGTAGGGTTCTTGGTGCTGCTCTCTGCGGTAGATTCCTCTAGAGTCGCTTTGCAGAATCCCCTTGTGCAGCCTTGGATGGTACTGAGGTAAATGGCCGCTTCAAACTTGACTCCCTCCTGGTGACGCGCTCCATGCGTCGTGCTGCAGCAAGGACGTCGTTGTACGATGTAGGGGCAACAGATCCAATCAACCTCTGAAGCTCGAACCTGAGTCCGTCAAAGAATTTCTCCGCCTTCTCTTCTTCGGTAGGAATTAGAGAAGGGGCGAAACGACTCAGGCGAATGAATTTAGCATTATACTCCTCCACCATCATGTTGCCCTGGATGAGGCGGTTGAACTTATCTCGGAGTTCTGATCTAGCAACGGCTGGGATATACATCTCTTGGAAGAGTCTGGAGAACTCCTCCCAAGTGACTCGGTCATGTCCGAGCCTCCTCTCTTCAGCTAGCCACCAGTGGTGCGCGTTGTCTGTCAGTTGCATTCGGACATCAGTCATCCATCTCTTCCGCGGAAGTTCAGCTGCTTCCAACTGATGTTGTGTATTTGTGAGTCACTCATGCACTTCAGTTGGTCCTTCCTTGCCCGAAAAGGTACGGGGCTTGAGTTGAGGGAAATCAGTGATAGTTCCCGTCGATGGTCGCCTAGCTTGCGGGTTCGCCTGCTCCAATGCATTTACTAGGCTGTTTCTCAGGTTCTCTGCCTCCTGACGCTGCGCCTCCTGTTGAACTTGTTGTTGAGCTTGCATCATGGCATAAAATATCTGGAATATTTGCTGCCCGTCCATTGCTTGCCCTGGTGGAAAGGCAGACATCTGTGGAGTGAACTACGGCGGTGGTGGGATATCATCGCGCCTGAACCTTGAGTTATGCTGCTCATCTTGTCCACTTTGAGAGGATTGACCTCTGTTCTCTGGTGTAACTCCATCCCCATAGGTAACCACAGCGTCTTGTGGTGTAAAAGGAATTTTATCTCCATTTCTTGGATCCATTTTTCTGCATCCAAAATAAACCTTATGAGAACGCTTAGCAGAGTCAAGCAGGATGCAAATCAAGTACTTAATTCGAATGCGATATAGAGTTTCAAAAACGATTCAACAAATGGATGAGATCCTATAGCCTATCCTATCCTTTTACAGGTTTGTTCGGTCCCTAAGTTGAAACCAAATAATTTTGTCGCTGACCTGCATGGGCCACCACAAAAACCATGTCACGCCCCAGTCCCAAAATATCGAGGGACTAGACACGTGGCAACGGCCAGCAGTACACACCGATGGACATCCCAATTTAATGGATCCATCGGGCATACTTAAGCTGTAATATAGGTCTACAATAATAAGTCAAAAACTAATCTTATCCACACACAGAATAATAAGAATATCAGCAAATAAAGAAAGTACATCAAAGTCCAGTCTCAGCAGAGCATGTCGGGGAACAACCCGATAAGAGTCTAAAATACTGGTTCATCAGACTAGAACAAAAGAGTCCAAAATAAAGTATCTGAAGAGTACAAATATCATAAGCTCAAGTAAAGTCTTCAACCATCATCTCTGCTTCTATGTTAGGTTCTCCTTCAGCAACAGCTCCTGGTACAGCTTCAGCTCCTGTCCCGTAAACCTCGGGATAATATTCTTCTGCTAAACCTGGGGACATCATTCATAATCCAGGTCCTCAGGGGACATAGCAAGGTACAAATAATACAAGCCAAAAATAAATGCAGTGAAATAGAAAATGAAATAAGCAGGGTAACTACATAACCATCTATGTAAAAATGCAACTGAAAGCAACACTAGTACTCAGGCTGAGACTGCTACAAGCTCTGTGTCGGGGAGCCGGTAGCAGCAATATCTAGTAGTGGTCTAGCTCTGCTCGAGAGTCTACAACCTCATAATAGTAGTATATATATAGAACAGCCTGTAGCCTGTGTGTCTCTCCCCACCCAATGTAACCACACGTCTCATGTCCATGTCACGTGAGATCAGAGCTAATGCAACAGTCATAATCTAAGAATATAATAACTATGTCCATCATGTATCCTACACAAAATCACCTTGAATATCTCAGGAAGATTCTGTCTCATGAAGGTGTCAAGTGTCCTAGGTTACATTGTACTTGTTAAACAAGCACTAGAATGTAAAGGGTCTCGAATGTCCATCACTAAATGACATACACAACTCCGCGTACGGGGTTGGCACCCGACTGTAATCGGACGCTAAGTATGTCATACGGTCCTAGGTTATATCATGTACAATAGTCACAGAAATTAAAGCAAGAGAAAATGAACTAATAAACTGCAATTTATGGCAAGGTACACTTGCTTGGGATTGGAATACCAGTAGCGGTCCCTGAAACAGTGGGTTCAGCAATAACTCCTCCAAAAGCTGAAATAAATATTACCAACAGTCTCAAAATATAAGAAATAGCTAGAAACGCCTGTCCTTAAGTCCAGTTTGGACACAAGGGCAAAAATGACATTTCTGGGCCAAAGCGGGTCCATATGTGGGCCGTTTTGCACCGAAAACCGAGTCAGGGTCAAAGGTCTCCAAATCAGTCCAACTTAGTGTCAACAAGTCAGGAACATTACTACGAACCCAACGGAACTTCCAGAATTGGATTCCGATGAGCCGTTCTCAAAATCACCCGTCAGGTGGAGCCTGTGGGGCCCACGACACGCGATTTTCCAACGTTCTCAGAATCGAACCAAACTTGACCCACAGGACCAGCGTATTGCTACGAGTCCGATGGCGCAAGTTTCGTCTCGATCTGACGTGTATATACTAAGTTAGAGCTAAATACAGAAAAGTCGGATACGATGCGTCGTCCGCGGATACGCACTGATTCCGGTGTGCACGCACATCCGAATCAGCTTCTGCGAAAGCCCGCACATCCGTATCAACGACCCGCACGTATCGGTGAAGACCGCACGTGACCAAGTCATCCCATTTGACGGGGCATACTCGATTCCGGGGTGAAACAGGGCTAAGTTTTTTCTGTTTTTGGATCGCGGTTCGCGATCACCACAGGTCGCGATGCCCCGAGCGGGTTGCACGGGCACCGAGGGGGTCTTACAGGCTACGCGATAAAATTTACAGAATATGAAACAGAGCTACGAGTCAAAAGTTATGGGTACCTGAACTGGACCTGAAAACCAAGTTTGAATCGTGTCCGACACGCGTCTGAACTAGGGCTGTGTCCTGTCTGTGGATCTTGTATCCGGTCGTGTCCAGGCTCGTACTCGCGTCCTGGATCGTGTCCGTGTCTGCCGGAGTCGGCCTTGGGTGCAGGCGGAGGCGGCGCCCGTTTCTGGGTGGTCGGCGACAGGTCTGGACCACCGGGTCCGACGCTGTGGACGGAGATAGGCGACTGGTCGGGACCCGCTGGAGGTTCTGGTCGAGGTTCTGGAGAGGGGCGGCTGGTTCTGGAGGTGCGACGTCGGTTTTGGGGTGGTCTGGGCGGTGCTGCGCCGGGTGGTCTGGGACAGGAGGAAGTCGCCGAAATCCTGGAGCTCGCCGGAGAAGAAAGGCAAGGGGGAAAAATCCGGCGAGTGGCTGGAGTTATATAGGGGTCTAGGGGGAGGTTAACCGCCGAAAGTTCACCGGAAGGGGAAGAGGAAGAGTCGCCGGGTGCAGGGGAGCTGAACCGAGGGGTCGGCCGGCGGCCACGGCGGCGGAAACGGCCGCCGGCCAGGTGAAGGGTCGGTCGATTCAGATTTTGGGGGTTAGGGTTTGTTAATGGGTCGGGTTGGGTCATGGCGGGTCGGGTCTGACCCGGATCCGACCCGCTAGGCTAGCGGTCGGTCTAGTCAGACCGGCTAGTCCGGTCCGGTTCAAACACTGGTTTGGTTCAAAAACAATGGTTCGGTTTGTTTTATTAATATTTGATTTAATTATTCAACTAAATTTTATAATAGTTTTTAATGCTTTAAAAATTCATCCGGGATCCAATAAATTTTCAAAAAAATACCCCATGCTCGGTTTTTAATTTTACACTAGAAAATATAATTTTCATCACATTTTAATATTATTTAATTTCATTTAAAAATTTATTTTAAATTAGACTGCTTTAATTTATAGGTTTAAAATTCTCAGAAATTGCTAATTAATTCCAGAAAATTTAAATTTAAAAATTCTTAAAATTTCAGGTGATTACAGAGGGGGAAGGGTAGTTTAGGATTTTTAATTTTTTTTTAACGTTAAATTCTAACTATTAATTGACGGGATGGGACGTTTTGATCGAAAATTTTATTACGAGAGGGTTTGTTTATTTGCTGTAAGCATCTAATAGATCTTATTTTGCTTCAAAAGCAAATCTAAGGAGGATTTTTTGCACTTTACCCGAACATTTATTGTTGTCACTCTACCTTTTTACCTCGAACCTGAGGTTTCTCCTAATTTACTCCATGCGTGCCCTTCATCCAAACTATGTGGGTACCATCTTATTTATAAATGGCCATCCATTGTAGGTAGTTTACGACATCCAACTCAAGGCTATAACGTCTGTCGATACCCTAATTCTTCAATCTAATTGCTCTATTTCAGATACTAGTTCAACTAATCGAGTTATCAATGGTAAGAACACGAGCCTTATAGACACTGTCAACTAAAATAAGTCTAGTACATCTAATCTAACTTGAAAGCTACATTGTAGTACTCAAGTTATTTTATCATCCAAATATTGGGTCTAACAATTTACGTCTAGAAATCTACCTATCTGTTTTAGCTTAGTCATATAATCATCATTATCTAAAGGGTGGAAAAATTTCTAGTTCTGATACTGTAAGTCACAAGGTAACTAGGGGTTAACCACTATGGTTTGCTACCTAAAGTGCTATTTCATACCCTATTTTTATTAGTATCTGATGATCTTCTTCTAGATGTGAGTCTAACATTCTGTATGGTCAAGTTCATAATGTCATTCCTTGTATCACTACCCTAAGACTATAATTAATTCCTAGCATCTAGCTATGTCTCTCCTAATTTATTCTAGAGCCTTAGAATCAAACAACCTTCCTAGATTCTTATGCTTACAAATCATGGCTACCTTAAGTAAGGGTAGGGTCTAGTTGTAAGTCTCTACTTCTATGTCTAATTCTTATGCCAACAGTCTATACTAGCTCTAGCAACAAGAAAGAATTTATCAACCCTCTCTACCATGGTTAACCATCTACTCAAACAACCTATCAAATATGCCATCTTCGTCTTGACAAGGATCTTGCTCATGGAGAAAATTACCGAGCACGAGCATCCATCTTCCCAAAATAAGTAAGATGAGAAACAATAATAACGATGTCGACGGTAATGAACGAATACAGTAATAAAGTCCAAGGGCGACAATCGAATACAAGAGGAGTTTTAAAATCAGTTATGGATTGAGATCTTATTCAACATTAAGCCTAAGTTGCAGACTCGTTCGGTACAGTAACGTAACCGAAACGATATGCTCAGACCTGCATGGCCACCACTAAAACCATGTCACGCCCCAATCCCAAAATCTATGGGACCAGACACGTGACAATGGCCAGCTGGTACGACTCCGTAGGGCTTTCCAATTTAATGGACCCGACGAAGTGCACTTATGCTGTCCACGGTCAAGTGATCCAATTAATAATCTAATTCTAACATGCAACAAGTAAACTAAATCTCAATCCATGGTAAATAATCTCAAGAAAGAACGATACACATCATCAGTCTGCAGCCTAATAATACATCCTTTCGAATAGACAAAAGAATAACATAGGCCTATAAATACTAGGCTATAAAAGCAGAATCAAAATGGAAAGTAGTACATGACTGTAATAGCTAGAAATATAAAGATACCTACAATAATGTCCACACTCTACTAGATCAAATAACCTGCAAACTGCACAAATAACCTGTAAGGAAACCAGGCCCTCAGAGGGATGTAACAAGATACAAAAATACATGCCATCAAGTAAATATTATGAAAACTCAAGGGTGAACTAACCAACTAAGTAAAATATAATTTGAGGACAACTTAGTGCGTATGGGAAGTGTAGGTTAGACATATGCTGACGTAATTCACCAATTGTCATGACTGGCTAGTATATGCCACATATGCCCCCATAACAAGGCGCTCTGCAATATAATAACGTCCAGCTCCGAAGAGCATGGCATATGTACATGTAACGTCCATCGTTTCGAATAACGTAGAATCTATATAGTATAACATCCATATCGCTCCGTAGAACGTAAAATTTGAATAGTATAACGTCCATATCGTTCCGTCGAACGTGGAATCTGAATAAAGAAAGTGGGTATCCCATACGCTTACTAGTCGTCCTCCCCGCCCAATGCCAATGTTCAAGTCGCAAATACGACGTGGACATCTCGTACTATAATGCAAGTCACTAAAGAAATATACAACTAAGCTAAATACCGTCACACGTGCTGCTCATACCGATGGTCAGTCAAGCATGAAGCACGCGTTCCTACATGAACTCACTCTGTGACACACAATGATACGTGTCAAGGCTTGGAGAGTCATATTGATAACTCCACAACTTTAGGTGCGTCCTCTAGACACTAGGTCAGTCACAAGTCCTAACGTCAATGCCTTCGTTGACTGCACCCGAGTCTTTCTCGGACGTGCACAGTTATATAATAATAAAACAAATAAATATGCAACTAAATAATACCTGAATTTAAATAGTATAACAAGACAAGAAATACTTGTCTGGAAGCCAGGCGAAGATTCAAACATGAACTCGCCATGGGAGTAGCAGCGCAGCAATGGAAACTGGAGCTGATATCCCCGGATGCTGTCACAAATATCACCAACAGTCCCAGAATGAGTGAGATATTCAGAAAAGCATATACATACGTCCAATTTGGATACAGGGGCAAAAATGCAGTTTTTGGTCAACATGGGGTCCACACGTTGGCCCGTCTTGCACCGAAAAATACGCCAGAGATAGAGTTCTCTAAATTTGTCAAACTTAGTGTCTACGAGTCCAGAACGATGATACGAACCCAACGGAATATCCAGAACTGGGTTCCGATGAGCCAATCACGAAATTGCTCGTCGTGTGGAACCGTGGGGCCCACAAAATGATGTTTCGTCAACGTTCTCAGAATCGAACCAAACTTGGGTCACAGGACCAGCGTAATGCTGCGAATCCGATGGCCCAAGTTTTGTTACGAAATGACAAGCACACACGAAATTTGGACGAGTGTCAGAACAGGCTGATACGGTGCTTTTTAACGGATACGCATTGATTCTGGTGTGCTCGCACATCCAAATCAAGTTCCGCGAAAGCCCGCACGTCCACGTTGACGATATGCGCCTTTCGGCGCAGTCGCTACGCAACGAGGTTGCCTGGATTGACGGGACCTATGCCGTATAGGAAAATTTTGATGTTTTGTAAAACAATTTTTTCTACGATTTGAAACTCAAATAACTATCTATAGAAATCAAACAAAATTATTCTATTTGAACTTATATCATGAAGGTCATATAGTGAACACACTTGCAAAGGGGGATCACAAAATAGTCAAGGGACGGAGGTGAAATTATGCCGTAAAAGGGGTTAGTTGAGGCTCGTATATGCTGATTTGAAGAAGAACAAGAAGAACAGTAGCGGCAGCAGCGTTCGCAGTCGTCGCGACGGTTTGGAGGAGGAGAAGGGGAAGCCCTGGGGGTGTTGGCGGTCGTCGGGGGTGCTCGGCGGTCGTCGGGGGAGGGTGCTCGGCGGTCTGCTCCAGCCAAACACGGCAGCAGTAGGCGTAGCACAGCAGCAGTCGTTGCCGCAGCGGTGGCATACGACAATGATGGTGGTGGGGATGACGACGGGGGAAGTGGTGGTGGTCGCGTAGGCGAGGGTAGAGGTGGCTCGGGTCTCCGGCAGGATGGTGGAATGGTGGAGATGGTGATTGCAGTGTAGATGGCGGCGGTGGTTGATGGCAGATGTGGTATAGATAGTGATGGTTGCAGCCGGAGTCGGGGGTGAAGGTGATTCGGCGGTAGAAAGAGGTGGTGGTACGGCGGGGTATTGGCTGATAGGGCGGGGTTTCTCGATGGTGGAGGCTACTCCGGCAGGATGGTGGCCGGAGAGGGGATGAGGGTGATGGTGATGATGTTTGTAATTAGTTTAAGGTTAGGTTTCGGTTCTTGAAGGAGGATGGTGATGATGATGTAGAAAATAATGGGAGGAAAAGTTTTGCATCAGGAGAGAGAAGAGGGGGTGCTAGCCTAGGGATTAGGGTCAGCCATGTGATCCTTAGGATGGGGTTGGAGGCCACGTGAAGGAAATTGGAGGGTGGAGATGGTGTTGTGTTGAATGGAGGGTGGAATGGCTTGAGAGGAAAGTTTTGGGTGTTGTGCACTTAAAAAAAATAGGAAAAATATAATGTAGAACCAGTCAAAGAGAGGGGAGGGTTTCTTCATGACTAGGGTCCAATGAAGGGTGGACACCTCATTGCACTTTTGCAAAAAGGCCCCTAACAATTAGGAAATTGCACATTTAATAGAATTTGGAATTGGATGAGACAAAATACCATGTTTGGTGTGATATAGTAGGCTAAAATAGTGTACGGTATTTAGTATGAGTCTTGAGGGTGTGAGTGGGGGTTTGGGTTGGTGTTGGATCTAGTTTTGGGTTAAGTTGGATCCTTACACTAATTTAATTAAAATTAGTGTAATAGGTGCTCTTTAATTAATTGGGAATACATAGGGTTAAAATTGGATAGAACACAAGTGTCATGGACGTAGCAGACTCAGAATAGAATATTGTCATAAATTCGATTGTACAAAATGGGTGGAGGTTGTGTCTCCAATTTCGATTGGAACGGACGAGGATGCAAAGTTGGATTTATTTGAATTTAAGAACGGACGTTTGTAACGAATATTGTGCGACTAAAATAAAGCACAACGAAGGGTATTTATGAGTTACACAAAAGTCAGAATGGAAGGCTGGCTCATCTAGAAAAAGTGTGTAAAATTTGTTTGAAAGCAAATGCTAGTGTAGCGCTCCAAATATTTAAGCAACAGCAAGGTGCACAAAGTGATACAAATATTGCACAATAAATCCAAAATACTGTGTTCTAATTCTAATTGGCTTTAAACTAACTTTAGTTTCTCTATCTAAGCTAAGTAGACCTAAATTTGGTCGAGGAGTTTTACAGATTTTTATGTTTAAGGTTTGTTTTGGTTTGCTTTCAATTTTTTTTTCGGGTTTGTTTTTGGGTTTTATGTTTAGGGTTTGTTTTGGTTTGTTTGTTTGCTTTTTGTTTTTTGTTTTTTTTTGTTTCTTTTTTTGGATAATTGGGTTTGATTTTTTTTGTTAGTTTTTTTCTAGGTTACTTATCAACTGAATTTTTTTTTGTA
The DNA here is from genome assembly GCA_036927795.1 of Iris macrosiphon. Taxonomy (NCBI): domain Eukaryota; kingdom Viridiplantae; phylum Streptophyta; class Magnoliopsida; order Asparagales; family Iridaceae; genus Iris; species Iris macrosiphon. Next base: position 145,656,939 of record JAYESA010000017.1, on the reverse strand, counting down.
ATATTTATATTTTGCCAACAGCTCTTTCTTTCTCATATCTATAATTTTATGTCATTCTCTTCTTCTGCTATTCTTTTTCACTCAACGCACACATAGTTTTAATTTTTTTTCAAGCTAGTTCAGCTTACTTACTGTATTTAGAAGCTCACTCTTTTGTCATGGATCAAATTCTAATAATACTATGTTCGATTGGAGGTATACTAAATGGGTTAATTTATGAAGGAGTTTTAACTAAAAAAAATTTAATTGATCAAAATATTTCGTTTGATAGTTTACGTAATCAAATTATTGAGCAATATTCTATTGATTATGAATTTATATTGGTACATATTATTTTTAACTAATTGTATAAAGTTAGTTAGTGAATAATCATGAAAATTTATTCTCGAAGTTAATGTACAAGCAACATACATTAATATTTATGTAACTTCACTACCACCTAGAATTAATAATATAAGTAGTATATGTGCTTCTAATCAAGTTAATACTGCTCCTAGTTCTTATCATCAAGTTATTTTATTTACTGAACAAGAAAATATAGTAGATGATAGTAATAACGACGATAAAAATATTGATAATTTAATTAAAAATTTAGATGATGAATTTGATGGCAACGTTGATAGTGTTAGCATTTCTGGATTATGCGTTGGAAGAAAATTTGATAATCATTCTGAATTTAGATATTTTATTAGTGATATAGTAATTGCTCATAATTTTACTTGTCATCTACTTTAAACAATGCTAGTGGGATTGTATATAAATGTAACGATTCAAGTTGTAATTGGAGAGTATATGCTAAACCATTGGTGAAGGTTTTGCTATTGCTACGCTAGAAAACGTACATTCTTGTTTAGGTGGACTTACAATAGGTTCTCATCCATTAGATACTACAGTATGGGTTAAAAAAAGATTATTGATAAAATTCGAGATAATCAGTCGTATAGTCCATCGCATGTTGTAAATGATATATATAGAGAACACGGAATATATATCAAAATATTGTAAAGCTTGAAAAGCTAGAAAACTTGCTCTAACTGAAATAAATGGCAGTTATATTGATGCATATAGTAGTCTTGAAAAGTATGGTTTTAGAATTATTGAGACAAATCCAGGTCGTCAATGTTTTATACAGACTACATAAGACAATAGATTTCAAAGAATTTTTATTTGTTTTAAGGTATGCATTGATGGATTTTTAAGGGGATGTTTACATATGATTAGTACTGACGCTACTTTTCTTTCCTCTAGCTAACAAGGTATTTTTTTATTGCTTGTGCTGATGATCCAAATTATTAATTATATTCAATTGTTTATTTTGTTGCTTAGAGTGAAAATACTGATTCTTGGACTTGGTTTTTAAACGGTTTGAGAATATCTTTTAAAAAATATTTTGATGCATGGAATACAATTTCTTTTATATCAGATAAACAAAAAGGATTGATAAGGACTATGCGTGATATCTTTCCAGAATTGCCTTATTTTTTTCTATTCAACATTTTAAACAAATTTGAAAAGAGTCTTCAGATTTTCCCTATTTTTAACGTAGTTTAGACTATCTTGCTAGATGTTATAATAAAACAGATGCGAATTATTGTTTGGAAAAAAATTACAGCTAAAAACATAGATGTTTACAATTGGCTCGTTGGAGTAAATAATGAAACTCGTATTTTTCTACAATGGATAATAATTATTATTCTTATCCCAGATTAGGTATTAACACGTCGAACCTTGCTGAATGCTTCAATAACTGGGTTTAAAATTTATGTGATAAACCAATAACAACATTACTTGATGGGATTTGAGCCAAAATTATAACACTTAAGGACAAGAATCGACAAAAAGCTAAAAAAATTTAAACTAATTATTGTCCGAAGATGTTGCAAACTATGGATCTTATCACAAAAGAAAATCACCGGCTACAAACGTTGAATATAGTTAGATATTTGTTTAAAATATTTAGATTGTAAAACAAATAAAATATAGGTTGTAGACTTTGATGAAAAATCTTGTTCATGTTTAAAGTGGTATCATACTTTGCTTCCATGTTTACATGCATGTAAGTCTAAAAATATTAGCAACGAGAGTTTTTATCTAGGTACTTTTTTTAAGAAAGCATTAAGAAGCGTATATGAGCTGCACCTGGTGTAATGCCCCGCAACTGCACGGTACATTATGCTGTATCGGATTGAATGAGGTAATAGCTGGTTACATTTTGATTTTTTGGATTTGGAAACAAGTATTGATTTGAGCTGGTTTCATATGCAGATTGCAAGCAAAGTTCGATGAAATTAGGTGTTCGTTCAGAGCAGTCTGGGATAGCTGGATTGGAGCGATAATATCGTCTTCCTTAGTCCGATCGGTCAGATAATTTGGAGAGCACGGCCTGCTCGCACGGTCATACTAATTGAGTAGATCATGCTTTGTATCGGACAACGGGTTCAAGGGATCGGCCATATCGGCAAGGCATGGTGCTTAACGGAATCAAACTTGTGAGTGGGCTCTGTCTCTTTTCCTCTACTCCTTCATGCCTAATAATATAGAACACACGTAATGGCTTGAACACTTGGACTGGAACTTAGAAATTACTACACTGTGGCGTGCATTGAGTGTGCGTCATTTGGTTGGATATGATTTATGGCTTAAGTTGGATTTACGTTTGAGCAGTTGAAGCTTGAGTGGATCATCTTGGTTGGAACATTGAGGCACTTCCGATGGGCGAGCGAGTGTGCATCAGTGCACGAGTATCAGTTGGGCGCTTAGTTAAATAAATCGTGCAGTTGTGGTTCAAAATTGGACAACTGCATCGGTGAGGACATTATGCCACTGTTGGGGCATTGTGCCACGAAGTTTTCTGAGCATGGGGTGTTGCACCAATTGGAGCATTTTGTCGAAGAGGCATAGTGCCTACGGGGATAACTTGAGATAGTGCCTTGGAATATAAGTTGGAGAATGGTTATGGATAGTTAGTTCGATTAAGGCGAGTATCGTTTAGTGGGGTGAGTGTAAACACCATAATTTTTAAAATTTAATTTAAAATTTTTATTAATTATTTTTGTAGAAATTTTTATTATTTTTAGTTAATTATAATAAAAGTACTTTCATGAATTTATATTTTTGTGTATTAAATTAATTATTAAAATAGTGCAAAAAATATATATTTTGGGTGTATAATTAATAATGGAGTATTGTGTAATTTTTCTGGAATTTATTGGGGTCCAAAACTATTTTTAATGGCCATATATGCATTATGATAATTAAACCAACCCAAACCGAACCAACTCAATCCAAACCAACCCAACCAACCTAAACCAAACCAAACTAGACCAAACCAAACTGGATCCGGATCCATACCCGCAACCCGCAACCCACTAACCTGACCCACATCCCCTGCTACAGTAACCCGCTGTAACCCCCGCGCGTCCCCTCCCTTCCTTCCTATTCCAAACGGCCTCGACCCTTCTTCTTCGGCTCCCCATAACTTCCACCCCGACACCCTATATAAACCCTAGCTTAGACCATCCCATCCCCACCACCATCAACTCCTCTTCAATTTCTGACCATCGCCGCCGCCATCAGCCGCCGGACCGCCACGCGCCGCCACCGCGAAGACAGGCCGCCCAATTCGAGCAGCAGCAGTAATATGAGGTATGCTACTTCCCACCCTTGTATCTCTCTATGCATTAATCCAAATGTCGACCCGTCAAAACCTATGCGAATACCAAATGAACCTCTTGAACCCTGTATAATTTATTTGGCCTATCGTATCCTGTGTCGGTCGTAATTCGTGACACAAAACAGGAAACAATGAACCAATTTGTAGTTCAAAAAACTGTCCCAAACACCCATGTTCATGTCTGATTTTCTTTCAACCTAGTTAATATTTTTAAATTCCACTTGAACAAAAATTTAGACAACATAACCGAGATTTAATCTCTTTAATTAGTTTATTTTAATTCGTTGTATGTTGTGTTTTAATTGCTGTTGAAATCTGTTAAAAACTTATTTTTCTAAACCTATTTTTTTTCGAAACGGGGTACGTCCCTCTAAACGAGGCAACTTCGTCGTATGAAAATTATACCGAAAGGCACGTATCGTCAACATGGGCGTATGAGATTTCGCAGAAGTTGATTTGAATGTGCGTGCATACCGAAATCAACGCGTATCCGTCAATTTTTTTTGTATAGGCCTATTTTGACACTCATCATAAATTTGTGTGTGCTTATCGTTTTGCTACAAAACTTGCGCCATCGGATTCATAGCGTTACGCTGGTCCTATGACCCAAGTTTGGTTTGATTCTGAAAACATTGACGAAACACCATTTCGTGGGCCCTATAGTTCCATTTGACGGACGATTTCGTGACCGGCTTATCGGAATCCAGTTCTGGATATTCTGTTGGGTTCGTATCATCGTTCTGGACTCGTAGACACTAAGTTTCATGAATTTGGAGAACTTTGTCTCTGGCACATTTTTTGGTGCGAAGTGGGCCACATGTGGACCACACTTTTATTAGAAACTGTCAATTCTGCTCCTGTGTCCAAATTGGACTTATGGATAGTCAATCCTAGATATTTCATGTATTCTGAGAGCGATGGTAATGTTTGTTTCAGCATCCGAAGGCGTATCTAGAGATTTTACTTATCTCGGAGCAACTGACGGAGCTCAGAACACAGGCAAGTGTACCTTGCCAACTTGCAGTAGATCATGTGACTTTATTGTTTGAGTTCTTTATATATATATATATATATATATATCTTCAGGATCTTCAGCTTTCGAATAAGCGCCTCGCGGTCCAAGCTCTTGACAATAACTTGGTAATGAAAAAGACGGGGGTTTTGGTCCCGTTACTCGGAGGTTCGAATCCTTCCGTCCCAGATTGTCTCTATCAAAAATAAAAGATTCTTCTCTTTAACAACTTTCTATCTATATATATATATATATATATATATATATATATATATATATATATATATATATATATATTCTGTGATGTACCTGTTTAACCTAGGACCGTGAGACGTTGGTTAACGTCCGAACAAGATTCGGGTGTCAATGCCGTACGCGGAGTCGTGTAACATCACTTAGAGAGTTGATTCCAAGATCCTATATTTTACATGCTTGTTTTACCAAGTACGTCATACCATAGGACACTTGACACTATTCATGTGACAGAATCTTTCTTGAGTTATTCATGATGATTCTCTATAGGTTTACAGGATTCGTGACATAAGACTTACATACATAGATATCATTATGACTCATTATACTAGCTAGAGGTCATGATCTTGTGTGTTATGGACATGAGACGTGAGGTTACATTGGGTGGGGAGAGACACACATGCTACAGGCAAATTATATATATATATATATACTTATGTTACTGGAGAGTGCCTTAGTCTCTGTACCAGAGCTTTGGCACATGTATTTGGACCTTCGTGATATTACTGCTACCGGCTCCCCGACACAGAGCATGTAGTTGGTTTCAGCCTGAGCGCTAGTGATGCTCTCAAATTGTATTTCACATAGCTGGTTATATAGCTTGCCCTGAGGATCTATTTTTATATACTGTATTTTATTTGGCTTGAGTTATTCTTGTACCTTGCTATGTCCCTTGAGGACCTGGATCCGAATTATGTTTCCAGGTACAACAGAGGAGGAATACCCCGAGATATATGGGACATGAGCTGACGATGGAGCAGTACTGGTACCAGAGGATGAGGTTGTGCCAGAGGATTTCTTCTAAGTATTCGGTTACTTACTCTGTTGTTTCTGCTTCCATTTATTTCATATCTTGACTCTTGGATTTATGTATTAACTTATTTTATCGGGTTGTTTCCCGAGACACTATTTATTTGGACTAGTTGATAGACTATATTTTTTTTTATCTATTATCTTGATTAGTCTATCATAGTTAGTTATGCTTCTTTTTATGGATGAGACTAGAATTATTCTGTGATAGATGGTGTAGACTGCATTTATATTTATTACAGCTTAAGTACACTCTAACGGGTCCATTAAATTGGGTTTGTCCATTGGAGTTATGCTGCTGGCCATTGCCACGTGGCTAGTCCCTCGGTATTTTGGGACTGGACGTGACATGGTTTTTGTGGTGGCCCATGTAAGTCTACGACTATGTTGCTTCAGTTTCAACTAAAGAACCGAGCAAGCCTGCAATTAGGATATGATAAATTATAGGATCTCATCTACATATTGATACGTTCTTGACCTCTATATCAGATTTGAATTAATTTTTTGACTTGCATCCGGCCTTGATTCCTCTGTGCGCCTCTCATAGTTTACTTTGTATGCAGAGTAATGGATCCACGAGCCAGCGACGAAACTCCCGCAGGTACACCACAAGGTGTTGTGGTCACCTACAACGATGGAGTGACACCATTGGGTGGAGATCCCTCCACTCAATAAAGCAATCAAGCAGATCAGCACACCTCGAGGTTCCGGCGAGATGACATTCCACCACCGCTGCAATTTACTCCACCAATGCCCGTTTTCCACCAGGACAGCCTATGGACGGACAACAGATGTTCCAAATATTCTACGCAATGATGCAAATCCAACAACATGTTCATCAAGAGGCTCAGCGTCACGAGGCAGAGAATCTGAGAAACAGTATAATGACCGCACTTGAACAGGTGAACCCACCAGCTAGACGACCACCAACGGAATCTATCACTGATTTCAGCCAACTGAAGTCCCGTACCTTTTCAGGCAAGGAGGAGCCCACTAAAGTTCATGAGTGGCTCACAACCACTCAACACCAATTAGAAGCAGCTGAGCTTCCAAGGGAGTGCTGGATGATTGTCGTCAGAATGCAGTTAACGGGCAATGCATATCACTGGTGGATATCTGAGAAGAGACGGCTCGGACCAGACCGAGTCACTTGGGAGGAGTTCTCTAGACTCTTTCAGGAGATGTACATTCCATCTATTGCTCGATCGAAACTTCGGGACAAGTTCAATCGCCTCACTCAAGACAATATGATAGTGGAAGAATACAATGCGGAGTTCATCCGTTTGAGCCACTTCGCACCTACACTAATTCTGACAGAAGAAGAGAAGGCTAAAAAATTCTTTGACGGACTAAACTTTGAGATACAGAGACAGATTGGCTCTGTCGTACCTATTTCTTATACGGACGTCCTTACTGTAGCCCGATGCATGGAACGCGTCATCGGGAGAGAGTCCATCTAGAAGTGGCCACATGCACTAGCACCAGACCGAGCGCAGCAAGGAGAAGCAGCAAAGCGACCACAGATGAATCCATCACCGAGAGTATTTATACTACTAGAATTAGTCCTTCCTACTTGTTTCTACTGTGGCAAGGTAGGCCATATTGAGAAAGAATGCAGACGCAAATGAGGATTATGTTTAGCTTGCGGATCCAGCCAACATTCAGCTAGGGATTGCCCTGAGCGTCGAGAAGGAGCATCGATGGTACACCGACATGCTTTACCAGCACCGAGACCAGTCCAGCAGCCACATAGACCAGATTATTCAGCACTAGGAGCACCACAGACAGAAGTTGGAGGAGTCAGACCATCAGTACCGGGAGGATATCAGCCGAGGCCACCATTGGCACCACAGGTAGCACTCTTTCAGCAGGCCCAGCAAAAGCAAAGGGCACTACCACAGGGACATGGACAGGCTTTTGCGATGACAGTGGAGGAGGCACAGACTCGATGAGTAGCGAATATGAGTAAGATTTAGTTTTATCATAGCTATCTATAATAGCGAATATTCCTAGTAATACTTTAGCCTATGCCTGTTAGTTCCATTCTCTAGCCTAAACCTAGTATTATGTTAGCATGAACTTGTTAATCTAGATTAGTAATATGCCAGTGGTACCCAAGTTTTCATAAGCTGTAGTTAATCTTCGTTCTAACCAGGCTTCTTTACTCTTGAGTTACTTATCTCTCATTGCCTAGGAAAAAGTTTTTATTTCTTTCCTACGTGTTCTGCTTGAACAAAACCCTCACCCTTCCTCCCAATTTTTTCTTGTTCATGGTTCCTTATCCTTTGTGTCGTGCTTCAATAAATATGTCTTGCAACCACGTCATCTCTTCTGGAGGAAACATTTTCTTGACCGATTATATTTTGTTTTCTTAATTGCGAGGACACAATTCTTTTAAGGTGGGTAGATTATAAACACCTTAATTTTTAAATTTTAATTTACAGTTTATATTAATTATTAGTATAGAAATTTTTATTATTTAATTATATTAAAAGTTCTTTCATGGATTTATATTTTTGTGTATTAAATTAATTATTAAAATAGTGCAAAATATATATATTTTTGGGTGTATAATTAATAATAGAGTATTGTATAATTTTTTTGGAATTTATTGGGGTTTAAAACTATTTTTAATGGCCATATATGCATTATTATAATTAAACCAACCAAAACCGAACCAAACCAACCCAAACCAACCCAAACCAACCTAAACCAAACCAAACTAGACCAAACCAAACTAGATCTATACCCATACCCGCAACCCGCTAACCCGACCCGCATCCCCTACTGCTACAGTAACCCGCTGTAACCCCCGCGCGTCCCCTTCCTTCCTATTCCAAATGGCCCGACCCCTCTTCTTCGGCTCTCCGTAACTTCCACCCCGACACCCTATATAAACCCTAGCTTAGACCATACCCACCACCATCAACTCTTCTTCAATTCCTGACCATCGCCGCCGCTGTCAGCCACCGGACCGTCACGCGTCGCCGTCGCGAAGACAGGCCGCCCAATTCGAGCAGCAGTAGTAATGTGAGGTATGCTACTTCCCATCCTTGTATCTCTCTGTGCATTAATCCAAATATCGACCCATAAAAACCTATACGAAGACCACATGACCCTCTTAAACCCTGTATAATTAGTTCGGCCTATCGTGTCCTGTGTCGATCGTAATTTGTGACACAAAACAGGAAAAAAATGACCCAATTTGTAGTTCAGAAAACTGTCCCAAACACCCATGTTCATGTCTGATTTTCTTTCAACCTAGTTAATATTTTTAAACTCCACTTAAACAGTAATTTAGACAACATAACCGAGATTTAATCTCTTTAATTAGTTTATTTTAATTCGTTGTATGATGTGTTTTAATTATTGTTAAAATCTGTCAAAAACTTGGTTTTCTAAACCTAATTTTTTTTAAAATGGGGTACGTCCCGCTAAACGAGACAACTTCGTCGTGTGTGAATTGTACCGAAAGGCATATATCGTCAATACGGACCTGTAGGATTTTACGAAAGTTGATTCGGATGTGCGTGCACACCGAAATCAACACGTATCTGTCGAAAAACTTTGTATCGGCTTGTTCTGACACTCGTCATAATTTCTTGTGTGCTTGTCGTTTCGCAACAAAACTTGTGCCATCGAATTCGTATCGTTACACTGGTCCTGTGACCCAAGTTTGGTTCAATTCTGAGAACGTTGATGAAACACCATTTTGTGGGCCCTACGGTTCTATTTGACGGACGATTTCGTGACCGGCTCATCGAAATCCAGTTCTGGATATTTTGTTCGGTTCATATCATTGTTCTGGACTCGTAGACAGTAAGTTTGACAAATTTGGAGAACTTTGTCTCTGACATAATTTTCGGTGCGTAGTGGGCCACATGTAGACCCCGCTTTGACTAGAAACTACCAATTATGTCCATGTGTCCAAATTAGACTTATGGGTAGTCAATCCTAGCTATTTTATGTATTCTTAGAGCGATGGTAATGTTTGTTTCAGCATCCGAAGGCGTACCTGGAGATTCTACTTATCTCGGAGCAACTGACGGAGCTCAGAACAAAGGCAAGTGTACCTTGCCAACTTGCAGTAGATCCTGTGACTTTATTGTTTGAGTTCTTTCTATATATATTCTGAGATGTACCTGTTCAACCTAGGACCGTAAGACGTTGCTTAACGTTCGAACAAGATTCGGATGTCGAAGCCGTACGCGGAGTCGTGTAACGTCACTTAGAGAGTTAATTCCACGATCCTATATTTTACGTGCTTGCTTTACCAAATACGTCATACCATAGGACAATTGACACTATTCATGTGAAAAAATCTTTCCTAAGTTATTCATGGTGATTCTGTATAGGTTTACAGGATTTATGACATAAGACTTGCATACATAGATATCATTATGACTCGTTGTACTAGCTAGAGGTCATGATTTTACGTGTTATGGACATAAGACGTGAGGTTATATTGGATGGGAAGAGGCACATATGCTACTGGCTGATTATATATATATATATATACTTATGTTACTGGAGAGTGCCTTAGTCTCTGTACCAGAGCTTTGGCACATGTATTTGGCCATTTGTGATATTACTGCTACCGGCTCCCCGACACAGAGCATGTAGTGGTTTCAGCCTGAGTACTAGTGATGCTCTCAAATTATATTTCACATAGCTGGTAACATAGCTTGCCCTGAGGATCTATTTTTATATACTGTATTTCATTTGGCTTGAGTTATTCTTGTACCTTGTTGTGTCCCCTGAGGACCTGGATCCGGATTATGTCCCCAGGTACAGCAGAGGAGGAATACCCCGAGATATACGGGACAGGAGCTGACGCTGATGCAATACTAGCACCAGAGGACGAGGTTGTGCCAGAGAATTTTTTCTGAGTATTCTGTTACATACTCAGTTATCTACTTCCAGTTATTTCATATCTTGACTCTTGGATTTATTTTTATTTATTAACTTATTTTATCGGGTTGTTCCCCGAGACACTATTTATTTGGACTTGTTGATAGACTATATTTCTTTTTATCTATTATCTTGATTAGTCTATCATATTTAGTTATGCTTTTTTCTGTGGATGAGATTAGAATTATTCTGTGATAGATGGTGTAGACTACATTTATATTTATTACAGCTTAAGTACACTCTAACGGGTCCATTAAATTGGGTTTGCCCATTGGAGTTATGCTACTGGCCATTGCCACGTGGCTTGTCCCTAGATATTTTGGGATTGGGGCGTGACAGCGAAAAGGCTCGATTCTCTCATCATACCTACTTAGTGTTAGCATTGGTCACGGATAACCTGTTGCGCACCGGGTTTGGTTTCCTTGAACTGGATAGGCTCCGGGGCACCGGGACCGTTCGGCCATGGAAGAGACAATGGTAACGTGCCTTGGGTGCGGTACCGGCAATTTGATACGACCGGGCAGGCTAGCTACTCAGTCTGGATCGGGTAGAACTGTTTATGCTTGGCCAGTGACTTCATATAGATAAGAGTTGGTTGATTTGCTTGGGTTCGGTTTATGCTTTTCGTTTAGGCGGCGGCCACCTTGCCTCGGCAAGAGTGTGCATATTGATGATTGGATTAGTAAGGATTGGATTATGGCATGGTTTGAGGATGGATATTGAGGCTTGGATTGTGGTTCGATAGGTTCACGCGTTGCTTGGGTTTGAGTAGGACGGTTTGCATGCTAGTTTACTTTGAGTTGGATATATATCTACTTGTATATTTGCTTGAGTTGAATGCTTGCATGTTTAACCTGCTTTACAGTTTTTCTTAACATGTCATACCTCTGCCATAAAATAAATTTAGGATTCAAGTAGAAAGATCATCATATAACTGTTTGTAATCATATTTCTATTTAGTGGCGGTTTAGACGAGTGTGTTACCCCACTCACCAGTACGGCTGTATACTGACCCATGTTTGTGGTCATTATTTCAGGTACGCAGGTGTAGTGGCGTTGCTTGGATATACGGGACATAATGTATAGAACGGTAAGTACCTTTATAGGTAAGAGAAAGAGAAAGAGTGTTGCATCGCCTTTGTGGCATTTTTATTTGGACCCTATCAAGAGCTTCACTGCGTATACTCTGATATGTGCTTGGTACACAATACTTGACTTTCGTTGTAACTTGGTCGTTTCGATGATAACTTTGATTTTGACAATATCGCCTTGTGCGAGCGCAACTCCAGGCTCGCACGATATCACGTCCCGATGAGAACGATTATCCTGCGGGAGCGCTTCAACATGGTGACTCACGTTCAGCAGGGATGATCGAGCTTGCGGGAGAATGGGACATGACACCTGGAGCCAATTCCAGTCCCTTACAACCTCCAAAGTACATTGGTTAGATGTCACATTGGAGTACCAAATGTACGACGCAAGACAGAAAGACCAAAGAAGAACCAGATCATAGTGAATGATCAAGCTTCAAGAGATCTTCAATGTAGTAACTATAATAGTTTAAGACACAATAGAAGGAGATGTACAAACCAACCAAGAGAATGAAGGAATTATCGTAGATTTATAAATAGTTTCATCTTATGATAATAATATGTAATTTCATTAAAATAAAAGATAGTTACATTCAAATATAGTTTATATTGATATAACAATTTTATTAACCTCTCTTGTTTAATTGTCGATAGTTCGGACGATTAATCTCTCTTAGATTGAGTCGATCCCTCTTTTCTCGTGTATTCTCCGGGGCCGCGTCATCACCACCTCCTTGATTATCCTCCACTTGAGATGGCATCGGTGCTGATGGAGTTGTCAAGATATGTGTATAGCTGGTAACTCTGGGGGCGAATAGGCTATCCTATTGAGAATCTCCCTCGTAGGCCCACTGAGTAGTGTCCGCACCGGCCGGTGCCTGAGAAGTGCCCCAATCAGCCCAGTGAGAAGTGCCTTCGCCAGCCGGCTGAGAAGTGCCATCACCAGCCCACTAGTAGGGCCTGCACCCGTCGTCGCCTGAGAAGTGCCCCATTAAGCCCACTGAGTAGCGTCCGCACCAGCTGTAGCCCGAGAAGTGCCCGCACCGGCCGACGTTTGAGAAGTGCCCTCGCCAACCTGGTGATGAGGGACATCGTCATCTTGTAGTGGCAGACTATCAGCCAGATTCCAAACAGAGGTATACTTCCTAAGGGGACGTGCTTATCATTGTCCAACAAGACCCTAAGGATAATCTGCTGGAATACGTAATAGAGGGTTCGGAGGAATCGGGCCGAGTTGCATAGCAGCCAAAAATTTGCCAACCGTTGTTTGTATCTTAGGAGGATTCTGCCCAAACTGGTACGGTAAAAAAATTGCCTATTTCATGTGAAAAAAATTATAAGATAATAAATATGTTGACTGTATGAAATAATAAAATTTTTGCCTATTTTATGTCAAAAAATATAAGATAATAAACATGTTGGCTATATGAAATAATAATAAAAATTACCTCGTAAAACCTTAGTGAAACGAATTGGTCCTGATATATTGTAATATCCTTGTGAGCACATCGAGCTGGATCTGTTGTAGGCGTCATCCAGCATAAAGCTGATGGGAAGACACCAGCATCGGTATCAATACGGGAGACTGACCTACCGATATAGAAGTGCTCGTAGGACAAGACCTAAAAAAATTATATCATATAAGTTATGTACATATTTATTTAGTAAATAAAATTATATGAAAATTTTATATATACCTGTATTAATGTCATACATCTACTCAAATTTTTCTTTCCTTTATCCACTGAAGTAAAATGCACAAAAGTTGACATGGAGTTGTACAGATATGTCAACACAGATGCTCTCCATGCATGACAGGTAGGTTCTGCCAGATTTTATAGAAAAGGTAAACAACGTAAATTTTCCCTAGCTCCAAAGTTTGGAAACAAAATTTCGTTGATTAAACCTAGTAAGTAGGCCCTGGTGCAAGCAATAATATGAACATATAATAAAAAAATGATATCAGTTAAACTAAATAAAAATATATATTACATAAATAATAACATTAAATGTTATACTTACCCGATTCTCATTCACTATGATTTCTTCCACACCAATACGATCTAGGTGCATAAAGTTGTGACAGAGCCACGAAAGCGTCATAAAACTTTTACCATATATGTTAGGCGACTCCACGCCTAAGTACTTCCTAATAACAGTTTTGCCACAAAATGACTCATCATCATCAAATATTATAGATTCAGCCGTAATAGGTAATCCTAAGATATTTGCCACATCTACTACCAAAATGGTTATTTCTCCAAATGGTAACTGAAAGGTATTTCTTCCGGACCACCACCGCTCAACTAAATTGAAGATCAAGTCCCTGTCGTGACATTGAAAATGTATCTGATCAATATAATCAAAACTAAATACGTTCACCAATGCATATTGTTCTTCAGTCAACATCCAGTACCCAATGTCGTCCTCATAACGCCATGAGACATGCTTTCGTTCTCGTATAGTTTCAGGACAATCGTATTGCTATATATGAGATATATAAACGATGTTATTATTAGACATGTAAAAAAATATAAATTATATTGACTAAAATAATTGAATTTTAATATACCTGTCTAGAAAATAATAAACTAGAAATGTGCGACTCACGCTGCTGGATAATCATATCAATGGTAGGCCCTCCCGGAATACGTCCATCATTTCGGGTATCCATCTGAAAAATGTTAGTTAGGATTTAGATTCGAAAAATATTAAGTTTAGGGTTAAGATTTCTGCTAAAGTTAGGGTTATCGTTATAATAATTAGTATTAGTAATGGTATTAGGTTTATAGAAATGTTTGGCGTTATGGTTAAAACGATTAGTATTAGGATTAGGGTTAAGATTAGAAAAATGATAGGGTTAGGGTTATGGTTAAGGTTAAATTTTCATAATTTTTTTGGTTTGGCTAAACTTAAGGTTTTGATTAAAATAGTTAGTGTTAGTAATGATATTAGGATTAGAAAAATAATTATGGTTAGGTTAACATAGCTAGTTTTACTGTTAGAAATTGGGTTAAGAAAAATGATTAGGTTTAGGGTTATGGTTAAAATGGTTAGTATTATAGTATACTATAACTATAGTCATTTTTCTAACCCTAATTCTAATCATTGTAACTATAAACCTAACACTAACTACGTAGTAACACTAACTACATAGTAACACTAACTACTAACACTAACTACTTAGGATTAGCAAAATAATTATTATTAGGGTATAATCATAACTATTTTGCTAAAGAGTAGTATTAGATTATAACTAAAATTATAATTACAATTAATAGTTTTTCTTCCATCATACTAAAATTAATTAAGAATATTAACTATCAAAACTAAAATAATTAAGTACAACTATTTAGAAAAATGATTAACATGCTAAATATTAACACTAACAATATATTGTTCGATTTTTGTAAAAATATTTCTCCTAGCTTCGTCATGCTAACAATTATAATAACATTATAACTATTATAAGAATGACTAACAATATAGTTTATACTAAATGGTTATGGCCACTAGGATGAGGATTACAATTATAATTATGGCTAGGATTAGAATTAGATTCTACTAAACAAAACCAAAAAAAATTACTTAAAAAAATAAAAATAAAAATAAAACTTTACAAAATAAACCTCTCTTATTGTTCTTGTTCTTGTTCTCCTTCTCTGCTATTGCTTCTCTACTTCCTCATCCACTTCACTCCACTCCAATACGAATATCACTCTTCTGTGGGTTCACTATTTCCTCCTCCCTCCTTATACAACCCACACACCAACCAACATTAAACCTCCCCCTCACTCATCCTATTAAACCAACTACCCTCTTAAACCGCAGCCAAACCAAATTAAATCTCTCTCTCTCTCTCTCTCTCTCTCTCTCTCTCACAGACATTATTAAACCATCCAACCATACCCAACCGAACCGCGCCCAAGAACCGGAGTTGTCCAATTTTTGCCAACTTAGTTGGCAAAAATCTGACGCCACGTCAACTGGACGCCAAGTTAGCCACACTACGCCAAGTGAGCCACTATTTGTTCATTTTTGCCAACACGGTGGATAAAAATTGGTACGAGTCCAAATTTTTGCCAACTCGGTTGGCGAAAATATGCAAACCTGATTTTTAAAAATTATTTTTTGCTTTTTGGCCATCCCAGATGGCGAAAGCTTTCGTTACTTTAATTTTTTTTTTAAATAATTTCTTTTTTGGTAATTTATTAAAAATATTTTTGGCACAACAAAATTTTTGTAGTATATATGTACTTTGCACTTGCACGTATTTTATATTACTTAGGAAGAGCAAATAATAGTGTTATAATTTACTACTTGGAGAGGGCTAACAACAATTATTATTATTTTTATACGTAATTTACCTAACTGTCCATATTAAATTTAATGAACAATTTTAATTAGAAGATATAGGTAATGATATCTTTGAAAGAAAAAAATTTACGGTGAAGCTGAACTTTTCTTATTATATAGTAGTATATATACACGTAATTTACCTAACTACCAATATTATATTTAATTAACAATTTTAATCAGTAAACATAGGTAAAGATATTTTTGAAAAATAAAATTATATGGTGAATTCCAATTAACTTTTCTTATTATATAGTAGTATGTGATAAGATAAAATAAGATATAAGAGTACAAATTAGAGACCCGGCCACAATAAGTTTTCTTGTATTAGACCCCATCTAAAACCCAGTATGTATCGATATCAAGGCCGGAACTACATAGGGACTAGGGTGGGCTCCAACCCCATTCCCCCCATTCCACTGGCGGAGCATAAGCTGTAACGACCCGTTCTGTTCAAGCGGACAGCCGATTCAAATGGCACAAGTACAACGACCCAACCTGCTTTGCTCAACGAGAAGACTCGTTTGAGGCAAAGGATTTCCAGACTTGGCCCTTCAGGAGTTCTGACTTAGACTTTCAAAGGCTCGCTCAGAGTATCGCTCGACCGAGACGAATCATCTCTAAGGTGGGTGGCTACGATGAACTTGTCTTTGCTTAGCCAGCACATTTAAAATATGGACGATACATGTTAGTCGCTAGGTGAATCACCCCTTGCATGCTAATAAAGAATACAATGCACCTAGCTAAGGGAATAATCCCAACTTGTATTGCTTATGTTAGAACATGGAAATGAAATTTGGCTTATAACGTGGACCCTTGCATGCTAACTTTGCTTCGTGCAAGTAGACCCCGCTATGCCTCGAGTAGAACATTATACTCTTCGTAGTGCACTGCTTCACTTGTTTACACTGCACGTCCATAGATTATGTCGCTCGATATGTCCCTGTACGGCTTCTCTCCTCGCACTACCCTAGACCCTTACTTACATAAATGCTTGTGTTTCATATAAATGCATGCTTGCCTACTTGCCTGCTTACGTTATAACTTGTACTCGTTTGCCTTGTTTCAATGCTTGTCATATAATTTATGCCACAATCAAGTAACATTATCCATATCATTCATGCATCTAGTTAGCCAGAAGACTATCAAATAGTTCTTCTGTGTAATATGAACCTGCAAGTATCCGGGACTGTTAGGTCACCAAGGCAGTTCCCGAACCTGGGGAATACATCAAGTCAAGTTTAACTCGGAACGAGAATCATGTCAAGTAAAGCAAGAATCACAGCTCGTGAAGCATACTCGTTCTGAATAAGAATCAAGAATTAACATGTCATGTCATGAATCTCATGAACCTGAGACCCAAGACTTGTATGTCGCGGACAACTTATGCACAAGGTATTCAATTTGTTCCTACGGACGGTCTCCGGGGCACTGGGGTCGATCCGATCCGGACAGAACATCTGTTAGTCTGCATGTTTCGAGCAGGATGGCGTGTAGCGCCTTGTGAACCTTCCTTCACGCCATTCTCGCTCTTAGACTAAGTAGTCGCATATTTTGGGCAGGATGGATGTGATGCCTCATTCCTTGAGTCATATACCATTCTCGCTCTTGACTACAACCGTCCTTTATGGATATGCCAACGACTCATGTTCATATAGATAAGTCATCCTCGCTTAGCGGCAATCAATGTGCGAGTCATTGCATCGCATCCAGTAATCAGAAATACTTGAACGAATATGAGTATAAGACACTTATACATAATTAAAATACTTGAACATCCATTGCAACACGCCTGAATAATTTGTATAACTCGTTCTCCTGAAACAGCAGTTCGCTCATGACTCTCGTGTTTGCTTATACAATTGTCCTGTATTTTATTATATATATTCGTGCTTGATTTAACTTGGTTTGCCTTAGACAGGGAAGGACGAATGGTAAGTTGGTAAGTCTCACCATGTTACTCTTATATCGCACTTCGCATTGCCATACAAGATAGGCTTTCCATTATGCCATGAAACTATCATAAGGCAAGATTAGAAAGATAATTTAATAGATGGTGCACGGAACCTATATAACGTGTTTGGATTTGTCGAGCGGGCGAGAAGCCTCTCCACTAGTGCATTCATGTACTGATAATCCACCAGATTGCTTGCAGGGTACGGGAGAACCTTGTTCGGTGCAAAAAATCCCTTTTTGCGTGCTAAGGCGTGGAGTTCACTCTAGAGCCTTGGAGCATGGCGTCCGAAATTGAAGCACATATACAAGATATAATGTTGAAACATTGCCTATGTATTATTCCGCAAATGTAGCCACTTGCACGCTTTTATATATTCAGAGAGAGAGAGGCTTGAGCGACTTGTAATCTTGGCCTAGCGCCGCTTGTAATACTTATTCAATATCAATAAAGAGCTTGTTTTACTTCTATACTTGTGTTATTCAATGCTTCCGCTACAAATGACTCTGTGAACTTGTTACCAATCGCATGTTCGTTTCTTATTCCGCTACACTCGGACTATCTGTGCGACTCTATGGCTTAGACATCTTACCGCCTACTCAGATCATGGCTTTGTACGGACGCGGCTTGAGCTCGTACGGTATCACGTCCAGATGGGAAAGATCGTCCCGCGGGAGCGCTGGCGCGGTGATTCGCGCCTAGCGGGGACGGCCGATTACCTGCGGGAGATCGGAGCGTGACATAAGCTGGGCTGACCCGGGCTATAGCCCGGGCTAAAAGGAAAAACAACAACATTTATTAGGTAACATAAAATTTTTGTGGTGTACTGATTAGGCTTATGTGTTGGATTGAAAAGGGTTGGGTTCGAATCCTGTTGCAGTTTCACTAATGAAAATATTTTTTTTTCATGAAGCTTTTTTGCTCTCAGCTTCCTCTTCCAAAACTTTCTGCCTCCGTCCTTGCCCCATTCCTCCCCACCCCCTTACCCCTCCTATTTTTTTTTCTTCTGTTTTTTTTTATTTTTATTTTTTATATATATATGAGTCAACCCTAGCCTACACTTAGCCCATCCGAGTTCGAATATCTGGTTCCGCCCTTGATCGTATGTATGTTATTCTTGCTGGAATAAAACGACAAGAACTCAACTAAGGGTCCGTTTGGTTCACTGCAATATAATAGTAATCGTAATGTAATCATGTAATCGAATGAAAAAAAATGTATTATTTTTATTTGATTTTATTACGATTACTAATACAATACAGTGAACCAAACGAACCCTAACTCAGATAGATATTCAGTGTGTTCAGATGATTCCGGCGCCGCTTAACCAGTGACATCATAATTAATGAGGATACATGTGTTGGTCATCGTCATCAAATGGAGGGGTTGATTGGAAAATTAGGGTTGGTGCTGCAGCAGCAATGCTCTAATGTTTGTCTTCGTCACAGTGGAGTTGGGGAGCCCAATATGTAAAAGAAGCCATAGAAGGTGGTGTGTTGGGCTATTAAGTTATAATATTGTTGATGCCGAAACGCTTTAATTACAAAACTTATATCTACAATATATATAACCCAACACACAACATAATTGATCTTTTTTATATATATATATATATATATATATATATATATAAAAGATCCATTATGTTGTGTGTTGGGCTATATAAGTTGATTGCAAAATATAAACCTGCAGCTAGTATTACAAATTAATTAGTTTTTTTCTTTTTGAATTTTCGGCATAACGTTCGTTCGAGGTCCGACGTAACGTTCGAAATTTTGTGCATATTGTATTATATATCTTTGGACTCACTATCTCCAATTTTCACCATTTATAAATAAAAGAAATAATATGCCTCCGTAGTTCGATCCACTGATCTTCTGTCACCCAATCAGAATCTTATACCTCTAATCGGTAACCATAAGAGCCATTCGAATTCAATAATTAGTTTTTGTTGCAACACTCATCGCATTTGTTTCATTTTGTAATCACAAGCAACAAGAGTCTTGCCTAGTACCTCATGCCTCCACGAGACAAATTGAAACTAGTAGTACCCCTGGTATTTTTTCTCAAGAACAAGATCTAAAACATCAAAATAGAGTAATACTGCCAATCTCTTTAAAGTCACCATCCAAATCATTTTTCTTTATATGGCAGTTAAAATGGTTAGTTAGCATATAACACATATGACAGCTGACATGATAAATTTTAATTCAAAAAATTAATCATCCATTTTTTAAAATATTATTAATTTTGATGTTAATATTTTAATTTTAAAATCTGTGATGTAAGTTGTCACATTAACGTCACGTCAGCTGTCACACAAAAAAAAGTTTAGAAGAACACTTTAGAGAAATAAATATTATTATTTATTAATATATTTGTTAAAGTTTTTGCTATTGTAACATAACTTGTGGTGATTGTGAGCATACAGTTGGATTCACTCAGCAGCACTTTTTAATCCTCTTGAAAGTTATGTGTGGGTTAATGCTCCAATATCATGTTAAAGTAACTTAATTGTACCGTAGGTTGAGACAATATTAACACCAATGCTACTCATGTTGTACATCTCCATGGTTGAAGTAATAAAGTAGGGGATTATAATGTATGATTAATATTTTGAAATAAATACATTAAAAATGGTTGGTATTTTGCAACTATTTTGTTGTTAATTTTTTAAGGGGGCTCACTATGGTATGTGTTGTATATCATTTTGGCAATTTAGAGTACTCTATTTTGATGAATGAATTATTCGACCCCCTAAAGTATTCCTCCAAATTATATTTTCTTATGTGACAGCAGACATGACAGTTAATATAACAGTTTATATAACAAATTTTAAAATTAAAATAATAACATTAAAAATTAAATTAATATTAAAATTAATATTAATATTAACATTAATACTAATATTAACATCAAAAATTTTGAGTGATTAATTTTCCAAAATTGCTATTTGTGATTCAAAATATTTGGGTGATGACATCTCCCATCATGTGGCATGTGACATGGTAGCTGACATGACAAATTTTAACATTAACTTTAAAAGTAATTTTAATATTAAAATTAATGTTAATATTAACATTAACATTATTATTAAGTTAACATTAATATTAATACTAATATTAACAATAAAAAATTTTGGTTGATTAACATTTTGGGTTAAAATTTATCATGGCAGCTGTCATCATGTAATGGGAGATGGCATCACCCAAAAATTTTGAAAAACATAGCAAAATTGTTAATTTTTTAGGTTAAAATTTGTCATGTTAGATGTCACATAATGCTATTTAATATGTCACGCCAGCTGTCATACAAGAAGTAATGGTTTGGAGGATCAATTTGAAGAGATGGATAGCTTTACTCTATATTAATACATGTAGATATTTAGTTGTCTATACTTTTATAAAATATAATTTCTTTGTCTAGTATTAGCCTTTAGTTTGGATTTAACAGCAGCCTTATCAAATAAATTATTATTTTTAATATAAGCATTATTTAAAAAAAATTAAGTTTAATATTTGCAAGTTTCAGCAAGATTTCTATAAGTTGGTTCAGTTTTGGAACATAAAGTTTTCTTCAGATGACTTTACATACACAGGCAGGTATAACAAGCAACCCGATAGCTTGAAGACCTGTAACTCATCAAGATATCCTACAAATTTTAATTGAAAAAAATTGTGTTGCATCATACTTTATTTATTATAACTCAAGGTGTACCCTACTGCTTTACCATAATATATAACATCTTCCACTTCCATCAAAACTTATTAATTTTTGACCGAAATACTCCTAACAAATCACCATTATTACCAGTCTTCCTCTTCAGCCTGGAAAGAGGGAATGAATATTTTGGTCAAAAATTGACCGTTAGTTTTTAACGGAAGTAGGAGAGATTGTACATTATGGTAAAGCAGTGGGGTGCACCTAGAATTATGGTAAATAAAGTGGGATGCAACTCAAATTTTCTCATTTTAATTTCATCCAAGACTTTTGTGATCCTAAGTTCATGAAAGAGCAGGCTGATAGTTTTGGCAGAGCATACATATGTGCAAGGCCGGTCCAGAGAATTGGATTGTTCTAATCGAAACTAATTTTTATTATCCCTTGATCTTGGTTCTGAAAGGTTATCCGTGACTCCGATTTTTTGTGGATTACGTTAAGTCTGAAGTGTTACCCTAAGCATAAAGAGGTTATTCAAGTCCAAAATCTTATCGGACTTATCCATAGGACGGCCATCCTGCATATGTGTACTATTGTCAACAACAACAAAAAAAATTCCTATATATATATATATATATATATATACGTTCATGAGGTCGTGGCTTGTTGGTTGCAATGGAGGAGTCTCGTGAATATGGATATGATTCGAATTTTTTTTTGAAAACTTACTTCATAATTCGGTGTAAAGTATATATATATATTTTTCGAGTTCTCCTAGAAGTCAAAACCTTGTGAGAATTTAAATTGGCTGTGGGTGGACTGTCATCGTGAAGTTATTCTTTATTAACACTGATCCAGTCGCAGCTACAATTTTCCAATAATCAACCACTCCAACTTGATTCGAACCACGAAACCTAATTTAAATACGTAATTGTTGTGTGCAGAAACAAAAATGTGTTGAAATTCTTTTCTGGATGTGAAGTTTGTTAAATTTAATTGGAGAAATCCAACTCACTAAATCGGTGCTTTTATTCCAAAGAAACGCTAGATGTTCGACATTTCGTGACGGAAAATCTAAACCATATGTCGTTTTTGTTGAAAAAATTGCCAAATCATCTAACATTTTTGTCATCAACATGCCACACAATGTGGCCTTATAGTTGTTTTTATAATAAAAAAAACAAACACAATGGCATTTTGGCTCTAGTGCTGTTTGTGTGTTTTGTTATTGATTTTTTGATTATCACTATTTTTTTGAGAGCCAAAACATCGTGTTTGTTATTTCGTTTGTTTTAATAAAGACAAAAAGAACACCATATTGTCTAGCATGTTGGTGATAAAAATATCAGAGACTATCATTTTTGTGACGAATGTGTTAAACGGTTTTGTACTTTTGTCACAATATCGTTGGACAGTCTGACGTTTCTTTAGTTGAAATAATAATAATAATAATAATAATAATAACACCATTGGGTTAGACAAGTTGGATTCCTCCGACCAAAATTTATAAACTTGATATCCTACACATAATTTCAACAAATTTTATTTCTCCACTCAATTTTTTATTATTTGAATATACATGCATATTTATATCTATACAAATATTTAATAAATATATGTTATTTCCGAGGCTAAATCAAAGATGATAGAACCAGAAGTTGAAGTCGAGATCAGAAGTTCACACAAGAGTTCTCTTTCTGATATCTCTGGATCCAACAAGAAGATAATATATATGATCTGATTACAACTAGAAACAAGATAAAGAATCAGAGAAAACTATCTTCTCGTTCTTACTTGCAATCGCAGTTGCTAACGGACATAAAAGAGTTACAACTCACAGAAGAGAGGAGGAAGAAGAAGAAGAAGAGACTTTGCTTGCTGGGGTAATAAAGATCACCGTTGCTAAAAGCAATATTTGCCCCACACAATCTGCTCCCAGGAACTAGCAAGTTCACGTAGAACTTCTAGAACGCTCGCTGCCACCTCTGTCTGGACTCACATAAACTCTCTGGACTCCAATGGTGGCGGCAACAACAACTCTCTTCATCTCCTCTTTTTCGAAGTAAGTTCTCAAAGAGATACAAAGAGAGTATTTATAGAGAGAGAGGGTGAAAACCCTAGCCGCCCGACAGTTACGAAAATATAGGAACAGATTAATTACGAATCCCTAAAAGATAGGCAAAGAGGAGATGAAGAGAGTTGTTGGGCGGCTATATTTACGTAACTGTCCGTATCTTTATATATACGGAGAGGTTCCTCCTGACTCTGCCGCTAAGTCGATCCCGGGGGCACGGTCCACTGAATATGGAAATCGATTCCGAAGAAACAAATCCATAACGAGGACGAGTTCTTGTTTCAATATATCCCGATCGAACGATACCGTCTTATGTTTCTTAGCCGCGCTCTCCGCACCGGGAGAACGGGGCGCTACACCAGCACCTACGAACAAGCAAACTGTTGGTGGGTCAGCACTTTGGAGAAAGTATTAGTAAGTATAAAATCAACGAACAGAAGTAATATTTACTAAAACCAATACTAAGTAATTATGTTATAAAATATTACATTACTAGTGATCTTTCTAGTTTTACCTAGGTTCGTTTCATGCAATACGGGAACAGAGTCATATTACTTCTTTTGGAAACATCTTTGAAATCAGAGTTCATATTCAATATACAAGCAAGCAGGCAAGGCAAGCAGTTCGTGTACGATATGCAGGTTCAATTACTATCTCTGGTGCGCAGTGTGTCTCGTGAGTCATATCCATTCCTTTCAAGACTCTAGCATGCATCTTAGTGGATTATCTTCTTTATACTATTTAAGGCGATCATCTTATTTAAGCAAGCATGCAAATCTAAGTGTGATACAAGACAATATACAAAATAACATATCACTTATATAGTGATTCTTATCCCTTGCCGAACGGTTATCCCGGAAGCAGACATACAAGTTAGCAACATATGCATATATAAACTAGGTTCTCCTTTCCTGTCCGTCCCTGCATCAAACAATTAGGTATACAAGAAGGCTAGCCTAGCATGCGCCCTAACTATATGATGGCCCTTGAGTATGGATCCTCAGAATTAACAATTGGGACGTACAAGCCCCTTCTCACTAATGACGAATCGGCTAATAGCTGCTAAGACACATGGATGTTATCCACTAAAATACGCTCAAAATAGCAGTCGAGACTCATGGTTCAGCACTACACTAAAATCCATACCCCCCTAATTGCGAGAATTTTAAGCCTCAGGGTGTTCAATTAGTCTCTCCCAGGACGAACTATTCCCAGTACCCCAGGAACCGTTCGAGAGACCCGATACCTTGTGCACAAGTTATGAGACCAATGCATGATTACAATTCTATCATATGAAGACTATATGATGCACAAGTCCATAAACAAGCAAACATGATATCAAGCGATAGAGATAGAGCTCTCAATTCTCTTCTTTCAATCAAGTCGATAGGTTCTATATGTTCAATCAATTCGATAGTTTCAATCATTTTGATAGGTTCAATATTCTTTCTTTCATTCGATTGATATGTTCAATATCATACGATACAAGTTATTCAAACAGTTATATCTTTCAATCATCAATGACAAGCAGAACGTGGTACGATTCTTCTATCTTCTATAGCTAAGCATGCAGTTCTACTTTTGTTTAGCATACGATAAAAACATATGAACATTCTTTTACTCTTGTTTATTAGCATGGCAACGGTTCGTTCGATAGCGGTGTCCATATAACTAAGCATGCAATATTCAATTCTTTAACTTAGCATGGCAATAGTTCTATCTCTTTAGACAAGCATACATGTTCTCTAGTTAAGCAAGCAGGTTCTCGTTCTATCATTCTCAATGCGAACATTATCTTATTAAGCAAACAAGCATTTCAAAAACTCAGATTCATTATTAAGGCCTGCAAGAATTAGAGAACGAAGTTCTGCCCACTCACCTAGATCAGTCATCTTTTGGTTCAATAAGGAGCTCTTCAAGAAGGTTTTCTTTTTGAGTCAGCAAAGCGATACCTCTTGTACATAGTGCCAACTCGGAGCGGGGCACTACATACATACCCACCAAGAAAAGTTTCGTCCTCAAAACTTTAAGGAAAAACCTTCGATATCCAGAGCAGCGATAGTCCTCATCGCTCACCATCTTCAATCAAAAACTATAGCAATCAATAATAATTACTCAAGCAAACAGGAATCAGAAGTCATAACTTTCAAGCAATAAATCAAATCCAGAAAATTTTTGTGCACATATTTGAGAATATCTATGGACTTATTGTATGGAACACTCTACTCAGTAATGATATCAATGTACAAGGAATCGTCATCTAAGAACAACAGCAGAATGGGCGTAAGGCCAGAGGATCGAGTTGCTCTGATACCATTCTATCACGCCCCGATCTCCCGCAGGAATCGGCTGTCCCCGTTGGGTACGAAATACTACGCCAGCGCTCCCGCGGGACGATCGTTTCCATCGGGACGTGATGCCGTGCGAGCCTGGAGTTGTGCCCGCAAAAGTCAACATCGTTAAAGTTGTGACTATCATCGAATCGATCGAGTACGCAGCGGAGGGACATTGTTGCAAATAATAATCCATCTAAGTATACGGGACAAAGATCAAGGCACGAGGTTCTCTGAATACAATGGCATCGTTCCATATATTATGCCCCTCTATACAAAAGCAGCTCAAAACAATCGATACGGCTCAAGGCATCGAAATCAAATTTCTGGGTCATGGAGATGAGGCACGGCTATCACTTCCTCGGATGATCCAGCACCTGCGAACAAGCAAACTGTTGGTGGATCAGCACTTTGGAGAAAGTACTGGTGAGTATAAAATCAACGAATAGAAGAAACATTCACTAAAACCAACACTAAGTAATTATGTTATAAAATATTATATTACTAGTGATCTTTCTAGTTTTACCTAGGTTCGTTTCATGCAGCACAGGAACGAAGTCATATTACTTCTTTTGGAAACATCTTTGAAATCAGAGTTCATGTTTGATATACAAGCAAGCAGGCAAGGCAAGCAGTTCATGCACGATATGCAGGTTCAATTACTATCTCTGGTGCGCAGCGTGTCTCGTGAGTCATATCCATTCATTTCAAGACTCTAGCATGCATATTAGTAGACTATCTTCTTTATACTATTCAAGGAGATCATCTTATTCAAGCAAGCATGCAAATCTAAGTGTGATGCGAGACAATATGCAAAATAATATATCACTTATATAGTGATTCTTATCCCTTACCGAACGGTTATTCCTGCAGTAGACATACAAGTTAGCAACATATACATATATAAACTAGGTTCTCCTTCCCTGTCCGTCTCTGCATCAAACGTTGCCATAGAGTTCCTGATTGATCCCATAAAGAAACTGATGATAGCGCTCCTCATCAACCCATTTTCTGCAGCTTCTTTGGGATATCACACGTACATTTGTCACAACTGCACGCCGTAATAGGTTCATAAGTCCCCAACTCATCCCAAAGAGTTTAGAATTGGACGAAGTAGTCAACCACGTACATAGATTTAGTTTGGCGACACTCTGCCAACGAATGTTTAATCTATTGAATTCTAGCGACATTTCCCACGCTAAATCGGTCCTTGAGCGAATTCTACATAGGGTATCGTCTTGTTCACCGAAGCGTCAATAGTGTGCAAGATCCATTGCACAAGCATCGATTGGACACAATATCAATCCTCCAATTTGTCATTCTCCGTAGGTTTATCGATAGACCTGTCAATTAATCCAAATTTTCGTCGAGCCCGTAGAGAAAGTCGAATAGATCTCGACCATTCTTCATAATTTTTTTTCCACGAAATACCACTTTCGTAATTGTATTACCCAGATTGTCATTAGAACCAAGGTAATACGGGTATGTGGGATCCTTGTTGCCGGCATCACCAACGTAGAAAACTCGTCGCCGCCGCCACCACTCGTCATACCGGCGGTCGAAGGAAGACTCGCCGCCGCCGCCGTGGAGAAAAAATCGTCGCCGCTGCCGCCGCTATGGAAAAAGAAATCGTGCCATAACCGTCATGCTCTGGTACCATGTGAAGAAAATGTAGGAAAGATGACTCTAGGTCTTTCATTCATCATGATATATATATATATATATATATATATATATATATATATATATATATATATATATATATATATATATATATCAACTTAGGCCTAAGCCACATGGACCAATCACCATATATACAATTTAATCATACAATTTAATCCCAATAGGGATCATGATCGCATGATTTTTACTTTCGTCTCAACTTCCAAAGGGGATGAATAAGTAGTTTCAGGAGTACCACCTTCTTGAGATGTTTGTTTTGGATCAAATCATGGTCGACTTGATTTCTTCGTTTTTCATCAGCATTGCAATTATCTTCTTCAATTGTTTCTCCACTTTAAATGTCATCTTAATACCGAACTCAGTTGGCTCTTGTGGCCGGAGAGGAGAGGTATCTCGGAAATAGAATCCAGTCCCCTTTTTGGTCCATTCATTTCTGCAAGCAGGCGGAATTCAGAGCTAAGTCCCCTCCTATTCGAATCTTCCTGGCTAGACGGACGGTTTCATGATCGAACCGCGGGGGAGGTGTGGGACAGTGAGTCCAAATAACATACAACACAGCATACACAAAATTTCATGTGTTATGTCGGACATCGCAAAAAAAAATGTCTATCTTAATTGCATCTTCCACAGTAGTAGTAGACTTGGGAAGAAGATGGTCTTAAAAAGAAGGAACAAATCCAGTTACATATGTTCCCACTTCTACTGAGTCCGTCTCGTTTAGACCATGACAAGTCCCAGATTTGAAAAAAATAAAATAAAAAATGCTGCTTACAATCTTCAACTTTTGAAGGTGTGGGTCATTCTTATTATTAAGTCTTTAAGACTCTTGAAATTTTCCTGTATGGAGGCTTGGTTAAAGAATTATTTTCTTGAGGAAACTTCGGATATTGCTTCAAAGAACTCTGTGAAGTTGAGAGGAAGACAATGTTGATGTATTAGCCACATCATCTTCGACCAGGGACGGATCTACATGAAAATAAGTTGAGACAGTTGTCTCCACTACATTTTTGTTTCCGAGTTAAATATTTTTTTTTATATTAAAAATTCATCAATTTTATATTTTGTCCCTCCAAAATTTGAAAATTTTAATTTATATATACATATTTACATCATGTTTTGCTTTTATACTTTATAATTTTTAAAACTAAGCCTCCAGCGTGCCAAAATATCCAATCACGTTAAGATATTTTTAAATCTAAGTCTCTAAACATCTAATTTTTATCTAAGGAACAAGTTTTTATGTAGTAACTTTATTTAACAGAATTTTGAACTTTTTTATATTTGAAGTTGATCCCCTCTACTAAATTTCTGCGTCCGTTCGTGACCATGACCAATGAAAAAAATTTCTCAGCATCCTGGACTTTAGTCCACTATGATAACACTTTTCTCTTGAGTTGAGACTTAATAAATTTAACTATGGTTTACAGAAATATCATTCACTGTACATGTGTTTAGCTCAAAATACAAAAACTTACATGTTCAATCTATTTGATTAAGATTCATCAAACAAAGAAACTAATCATTTTTTGCGAAAAGGAGGAGGTGGAGGAGAAGAACAAAGTTACCAATTTGGAATTCCAAATAAAACAATGTTGATTTGGAATATGGAAAATTTCAGCAACTTATTAAACAAAAAACAAATACTAAATTCGTTCAAATTCGAAGTCTTCTCGTGCTTATCCTTGGCCGGAGGAGAGGACGGAGAAGTGGTAGCCACCTTTGATGGCTGTAAATGAACAACCATTTGGCACAGAATTACTACTTAAAAACAATAGATTCACAGCTTAATCAGTAGTTGTCTAGTCTATTAATGTTTACGCACACTTCTTGACCACAGACCGGCAAATCAACACTGATATCTATATGTTATAATATGTTAATGAGGATGCTTGTTTAGTGTAGCCACCCACAAATAAGCATAAGAAGATGCCACGAGTGATTGCAACAGTTGTATAGTTTTATGTACATATTTCCAGAAGCCAACTTGATTAGAAGAATGGTGTACAAATAGAATATTAATCATGGATGTAACCATCCTAAGTTTAGGTAGAATATGGTAGTAGAAGGAAAGTTCTTTTTCGCTACTTTTAGTCCTTAATTAGAATTTTTTTTTTTTTATAGGGGCAAAGATACCCTCCCCTCTCTTCTTTCTCTTTAGTATAAGAAAAACCTATAGCTAAATTCTAGTCATAGCCTTAATCATAATCCAAAACGAGAAGAAGTTGTATATGTTTTGTTTGGTAAGGGCCAATGCCAACCAATATAGAGGAGATTATGGACCCCTCTGTTATTGGCCCATTTGCGTTTGGAGCGAACTGAATAAATCCACCATTGTGTGTTTGTTTCCGGAAATTTTCATCCCGGAAGAAAAGCCCATACCTAAAAATAGTAAACAAAAGTAGAAGTAACTAACTTTTTCAAAACGCCCATGGGCATGTAAAATTAAAATATAGGCCCAAAGTAGCCCATCTTTCCACGTGACAAAAACAAGGCACTGGGATGATCTTCTCATCAAGCTCATCGTTCCTCACACACACTCTCAATCTTCCCCATAAACCCTAGAAATCGAAATTAAGGTTTTTTTTTCCCTTCCTTCTTCTTCCCTTTCTCTCTCATCCTTTAAAATTAGGGTTTCCGAATGGAGAAGATTTCCCTCCTGTCCTCCAAATTCCCGATCCTCGTCGGCGCTCCTAACCCCTCCGACCCCCTGAACCGCCGGCCGACGATAAGGAGGCCGAAGATCGTCGTCTCCTCTTCGCTCGATCTCGATGGAGCTCCTCGCAGAGTTCCCAGAATCGGTAACCTCACTTCTTTCTCTCGAGCTTATTTAGTGTTTTTTCGGCATTGAATTTGCGTTGTTAGGTTATACAGTGTAAATTAGCTATACTGAGACTTAGCATTGAGGAATTTCTGAGGAAAATTGGATTTTGATAGAGAGTGTGCTATAGTTTTTGATTGCATCACTCTGAACAATCAAATTTATGCTGCTTATAGGTTTTGTCAAAGATCTTTATGAGGGGGTGGGTGGGGGTTGGAGGTTTGATGAAATATAAACATATAGTCTTTTAGGTGAATTTCTGAATATAAAAGTATATAACTTAATTGGAACAACTTGTTAACCATCATATTCTTAGAAAAAGGAAGAAGGGATCTTCCATTGACATGTGGTATGCGGATAAAAAGTCAAGATAAACCATGGATCCCAAAAAAAATTTAAAAGTTTGAGAGCTTCGCTTGCCGCCGCAGGAAGACTAGTTGCTTGCATACCAGGATGCGGGTTAGTCACAAGAATAACCCCTCTCTCTCTCTCTATATATATATATATATATCAAGGTTCAAAGTATCGGCCGATACCGATACGTATCGGATATGATTTGTATGTGTCCGATTCGATACTTGGAAAAAAATAGTATTGGCCTATACACAGTAAAAGTTTATAGTATCGGTTCATATTGGCTGATACACAACCAATACAGACCGATACAGACCAATTTGGACCGATACAGACACCTTAAAAAAATTCTAGTAATACAAACCAGTAATTCAAAAAAAAAAAATTTAAGCATCAAATTTAAACATCAAATTCTAGTAATACAAACTAATACGAACCGATACAAACCGTTGTGGCCCTTTTCTCCGCCGATGTCACCGCATGTGGCCCATTTCTTCGCCGTTGTTGCCACACAAGAGAAGAGAATGGAGGCGGAGAGAGAGAGAGAGGAGAGAGAGAAATGAAGAGGAGACTCCTCTCTCTGTTCTATTCCGCTTGAACAGGATGTGTAGGCGGAGAGGAGAGAGGGAAAAATGGAGGCGGCATGACCCTCTCTCCTCTCCCTTTATTTGGTTAGGTTAGGTTTTGTATCATGTGGCCCCTTTCCCCTTATGGTGTGGATGAACCTATCTTTTTTTTTGTCTTTTTTGATAAATCAGCTAAAAAATTGTGGGCTAGAATTGATATACTGTGGACTTGAAATGATATGGAGGTTGGGTTTGATTATATGCTCCAGTGCATGCACGTGGCCCCTTTCACATTTCAACACAATAACACAATAACCCAATGTATAATATACACGACTCACAACTTATTTGATTAGTTTATCTTTTAACCCAATGTATAATATACATCACAATTTATTTGATTAGTTTATATATATATATTTGGGAAAAAATGAACTAAACTTAAGAGAATATAGCATATATTAATATAACCAACTATTTTAAAGCTACAACTTTGGTTTATATATATTTCATTGGCAGTAGGAAGTGGGCCATGTATATAATATAAAAGTTGTCATTTTTTATAACTATGTTAGAGTAACTTTAAAATATTTAACTATATCAATTATTTTTTACTACTACATTTGCATAAGAACATAATTGTGCCAAAAAGTCGTACACTAAAGGAAATAGATGTTGGTTGGAGGCATGTCAAATATATTCATAAAGTACCACTTAATGTAAAAAAATAATTGTAAATATTATTGTATATAACGTTATTTATTATTGAATGTAAAATTTTTTATAAGTGTAATATTATTATATGTAATATTTTTTATTATTGTATGTAATATTTTTTTATAAGTGCAATATTATTCATGAAGTACTAGTTAAATAATGCATAAATATGTAAAATATTTTTCTAAATTTTTACTAATTTATTAATAATTATTTAATATTGTCGATACTGTCGATACCAAAATATTCGATACTCTGATCTGATAGTGCCATTACCGATACTCATACAAAATTTTTGATACCGATACTTTGAACCTTGATATATATATATATATATATATATATATATATATATATATATACATCTTGATCCTCTACAGACCCTACATTAGCTGGAGCTCGTGGCACTGGTGCGCCCTTTTTACCTCAAGTGACCTTGTGGCACTAGAACGCCCTTTTTACCTCGAGTATGTTATGTAGTAGAACTACCACAAACACTCTTCATGAAGTGCCAGGAGATAAGCCATGACTCTCTTCTTTATTCGCTTCACTTTCTAAGATAGAGAAGACGTGATGACGTGACTGGGTAATTATCTCAGTTCATTTATACCGTAGGTGGGGCCACAAGTATGTGAAAATATTTGTAAATTGTAGGTTGATATACCTAAATTACTCACATGGGCTTACCGACTTCTACAAGAGGGTAAGGTTGCATACATATTGACCCTCTATAGATCCTCCATAAGCGGGAGACTAATGACACTTGGACGCCCTTTTTACCTCAAGTATGTTATGGAATACTTGTTATTTAGGGTTGATCCCATTCGTTTTATATGACCATATCTCATAGCAGAGTCGGAGGATCTTTTATACCTCCCACTTTGGTTTACACCCGGAGGACCATCATCGGAATGCCTGGGTGGGTTTCTTCTCCCGTTTCCCACTTGTAATTCTATACATTTTCTTGAGATGTTTAGCACCAAGCATGTGTTAGCTCGTGTTCTGGGATCTTGTTCCCGTCTACAGACAATATGATTGTATATATTCTACACTGCAGCTTGACCTGTCAAGTGGGCTGTCCCGGTCCGACACAAATTTAGGTGGGCCGGTCCCGGGCTCTTAAGGCCCATGCATTGTAGCGGGTCGGCCCGACCTGGCCTAAGGGTGGAAAATCTCGGTCCAGCTTGTCATGTGGCCCAAGGTACGATGGGCTTCGGACCGGGCTAGGATGTGCATAGGCCCTGGCCTGGCGCGAATTACCGCGCCAGCGCTCCCGCAGGACGATCATTTCCATCCGGACGTGATGCCGTACGAGCTTGGGGTTGTGCTCGCACAAGGCAACATCGTTAAAGTTGTGGCTATCATCGAATCGATCGAGTACGTAGCGAAGGGACAGTATCGCAAACAATAATCCATCTTAGTATACGGGGCAAAGATCAAGGCACGTGGTTCTCTGAATACAATTGCATCGTTCCATACATTATGTTACTCAATACAAAAGTAGCTCAAAATAGTCGATACAACTCAAGGCATCAAAACCAGATTTTCGGGTCCTACGGATGAAGCACGGCTATCGCTTCCTCGGATGATCCAGCACCTGCAAACAAGCAAACTGTTGGTGGGTCAGCACTTTGGAGAAAGTATTAGTGAGTATAAAATCAACGAACAGAAGTAATATTTACTAAAACCAATACTAAGTAATTATGTTATAAAATATTACATTACTAGTGATCTTTCTAGTTTTACCTAGGTTCGTTTCATGCAATACGGGAACAGAGTCATATTACTTCTTTTGGAAACATCTTTGAAATCAGAGTTCATATTCGATATACAAGCAAGCAGGCAAGGCAAGCAGTTCATGCACGATATGCAGGTTCAATTAATATCTCTGGTGCGCAGTGTGTCTCGTGAGTTATATCCATTCCTTTCAAGACTCTAGCATGCATCTTAGTGGACTATCTTCTTTATACTATTCAAGGCGATCATCTTATTTAAGCAAGCATGCAAATCTAAGTGTGATACAAGACAATATGCAAAATAACATATCACTTATATAGTGATTCTTATCCCTTGCCGAACGGTTATCCCGGAAGCAGACATACAAGTTAGCAACATATGCATATATAAACTAGGTTCTCCTTTCCTGTCCGTCCCTGCATCAAACAGTTAGGTATACAAGAATGCTAGCCTAGCATGCGCCCTAACTATATGATGGCCCTCGAGTATGGATCCTCGGAATTAACAATTGGGACGTACAAGCCCCTTCTCACTAATGACGAATCAGCTAATAGCTGCTAAGACACATGGTTGTTATCCACTAAAATACGCTCAAAATAGCAGCCGAGACTCATGGTTCAGCACTACACTAAAAGCCATACCCCCCTAATTGCGAGGATTTTAAGCCTCAGGGTGTTCGATTAGTCTCTCCCAGGACGAACTATTCCCAGTACCCCAGGAACCGTTCGAGAGACCCGATACCTTGTGCACAAGTTATCAGACCAATGCATGATTACAATTCTATCATATGAAGACTATATAATGCACAAGTCCATAAACAAGCAAACATGATATCAAGCGATCTAGACAGAGCTCTCAATTCTCTTCTTTCAATCAAGTCGATAGGTTCTATATGTTCAATCAATTCGATAGTTTCAATCATTTTGATAGGTTCAATATTCTTTCTTTCATTCAATCGATATGTTCAATATCATACGATACAAGTTATTCAAACAGTTATATCTTTCAATCATCAATGACAAGCAGAACGTGGTACGATTCTTCTATCTTCTATAGCTAAGCATGCAGTTCTACTCTTGTTTAGCATACGATAAAAATATATGAATATTCTTTTACTCTTGTTGATTATCATGGCAACGGTTCGTTCGATAGCGGTGTCCGTGTAACTAAGCATGCAATATTCAATTCTTTAATTTAGCATGGCAATAGTTCTATCTCTTTAGACAAGCATACAGGTTCTCTAGTTAAGCAAGCAGGTTCTCGTTCTATCATTCTCAATGCGAACATTATCCTATTAAGCAAACAAGCATTTCAAAAACTCAGATTCATTATTAAGGCCTGCAAGAATCAGAGAACAAAGTTCTGCCCACTCGCCTAGATCAGTCATCTCTTGGTTCAATAAGGAGCTCTTCAAGAAGGTTTTCTTTTTGAGTCAGCAAAGCGATACCTCTTGTACATAGTGCCAACGCGGAGCGGGACACTACATACATACCCACCAAGAAAAGTTTTGTCCTCAAAACTTTAAGGAAAAACCTTTGATATCCAGAGCAGCGATAGTCCTCATCCCTCAACATCTTCAATCGAAAACTACAGCAATCAATAACAATTACTCAAGCAAACAGGAATCAGAAGTCATAACTCTCAAGCAATAAATCAAATCCAGAAAACTTTTGTGCACATATTTGAGAATATCTATGGACTTATTGCATGGAACACTCTACTCAGTAACAATATCAATGTACAAGGAATCGTCATCTAAGAACAGCAGTAGAATAGGCGTAAGGCCAGAGGATCGAGTTGCTCTGATACCATTCTATCATGCCCCGATCTCCTGCAGGAATCGGCTGTCCCCGCTGGGTACGAATCACTGCGCCAGTGCTCCCGCGGGACGATCGTTTCCATCGGGACGTGATGCCGTGCGAGCCTGGGGTTGTGCCCGCACAAGGCAACATCGTTAAAGTTGTGACTATCATTAAATCGATCGAGTACGCAGCGGAGGGACATTGTTGCAAATAATAATCCATCTAAGTATACGGGATAAAGATCAAGGCACGAGGTTCTCTGAATACAATGGCATCGTTCCATATATTATGCCCCTCTATACAAAAGTAGCTAAAAACAATCGACACGACTCAAAGCATCGAAACCAGATTTCTGGGTCATGGGGATGAGGCACGGCTATCACTTCCTCGGATGATCCAGCACCTGCGAACAAGCAAACTGTTGGTGGATCAACACTTTGGAGAAAGTACTGGTGAGTATAAAATCAACGAATATAAGCAACATTCACTAAAACCAGCACTAAGTAATTATGTTATAAAATATTACATTACTAGTGATCTTTCTAGTTTTACCTAGGTTCATTTCATGCAGTACGGGAACGAAGTCATATTACTTCTTTTGGAAACATCTTTGAAATCAGAGTTCATGTTTGATATACAAGCAAGCAGGCAAGGCAAGCAGTTCATGCACGATATGCAGGTTCAATTACTATCTCTGGTGCGCAGCGTGTCTTGTGAGTCATATCCATTCCTTTCAAGACTCTAGCATGCATATTAGTGGACTATCTTCTTTATACTATTCAAGGAGATCATCTTATTCAAGCAAGCATGCAAATCTAAGTGTGATGCGAGACAATATGCAAAATAACATATCACTTATATAGTGATTCTTACCCCTTACCGAACGGTTATCCCTGCAGTAGACATACAAGTTAGCAACATATACATATATAAACTAGGTTCTCCTTCCCTGTCCGTCTCTGCATCAAACGTTGCCATAGAGTTCCTGATTGATCCCATAAGCGCTCCTCATCAACCCATTTTCTGCAGCTTCTTTGGGATATCACACGTACATTTGTCACAACTGCACGCCGGAATATGTTCATAAATCCCCAACTCATCCCAAAGAGTTTACAATTGGACGAAGTAGTCAACCACGTACATGGATTTCGTTTGGCGACACTCTGCCAACGAATGTTTAATCTATTGAATTCTAGCGCCATTTTCCACGCTAAATCGGTCCTTGAGCGAATTCCACATAGGGTATCATCTTCTTCACCGAAGCGTCAATAGTGTGCAAGATCCATTGCACAAGCATCGATTGGACACAATATCAATCCTCCAATTTGTCATTTTTCGTAGGTTTATCGATAGACCTGTCAATTAATCCAAATTTTCGTCGAGCCCGTAGAGAAAGTCGAATAGATCTCGACCATTCTTCATAATTTTTTCCACGAAATACCACTTTCATAATTGTATTACCCAGATTGTCATTAGAACCAAGGTAATACGGGTAGGTGAGATCCTTGTTGCCGGCATCACCAACGTAGAAAACTCGTCGCCGCTGCCACCGCTCGTCATACCGCTGGTCGAAGGAAGACTCGCCGCCGTGGAGAAAAAATCATCGCCGCTGCCGCCGCTATGGAAAAAGAAATCGTGCCACAACCGTCATGCTCTGGTACCATGTGAAGAAAATGTAGGAATGATGAATCTAGGTCTTTCATTATATATATATATATATATATATATATATATATATATATATCAACTTAGACCTAAGCCACATGGACCAATCACCATATATACAATTTAATCATACAATTTAATCCCAATAGAGATCATGATCGCATGATTTTTACTTTCGTCTCAACTTCCAAAGGGGATGAATAAGTAGTTTCAGGAGTACCACCTTCTTGAGATGTTTGTTTTGGATCAAATCATGGTCGACTTGATTTCTTCGTTTTTCATCAGCATTGCAATTATCTTCTTCAATTGTTTCTCCACTTTAAATGTCATCTTAATACCGAACTCAGTTGGCTCTTGTGGCCAGTGAGGAGAGGTATCTCGGAAATAGAATCCAGTCCCCTTTTCGTTCCATTCATTTCTGCAAGAAGGCGGAATTCAGAGCTAAGTCCCCTCCTATTCGAATTTTCCTGGCTGGACGGACGGTTTCAGGATCGAACCGCAGGGGAGATGTGGGACAGTGAGTCCAAATAACATACAACACAACATACACAAAATTTCATATGTTATGTCGGACATCGCAAAAAAAAATGTCTATCTTAATTGCATCTTCCACAGTAGTAGTAGACTTGGGAAGAAGATGGTCTTAAAAAGAAGGAACAAATCCAGTTACATGTTTTTCCACCTTCTACTGAGCCCGTCTCGTTTAGACAATGACAAGTCCCAAATTTGAAAAAAAATAAAATAAAAAATGCCTGCTTACAATCTTCAACTTTTGAAGGTGTGGTCATTCTTACTATTAAGAACTTGTCTTTAAGACTCTTGAAATTTTCTTGTATGGAGGCTTGGTTAAAGAATTATTTTCTTGAGGAAACTTCGGATATTGCTTCAAAGAACTCTGTGAAGTTGAGAGGAAGACAATGTTGATGTATTAGCCACATCATCTTCGACCATGATCAGGGACGGACCTACATGAAAATAAGTTGGAACAGTTATTCACACTAATTTTTTTTACTTCCGAGTTAAATATTTCTGTTTTTTTTTTAAAAATTCATCAATTTTATATTTTGTCCCTCCAAAATTTAATTTTTTTAATTTATACATATATATTTACATCATGTTTTGTTTTTATACTTCATAATTTTTAAAATTAAGTCTCCAGCGTGCCAAAATATCCAATCACGCTAAGATATCTTTAAATCTAAGTCTCTAAACATCTAATTTTTATCTAAGGAACAAGTTTTTATGTAGTAACTTTATTTAACAGAATTTTGAACTTTTTTATATTTGAAGTTGATCTCCTCTACTAAATTTTTGCGTCCGTACCTGACCATGACCAATGAAAAAAATTTCTCAGCATCCTGGACTTTAGTCCACTATGATAACACTTCTCTCTTTGAGTTGAGACTCAATAAATTTAACTATGGGTTACAGAAATATCATTCACTGTACATGTGTTTAGCTCAAAATACACAAACTTACATGTTCAATCTATTTGATTAAGATTCATCAAACAAAGAAACTAACCATTTTTTTAGAAAAGGAGGAGGAGGAGGAGAACAAAGTTACCAATTTGGAATTCCAAATAAAACAATGTTGATTTGGAATTTGGAAAATTTCAGCAACTTATTAAACAAAAAACAAATACTAAATTCGTTCAAATTCTAAGTCTTGTCGTACTTATCTTTGGCCGGAGGAGAGGACGGAGAAGTGGTAGCCACCTTTGATGGCTGTAAATGAACAACCATTTGGCACAGAATTCCTGCTTAAAAACAATAGATTCACAGCTTAATCAGTAGTTGTCTAGTCTATTAATGTTTACGCACACTTCTTGACCACAGACCGGCAAATCAACACTGATATCTATATGTTATAATATGTTAATGAGGATGCTTGTTTAGTGTAGCCACCCACAAATAAGCATAAGAAGATGCCACGAGTGATTGCAACAGTTGTATAGTTTTATGTACATATTTCCAGAAGCCAACTTGATTAGAAGAATGGTGTACAAATAGAATATTAATCATGGATGTAACCATCCTAAGTTTAGGTAGAATATGGTAGTAGAAGGAGGAAAGTTCTTTTTCGCTACTTTTAATCCTTAATTAGAAATATTTGTTATTTTTTTTTTATTTTTTTTTTAAAGAGGCAAAGATACCCTCCCCTCTCTTTCTTTCTCTTTAGTATAAGAAAAGCCTATAGCTAAATTCTAGTCATAGCCTTAATCATAATCCAAAACGAGAAGAAGTTGTATATGTTTTGTTTGGTAAGGGCCAATGCCAACCAATATAGAGGAGATTGTGGACCCCTCTGTTATTGGCCCATTTGCGTTTGGAGCGAACTGAATAAATCCACCATTGTGTGTTTGTTTCCGGAAATTTTCATCCCGGAAGAAAAGCCCATACCTAAAAATAGTAAACAAAAGTAGAAGTAACTAACTTTTTCAAAACGCCCATGGGCATGTAAAATTAAAATATAGGCCCAAAGTAGCCCATCTTTCCACATGACAAAAACAAGGCACTGGGATGATCTTCTCATCAAGCTCATCGTTCCTCACACACACTCTCAATCTTCCCCATAAACCCTAGAAATCGAAATTAAGGTTTTTTTCTTCTTCCTTCTTCTTCCCTTTCTCTCTCATCCTTTAAAATTAGGGTTTCCGAATGGAGAAGATTTCCCTCCTGTCCTCCAAATTCCCGATCCTCGTCGGCGCTCCTAACCCCTCCGACCCCCTGAACCGCCGGCCGACGATAAGGAGGCCGAAGATCGTCGTCTCCTCTTCGCTCGATCTCGATGGAGCTCCTCGCAGAGTTCCCACAATCGGTAACCTCACTTCTTTCTCTCGAGCTTATTTAGTGTTTTTTCGGCATTGAATTTGCGTTGTTAGGTTATACAGTGTAAATTAGCTATACTGAGACTTAGCATTGAGGAATTTCTGAGGAAAATTGGATTTTGATAGAGAGTGTGCTATAGTTTTTGATTGCATCACTCTGAACAATCAAATTTATGCTGCTTATAGGTTTTGTCAAAGATCTTTATGAGGGGGTGGGTGGGGGTTGGAGGTTTGATGAAATATAAACATATAGTCTTTTAGGTGAATTTCTGAATATAAAAGTATATAACTTAATTGGAACAACTTGTTAACCATCATATTCTTAGAAAAAGGAAGAAGGGATCTTCCATTGACATGTGGTATGCGGATAAAAAGTCAAGATAAACCATGGATCCCAAAAAAAATTTAAAAGTTTGAGAGCTTCGCTTGCCGCCGCAGGAAGACTAGTTGCTTGCATACCAGGATGCGGGTTAGTCACAAGAATAACCCCTCTCTCTCTCTATATATATATATATATCAAGGTTCAAAGTATCGGCCGATACCGATACGTATCGGATATGATTTGTATGTGTCCGATTCGATACTTGGAAAAAAATAGTATTGGCCTATACACAGTAAAAGTTTATAGTATCGGTTCATATTGGCTGATACACAACCAATACAGACCGATACAGACCAATTTGGACCGATACAGACACCTTAAAAAAATTCTAGTAATACAAACCAGTAATTCAAAAAAAAAATTTAAGCATCAAATTTAAACATCAAATTCTAGTAATACAAACTAATACGAACCGATACAAACCGTTGTGGCCCTTTTCTCCGCCGATGTCACCGCATGTGGCCCATTTCTTCGCCGTTGTTGCCACACAAGAGAAGAGAATGGAGGCGGAGAGAGAGAGAGAGGAGAGAGAGAAATGAAGAGGAGACTCCTCTCTCTGTTCTATTCCGCTTGAACAGGATGTGTAGGCGGAGAGGAGAGAGGGAAAAATGGAGGCGGCATGACCCTCTCTCCTCTCCCTTTATTTGGTTAGGTTAGGTTTTGTATCATGTGGCCCCTTTCCCCTTATGGTGTGGATGAACCTATCTTTTTTTTTGTCTTTTTTGATAAATCAGCTAAAAAATTGTGGGCTAGAATTGATATACTGTGGACTTGAAATGATATGGAGGTTGGGTTTGATTATATGCTCCAGTGCATGCACGTGGCCCCTTTCACATTTCAACACAATAACACAATAACCCAATGTATAATATACACGACTCACAACTTATTTGATTAGTTTATCTTTTAACCCAATGTATAATATACATCACAATTTATTTGATTAGTTTATATATATATATTTGGGAAAAAATGAACTAAACTTAAGAGAATATAGCATATATTAATATAACCAACTATTTTAAAGCTACAACTTTGGTTTATATATATTTCATTGGCAGTAGGAAGTGGGCCATGTATATAATATAAAAGTTGTCATTTTTTATAACTATGTTAGAGTAACTTTAAAATATTTAACTATATCAATTATTTTTTACTACTACATTTGCATAAGAACATAATTGTGCCAAAAAGTCGTACACTAAAGGAAATAGATGTTGGTTGGAGGCATGTCAAATATATTCATAAAGTACCACTTAATGTAAAAAAATAATTGTAAATATTATTGTATATAACGTTATTTATTATTGAATGTAAAATTTTTTATAAGTGTAATATTATTATATGTAATATTTTTTATTATTGTATGTAATATTTTTTTATAAGTGCAATATTATTCATGAAGTACTAGTTAAATAATGCATAAATATGTAAAATATTTTTCTAAATTTTTACTAATTTATTAATAATTATTTAATATTGTCGATACTGTCGATACCAAAATATTCGATACTCTGATCTGATAGTGCCATTACCGATACTCATACAAAATTTTTGATACCGATACTTTGAACCTTGATATATATATATATATATATATATATATATATATATATATATATATATACATCTTGATCCTCTACAGACCCTACATTAGCTGGAGCTCGTGGCACTGGTGCGCCCTTTTTACCTCAAGTGACCTTGTGGCACTAGAACGCCCTTTTTACCTCGAGTATGTTATGTAGTAGAACTACCACAAACACTCTTCATGAAGTGCCAGGAGATAAGCCATGACTCTCTTCTTTATTCGCTTCACTTTCTAAGATAGAGAAGACGTGATGACGTGACTGGGTAATTATCTCAGTTCATTTATACCGTAGGTGGGGCCACAAGTATGTGAAAATATTTGTAAATTGTAGGTTGATATACCTAAATTACTCACATGGGCTTACCGACTTCTACAAGAGGGTAAGGTTGCATACATATTGACCCTCTATAGATCCTCCATAAGCGGGAGACTAATGACACTTGGACGCCCTTTTTACCTCAAGTATGTTATGGAATACTTGTTATTTAGGGTTGATCCCATTCGTTTTATATGACCATATCTCATAGCAGAGTCGGAGGATCTTTTATACCTCCCACTTTGGTTTACACCCGGAGGACCATCATCGGAATGCCTGGGTGGGTTTCTTCTCCCGTTTCCCACTTGTAATTCTATACATTTTCTTGAGATGTTTAGCACCAAGCATGTGTTAGCTCGTGTTCTGGGATCTTGTTCCCGTCTACAGACAATATGATTGTATATATTCTACACTGCAGCTTGACCTGTCAAGTGGGCTGTCCCGGTCCGACACAAATTTAGGTGGGCCGGTCCCGGGCTCTTAAGGCCCATGCATTGTAGCGGGTCGGCCCGACCTGGCCTAAGGGTGGAAAATCTCGGTCCAGCTTGTCATGTGGCCCAAGGTACGATGGGCTTCG
The DNA here is from genome assembly GCA_036927795.1 of Iris macrosiphon. NCBI lineage: Eukaryota > Viridiplantae > Streptophyta > Magnoliopsida > Asparagales > Iridaceae > Iris > Iris macrosiphon. The sequence goes on along the minus strand of JAYESA010000017.1, from coordinate 145,613,778 downwards.
GACCGGGCTAGGATGTGCATAGGCCCTGGCCTGGCAGGCCTGTCTGTAAACTATTTGGTGTAATAAACTTCCAAATATATGTGTGGTTGAAATACTTTGAAATATGAAGAAGCTTGAAAAGACTGCAATGAAAGCTTTTATCTTCCTTGAGCGCCCATGGTATTTCGGTCATCTAGTTTGCCTACAGAGACGTTGGTCAGTACTCAACTTGTACTGGTCAGTACTCAACTTGTACTAGTGAGAAGAAATAGTCCACTCACCTAAACCAACACTTCTTAATTAAAGCAGCAGTTTATATAGGCAACAGTTCATGCAATAAAATATATAATCTTTGCACATATGGAATTCTTACCCCGGCCAATGGCCGTTCGTGTATAATCTACATGATTTTTCTTACCGTCCCTGCATAAGACATAATTAGTATGCAACTCATTTCCATTGGGTCATTTGTGGTGTAGCACCACGATGGACATGCCGTATAGGACTTAGATGGACGTGTGATGCGCCATTAAAAGCATGTAGTAAACCTCAATAAATGTCCTGCTTATATCCCGCACTACCAAAGCGCTATTATTTCCTCCGGGCCGAACGGTTCCAGCGTCCCAGGTTCTGTTCGAGAAAATTTACTACCTTGTGCACAAGTTGTGCATGACCATACAATGCATCTACGACTATATGATAAGCATAAATAATAGTGTAAGGTATTGAAGCATTTAAAGCAGCAATGCACATTTAACCATTCTCATTTCAGCATACTTGTTCATTGTTTCGATTGGTAGTCCGTAGACTCCAATTTACCATTAAGACATTGACACCAAATCACAACATAATGATCATATCCTTCTCTGTGTTATGAAATTGAACTTCCCTCTTATCAATGAAATTCATTGATTTACATTAGTGGTATTAAACTTGTGGCATTAGTTTCTTTATTGATTATTGGACTTAGCAAGGTTACGAGAGAACATTATTGATTATTGGCATGACGGAGTAGAGAAGAAGGGATAGAACCGCTCACCAAATAAAGAATGCCGAGAGAAAATGACGCTTGCTCGCTCAGGCTCTGGTCACGCGTCTATCTGCATTGGCACCAACATTTGATTAGACTACCATCTTCATTTCTCTCAAAGTTCTCTAGAATGAATGCATGCAATCGATGAAAATGGGCTAAACAATCAATCATCGAAAATCAATCACGAAAACGCATTCATCAAAACCAAGCAGCGAAAATCCAAAAAAGTCAACCAAAAATCCAACGAAAACTATTGGACTCATTCCAACAGAAGCCGATCCATCAATTGGAAATGTTCATTGCATTGTCCGTGATCGATTCCGCCGTAAAGTTTCTCTATACTCAATTCTGACTGAGTCAATCGAACCACAAACCTTATATAGTGCACCGCTAGGAGCGAGTTACTACATAATATACCACTAAGAAAGTTTCGTCCTCAAAACTTTAGACAAAGGTTCTACCTCTTGGTTATCGAATAAGGAAGGGTACTGCTTCCGCATCTCTTCCTCAAGCTCCCATGTTGATTCCTCGAGTGCATGATTCCGCCACAACATACGGACCAAAGCTACATATCGTTTCCGTAGGGTCTTCTCTTTCCTGTCTAGAATCTGAATAGGTTCTTTCGAGTAAGATAGATCGGCGCACAGCTCAAGCTGATCGAAGTTCACTACGTGACTCGGGTCATGCACATATCTCCTTAGTTGGGAAACATGGAAGACATCGTGCACTTCCGCGAAAGTAGGAGGTAGTGCAAGTCGATAAGCCACTTGTGCCACTTTATCTAGAATCTCTAAGGGTCCGACAAACCGTGGACTCAGTTTCCCCTTGACGTCGAACCGCATCACACCTCGCATAGGTGTCACCTTTAGGAAGACATGATCACCCTCCATGAATTTCAAAGGTCGTCGATGTACATTCGCGTAGCTTTTTTGACAACTTTGAGCGACTCGAAGATTTTTTCGAACCATTCGAACTTTCTTGATGGCCTGTTCAATAAGTTCCGGTCCGAGTACTTGTCGTTCAAAGACTTCCTCCCAACATATCGGCGATCGACACTTGCGTCCATACAGTGCTTCATACGGGACATCTGAATACTCGCTTGATAACTGTTGTTATAAACGAACTCTGCCAGTGATAGATAGTATCCCAACTTACCTTCAAATTTAGCACGCATAATCGCAACATGTCTTCTAAGATTTGGTTTACTCTCTCGGTCTGCCCATCAGTATGTGGATGGTATGCCGAGCTGAAATACAACTTGGTGCCCATTGCCGCCTGAAGGCTATTCCAGAATCGAGACAAGAACTGTCCATCCCTATCCGATACAATTGAGACTCGCACTCCATGTAACCGGACAATCTGATCTAAGTAAATTTGAGTTCCATGTATTTTTTATTGTTATGAACTGAGCCGACTTGGTCAGTATATCCACGACGACCCAAATCGCATCGTTTTCCTTTTTCGTCTTTGGTAAGCCCATTATGAAATCCATTGAGATGTCCTCCCACTTCCATTCCGGAATGATGAGGTTCTGCAACTCTCCCCCGGGTCGCTGGTGTTCTGCTTTCACATGTTGACAATCCAGACATCGTGACACAAACAATGCCACATCTTTCTTCATGCCATGCCACCAAAATATTGTGCGCAGATCCTTGTACATTTTGGTGCTTCCTGGATGCAAGGTGTACTTAGCATATGAGCCCCAGTCAGTATCTTCTTCCTGAGTTCATCATCCTTAGGTACACATAATCTGCCCTTAAGCAACAATGTTCCATTCTCGCGTTCCATGAAATTTGTTGCCTTTCCTGCTAAAATTAACTCATGTATCTTCTGCAGGAATTGGTCATCATTTTGTCCAGATTTAATCTTTTCGAGCAAGTTCGGCTCTAGCTGCAATTGAGCCAGTTGCGTTCCCTGTGTACGGACTTTGTATTCGATGTCCATTTCTTCCAACTCTCGGAGTAGCCTGCTTGAGACCGATAACGATCCGACGAATTTTTGACTCAATGCATTTGCCACAATGTTTACTTTTCCGGACGTATAAGCAATCTTCAAGTCATAATCCTTTATCAATTCCAGCCATCATCGTTGCCTCAAGTTTAATTCCTTTTGCGTGAATATGTATTTAAGGCTTTTGTGATCCGTGAAGATCTCGCAGGATACTCCATAGCGCCACAATTTCAACGCGAACACAATTGTCGCAAGTTCCAAATCGTGCGTCGGGTAATTCTTTTCATGTTGTTTCAACTGTCTTGAGGCATACGCAATTACTTTTCCACGTTGCGTAAGAACACATCCCAATCCGAGCCGAGATGCATCACTGTATATCTGAAATCCCTCAGGTTCATCTGGAAGAGTAAGAATTGGATCCGAGACGAGCCGCTGCTTCAGTTTTTGGAAATTGTTCTCACAGTCGTCTGTCCATTTGAATATTACTTCCTTTTGGGTGAGGCGAGTCAGTGGCGACGCAATCTTCGCGAATTTTTTTACGAATCTCCAATAGTAGCCAGCCAAGCCAAGCCAAGGAAACTTCTGATCTCACTAGCCGATGTGGGTTATTTCCAGTCCACCACTGCCTCTATTTTTTTTGGGTCAACTGATACACCATCTGCTATCTGCTGAAATAATATGCCCAAGGAAAGACACAATGCTCATCCAGAACTCGCACTTGCTTAACTTCGCATATAACTAATGTTCATGAAGTGTCTGTTGTACGGTCCGTTAATGTTCAACGTTAGTTTCTCTGTCTCTCGAGTAGATTAAGATATCATCGATGAACACGACGACGAACTTGACTAAGAGGGGTCGGAATACTCGATTCATCGTATCCATGAAAGCCGCTGGAGCATTGGTCAAACCAAAAGGCATAACCAAAAACTCGTAGTGTCCATATCTTGTATGAAAAGCCGACTTCGGAATATTCTCTGGTTTGATCTTCAACTGGTGATACCCTGAACGAAGATCAATCTTTAAAAAATGAAAATACTGTCACGTCCTGAAGTTGGTCAAACAGACCATCAATTTTTGGCAACATATACTTGTTCTGGAATGTCACTTTGTTCAATTCCCGATAATCTATGCAAAGATGCATTGTGCCGTCTTTCTTCTTTACAAACAGTACCGGGGCTTCCCAAGGTGAAGCACTGGGGCGAATGTAGCCACGATTTAGTAACTTTTGTAATTGTGACTTCAGTTTTTTCAATTCAGCAGGAGCCATCCGATACAGAGCTTTTGATATCGGACGAGTATCCGAAAATGTGTCAATACTGAACTCAACTTCTACGTCTTGAGGCATTCCAAGTATCTCTTCTGGAAACACGTCGGAAAATTCTGCTAGGACTTCGGTTTCACCCAGTCTGCGCCCTTCATCCGAGTGTCCCGCACAGAAACAATGTACCCTTCACACCCCGAATATAGCATACGCTTGCCGTTATTGCAGATACCACAATCACTGTTTTAGCCGTCGGACTACACGAATAAGAGAACTCTGTCTCGTCAGGAATGCGAAACACAACTCTCTTCTCCGCACAGTCAATTTTCGCATTGTACGTGCCGAGCCAATCCATGCCCAAGATGATGTCGTAATCGACGATGTCCAGGACTATTGTATCCAAGGACACGTACTTCCCCCTATGCAAATGTAACCATCCCTGCAAATTGAACTAGTAGGCAAATCTATTCCGGACGGCTAACTTGGCTTGGCTTGGCTTGCCGATAGCATGCTTCTTGACAACACGGAATGTGGCAGTTTGGATCTAGTGATAGTCATCTCCAAGTTAGGTGACGTCTTGGAAACCTGATAGCACTTGGAGAGGTTGTGGCATAGAATGAGTCAAGAAGCATCCCCAATACTGCATGGTATTGACTAAGCCAATCCATCCACAAATATCATCTGTACAAAATTTTTTACTGAACCAACATGCGCTTGTGGCACTGGAGCTAGTGCCTGAGCTGGTGCGGGTGCCGGTGCAATCAACCTCCCAAGTGCATGGGCCACCACACTTGTGCCACACTTGTAAACAATAAATAGGGTAACTAAACTATCTATGTGAAATGCACTCGAGACATCTCTAGTGGCGCATCAGGGGAAAGAAGAGAAGAATCCGTCATCCCATCAGGTGTTCGATAGAACTCGGGGGTACACCATTTACACCAGAAGAAACAGAAGTCCTATACGTTCAGTAGTAGATTCTTCCCTCCCAATGTACTATTCGAACCGTATACGCGGTGCAGACATAATGCAACGACGTCAATAAAATCTAGAAAACTAGCCCAAGCACCAACTACTAACACAAGACGTGAACTCATGTATCGATGATCAGTCGACACGCTAGTCCATGTACTCCCTCAGTGAACATGTTGAACAAGTGTCAGGTCAGAAGATACCAAGTACCTTCACAATATACTAGGTAAGTCTGCTACTCTAATATGCGTGCACACAACTAGCAAATAAAAACTAGGCATATGTATACTGAACAATATAATCAAGCAATGTGTACTTGCCTTCCAAGCCAAACTGCGAGCACAATAAGTCCAGTCCGGAGCTCTCCACAGAAACGTCTCGAACACCTACCAATTAATTATTACACTAATTAGACTCTAATCTTCTAGTTAAATTAAGTTATTATCTAGTTATTAATTCTACATTGGATTGCACATGCAAGTAGCTACACACCAGAATATTACTAGTCATCAAATATTGCCAAAACTATTTTTAAATCATTAATTATTAAAAACTATTAATTCTGGAATTTTATTGAAAAATAGGATTTTTAGTGATAGAGTCATCTCCTATAAATTTTTATGAGTCCAAAACCAAGTAGAAACCAAAACTAGGTCATAACAGTTTACCTTCTAGTCACCAAAACCAATTTTTTTATAGTGTTTCTACTTGGTTTTGGAATCATGAAAATTTATAGGAGATGACTCTATCACTAAAAATCCTACTTTCCAATTGCTGGTGTTATGTTCCTAATGGAGGGTGCTGGTGCCAAGTTTTGTCAATCTAGTCAGGAATCGTTGATAGAGTCACCTAATGGAGGGTGCTGGTGCCAATCTAGTCTCATCCACAAATATCACCGACTTTCCACGTATTTTGGGACTGGGGCTCTCCATTAGGAACATAGCACCAGAATCAAATAGTACACGAGCATGTATTTCTCTGTAAAGCATTATACCTGTTATGACAGTGTTTGAGGCAAGCACTTCTTCTTGAGTCAGTGCGAACACTCTACCCTGTCCTCCTGGTCGCGGGTTCTAAGCATTCACAGCTGCTGCCTGCTGAGCTCGTGCACTTGTCCACGATTCTGATTGTATTGTTGATCACGATTCTGATTGTGATGTTGATCGTGATTCTGATTTCTTTTCCCACTATTGCACCACGCAGCTTTGTGATCCAAACTGCCACACTTAAAAATCATCCAGCCCGACACTCGTCTTGATGGTGTCCAACCCGCTTGCACTTGTTACAGTACGGTCGCTGATAGGGTCCTCTGTTATCATTTGTGTTCTGACGCTTGGACGCATCAGACCCGCTTGCTGCCATAGGTCATTTGTAGTTGTTCCTACAGTTGTTCTGTGTCACCCCTCGAAGATGAAAATTTTCCATCTCGAGAGCCGCTTCATAGGCCTTCATGTACGTCGCACACTTTAGGTTGAGAACATCACGCTGTAAGCCTTTATTCATACCCTCAATGAATCGTAGTCGTTTTGTGTCATCGTTCGGTATCATGTAGCTGCCGAACTTGGATCGCTTTAAGAACTCTGCTTCGTAGTCGCTGACGGACATATTGCCCTGCTCGAGCGCTATGAACACTTTTTTCTTCCTATGACGGACAACTGGTGGGATGAAATGTGCGATGAGCGCCTGCTTAAATATCTTCCAAGAGACTTTGGCTTATTGGTTGGCAACGCAGAGTGCTTGTCTCTTCGACTCCTATCAGTCTTCTGCTTTGAGACGCAGCTGCACAGTCGTACAATCCACTCTTTTGGTGCCTTGCACATCTAACATACGGAAGATGTCCTCCAAAGTCTTTAGGAAGCCCATTACTTCCTCTGGTTCGTCCTGACATTGAACTCGGACGGATTGCAACTTTTGGATTCAGAAAACTTCTTTTGTAAACGGTTCCACAATACATCAGCATATTATAAAGCACACATTTGTATATGAAGAAAAAATAATTCTTTATTGATTTATTGCAACGAAGTACAATTTTCTCATGTTCGAAATGGAAATGCCTGAACGGCTTACATAGCTTTTGCATAAAAGAAAAGACTGATAGGCTGAGATAAAATAATGTTCTTATTCCATACATTATGTCCCTTTATTACAATATTGGAAACTTGAAAGCAGCAACTAGAAATCTTTGAAATACTTTGAAATATGAAGAAGCTTGAAAAGACTGCAACGAAAACTTTATCTCCCTTGAGCGTCCACGGTATTTCGGTCACCTGGTTTGCCTACAGAGACGTGGGTAAGTAATCAACTTGTACTGGTGAGCAGAAATTGCCCACTCACCTAAACCAACACTTCTTAATTAAAGCAACAGTTTATATAGGCAACAATTGATATAGGCAACAGTTCATGCAGTGAAATATATAATCTTTGCACATATGTAATTCTTACCCCGACCAATGGTCGTTCCTGTATTATCTACAAGATTTTTTTTTTACCGTCCGTGCATAAGACATCATTAGTATGCAACTCATTTCCACTGGGTCATTTGTGGTGTAGTACAACGATGGACATGCCGTATAGGACTTCGATGGACGTGTGATGCGCCATTCAAAGTAGGTAGCAAGCCTCAATGAATGTCCGGCTTATCCGGTGCTACCAAAGCGTTACTATTTCTCCCGGGTCAAACGGTCTCCAGTGCCTCAGGTTCCGTTCGAGAAAATTTACTACCTTGTGCACAAGTTGTCCATGACCATAAAATACATCTACGACTATATGATAAGCATAAATAAAAGTGTAAGGTGTTGAAACATTTAGAGCAGCAATGTACATTTAACCATTCTTATTTCAGCATACTTATTCATTGTTTCGATTTGTAGTCCGTAGACTCCAATTTGCCGCTAAGACATGGCACCAAACCACAACATAATGATCGTATCCTTCCCTATGTTATAAAATTGAACTTTCCTCTTATCAATGAAATTTATTGATTTACATTAGTGGTATTAAATTTGTGGCATTAGTGGCTTTATCGATCATTGGACTTAGCAAGGTTACGAGAGAACATTATTGATTATTGGCATGGCGGAGTAGAGAAGAAGGGACAGAACTGCTCACCAAATAGAGAATGCCGAAAGAAAAGGACGCTTGCTCGCTCAGGCTCCGGTCACGCGTCTATCTGTATTGGCACCAACATTTGGTTAGACTACTATCTTCATTTCTCTCCGAGTGAGTTCTCTAGAATGAATGCATGCAATCGATAAAAATGGACTAAACAATCAATCATCGAAAACCAATCACGAAAACGCATTCATCAAAACCAAGCAGCGAAAATCCAAGCAGTGAAAATGGACTAAACAATCAATCATCGATTGCGCCGTAAAGTTTTTCCATACTCGATTCCGCCGTAAAGTGAGTCAATCGAGCCACAAGCCTTATATAGTGCACCACTAGGAGCGGGACGTTACAATATGTGGGGCTACAAATCTGTGAAGATATTTGTAAATTGTGGGCTGATATTACTTAAATTACTAACTTGGTAAGCTTACCGACTTCCTAGCATCTAACTCTTGAAGGAAATTGGAGACTCCTTTAAGTCCCTGCCTAGTCTTCCTTTTGGAATAAAGATTCCTGTGTCCTCTATGTCCAGCAATTTGACAGCTGCCATATTATCTTTTTCACATTTTACATTTTGGGAATTTTATGATTATTTTAAATAGAACCTTCGTACGGAAAACAGTGTTGAAGAAAATGGAGGCGCACAATTTTGCAAGGATTTCATCTTCAGACAGGAATGAGACCTCTTCAATTAGTACTCCTCCTCAAGTCGCAATACCGCCCCCACCATCATATATGTAAGCCCATGTATTATTCTTTTGCTTTACGCCGTTAGATTTGACTGGTTTGATGTACATGTCAATTGTCAAGGCTAGTTTTCATAAATTATTTGGTAGTCATATGATTTTCATTTCATTGATCGTTTTAAAATATTTTTAGAGGCTCACCCCTTATATGGATTGGAGTTGGCGTTGGTCTCTCTGCGTTATTCTCTACGGTGAGTTGGTTATGTTTTTTTCGATAACTTCCCTGTTGTATTATACCTTTCAGTTCTCCACTATTAATTTTTAACTATCATGCTTGACTTGGCAGGTGGCAGCTAGAGTAAAGGTGAGAGTTAATATCTTTAGTTCCATGTTCATAAGGTATGTCTTGTTCCTATATGTGCTGTTCCGGATGCACCGGTGCTATTGAGAATTTTTTTTAGATATTAGGGTTACTTTTATTAAATATAAACTAGCTTAGACCACGAAGTTTTTCTACCATGAGATTTGTCTTCCATGTTCTCTGGGAGATCCTTTCTTAATAAAATTCCAGGCACAAAGGTTGGGCAAACTTGTCACTGTGTAGATCAAAATTTGAAATTAATGCCTGAGACATTCAAGTTCAGTTCTGATGTATAATTGTCCTTGATGTTATGATCTCTTTATTTTTATTTTTACACAAGTAACATCAGACCTGTTGCTTGCTTGAATTTAAATTCAAGGACTTCATAATCTTATTTTGAGAGCTCTAGAAACCTGGTAACAATGTCATCAACTCATCTGTGACACACCGTATCTTTTCTATTTCTGCAATTAGTATTAAGTTTAATTGCTCTTAGAGTGCTGATAATCAAGTCTGTCTCAATGTCATTGATAGAACATGTCTGTTCTCAGGGGCTAGGGATGTATTTAAAATTACTAATACTCCAAAAGCACTTCTATTATATGAAGATCTACCTTGATATCATTTTTATGTTGAATAATGAACAAATGGAACAAGATGATCATTCTGATATTTCTCGCTTTCAATATGGGTATCAAATTATCCTCCAAACTTGTGTTCATATTCTACCTCGATTACTTATATAATCTAATCTGGTTAATATATTGATGATAACATTGACCATGGAACCTCATCATCGACATGCCTAGTAACTTGAGCATAATCAAAGAGGTAATATAAGCTTATAGTTGCAAAAGATGGTCTCTGTCTTGTTATCCTTGCACTTGTTTTACTCAATATTGATGATTTGCAATATTCCAACATTCTTTTTGTCCATCACAAAGATGTTTATCAAGTTTCCTTTGGATTCCTTATTATGTTCCCACCACGGTCTCCATTTGTTAACTTTTAGAAGAATTTGATATATTTTTCAATAAGATTGTTAGTTTCTAGATTCAATTACATATTCCTCATTTGCTGTATTAGTCATGATTGTCTGTAAAGTACTACATCTAGAAGTTCCACATATAATTATTAAAGGGCATCATGATTCGTGACGCAAATGGTGTTCGGGACGAGGCACGAGGAGTGAGGCAAAAGCGTGAGCCTCATGAAGGCGAAGCACAACTTTATTAAGATTATGCGAATTTTGTTTTAAGAGGAGAATGATGAGAGTTATTTCCCCTTAAAACAGTATGTAAACAGTCAGTTTTCGCCAACACTTAAACTGATTAAGAGTTAGCTAATTATTTCCCCCCTTAAAAGGACGGATTCGGTGCAATGATTAAAAAAGTTATTTCAAGTTTTCAACTAAATAGTTTGACTACGCATCAAACATTGGTAATCACTACATATTTGTATTATGTGTATAGGAAAACTAGGGCAAACAAAGATAAAATGTCACGTTCCGGTTCTACAGAACTGAAAAGTCACAAATTGTACTTGTACAAGGCATGAATGTGTATAGTTGATAAATCATCTCAAACAAGATTGTTGCAGCAGAAATAAGTATACAATTGATAGCCAAATTGATATAAGGAAATGATTCTCTTTATTGATAAGCTTGCAATGGAATACAAAGGTCTCAATACTCAATAGCCAACAGAAATAGGCCAAGTGTGGCTTACAATTCATGAATCTAGTACAATAAACAATGTTCCATATATTATGTCCTTTATACAAAGGGATACATTCTCAAAAGAAAAGTTTCAATTTGCCATAAAGCTCTGATTGCCTCAAACTGTCCAAGTTATTCTCCGTACTTATAGAGGCGAGGGTCAACACATTGGAGAATGCACTGGTGAGCGATATCAACCCGACTTACCTAAATCAACACAATAATCATGTTAAACAATACATTTTATTAGGTGATTTTTCTACTTTTCTAGGGTCTGTTAACAATTAATAAATAAGAATATAAAACATAAACATGCCTTATCACATACACAATGATTTCTTACCCACGACCGATTGTTCATCCATGCAAAACAAGGACTAACATTTACCTTCCCTGCAAATTAATTATTAGCAATGCAATATGTCTACACGACGGTCATTGGTTATTTCGACACTAAGTAGGATTATACATGTTATTACGATGCACCCTTTCAGAGCATCTAGCTAGTCTTCAATGAAGGTCTCACAATACTCATGCGTGTAGCACGTTCCACATAATTTTTTTCTAGGCCCTAATACGGTTCCGCTGTCCCGAATTTTGTTCGAGGAAAGTCAAACCTTGTGCACAAGCTGTTTATGACCATGCAAATGTGTATGCTCTAAGCTATAAACATGTAATGCATGGTAATTGAAACTGAAATGAATGTAATTCAATCTCTATTCATATTTCTCACTTCTGGAGCCACCTTTCGCAATTCACAATCCCATTCAGGGTTATCTCATCTGGTGATCCGTCGGTCCTAATTAATTACCAGTTACTCGATGGTTCCAAACCATTTTCATAATGATTTTCCTATAAAAACTTAGAATATAATATTATAGAAATTACGCAATGAAGTGTCTATTATTTCATCCTCGTGTATACGTGCACCAGCAATTTACAGTATCAGTTCAATCTCCGTACAACTCTCTGGTTTAACATTAAGTTTGTTGATCATTACAACTTGCTTATCAACCAACATTCAACATGGTGAGTTCAAATTAACAGTTCCATTAGTCTATAATTTCGGTGTTTCAATCAACATGCATTAAAAATATTCAGTTAATCTCTTTTATTTCGATTCTTTTTATTATGACGTGATTGATTGTAAGGACATAGTAAAGGAAAAGAAATCGAGTTCATTTGTTAATGAGTGGAGATAAAGGAAAGTATGATCAAACCCAATCACCAATTGAGAAATACCAAGAGAGTGGAAATCATTTGTAACGATCAAGCCTCGTCTTAGTTCCCTTTTGAAATCGCACCGACAACGTTTCAACACACTTCTTTTTGTCTTCCTCTCTCTCTCTCAAATGTCGATATGAATGCAGCAACAAAGAGAATGACGTGGGATCTCAACTGATATGTTAGAAGGTTACCAAAGATAACTCTAACAGATTATTTTCGATCATAGATGCCAAACGATTTTTCAAATCCGACTAGACTATTCAAGCCAGCAAACCAACGTGCAACATTCCAAGCTAACACCAAGGGACAATCATGTCCAAAATCTCCAACACAACACTTTGACTTGCACCGAGTCAAAACTAGGCCTCATTATCGAACCATAACTTCAACAAAATTCACAAACCGATTCACCCCGACGCTGAGGACACTACATAAAAACTAGACGATGGAAACATAGTGTTGTGAAAAGCGCATGTGAGGAGAGCCGCCTCAGGCATGAGGTTCACGAGGCTCATCCCTTAACGCCTCAATGTAGGTGAAGCAAGGCTCCATTCATGATGCGCACGTATCACAATGTCTCTTAGCTAAGCTCAAGCCCAACGGATGCGGGCCTCATACATATTCAATTTTGTATGTTACTCTAACTATGTTCCGACTTATCATTGGATTTGTTTTGTGTGATCTCTCCACACACATGAATGAAAAATGGGGTAAAGAGGAGATTGACAGAGGATGAACTGAACTCCATAGTTGAAATTTGCAACAATAATGAGCCTACAACAAGGTCTTACCTGATAGATTTGATGATGGCGTGGTTAGCGTCAACAAAACGATTTTTAAGTTGTAGACTAACAGATGGTTAAGTTACCTGAAGGTATGTAAAATGTGCTAAGAATACGGATGACACTCGGTGTGGTTCAGAACTTCTTGAGACTTTATTGACATATTTGCTTATTAACCAACTCGAATTTGCCATGTTTCAGACCCGAGCTTGACCTACTAAAGACCTTACCCGAATCATCCAGTTAAATTCTTTAACGACATGGTTTAACCAGGTTACTTATACTGGATAATTTTGAAACAACTAAATTCGGAAAGGCTTGAACCTAATAACCATGAGTCTCTTAACAAACTTGTACAGTCATTTTAAAAGGTTAAGTTGTTATGTATTCAATGTGTTGGACCTTGACTTCCATGTTACAATATTAGTGAGGGTACTGTAAAGTATCCTGCATATATGCGTACTCATCCTTATCTAAATCTTGCGTGCAAAATAACTTATAATATATTTGATGGATAATGGATAACATATATGCTTTTAGGGCCTTTGGGTTTAGGTGGTGGATTCTAACTTTTTCGGAAAAGGTAGGTCTGGTGCTGTGCTACTTCTTTATAATCTTCCTTTTGGGTGATGTGGGAGATCGAACCATTCAACGATCCACTTTGGAGTGCTGTAGATTAGTTGCACTCTATTTTGTGGCAATTGCAGCTCATGTTGCCTAAAACCAAAGGGACTAATAACGCATTTGGTCTCTGAGTTCAGTAACCTGTAGATTTGTGGGGGTGCTGCTGCACTCATTCATCCATTTGGGGGTGTGCAGCTGCACTCATCATCCATTTGGGGGGTTGGGAGTGGTGGTGAGAATAAGTTGCATATCATTTGATTGAACAGTGAGTCTGGCCATAACTTTCAACTTGTGTCATTATCCTCATTGTCCTCAAACATGGTTTTATGTACTATTCTTCTGATATTTTATCTGTTTAACGTGCCCTCAGATATCAATTTGTTGAAAGGGCATCATATCTGCATTTGGAACATGTTATGTTGCACGGATACAGATTTGACATGACACGTTTCAGACATGGCAACACGGATTCGGCATCTATTTTGGTGTGTCCTAGTCTATTTAGGAGTGTCCATGGTGTGTCTGATACGTATATCCGACACGATACAACACGAACATGGCATGAATTTTTGAGTCTGTGCTTCTTAGGCAACATGTTGTGACCTCTTCTATTTTTCAATGTTTTACCTGATACTTTGTGTTATGATTCTATTTCATTCAGCAATATGCTCTACAACAAGCTTTTAAGAATGTGATGGGTCAAGCAGCACCACAAACTGGCCAATTTGGTAATACCCCCTTTCCCCCGGGTTCTCCATTCCCATTTCCTGCTGCATCCCCGTCAGCTTCAAGTGGCTCATCACCATTACAATTTCCTGCTGCATCACCATCAGCATCAAGTGGTTCATCACCATCACAAGTTGCTTCCAGGCCAGGTGTTCAGATTGATGTCCCTGCAACTAATGTTGAATCAACTCCACCCACCAGAGTCGGAGATGAACCAGAGAGAAAGAAGGAACCGAAGAAATATGGTACCATACTTTCTTGTGACTACAGTACTATCATTTTTCATCAAATGCTGAATGATGCAAGCGCTTTGATTTCTTTATGTTATACTATGTTATATTAATTTGGTCCCTTTTTGTTCTGTGAATGTTAGAGTTCGCAATACCTTACAAACCTTCTAAATTACCTTGTCGAACGTTTTTCTTCTCTTTAAACAACTTGTGCAATTAAGGCGGATTAGTTGGTATGGCCAGGTCCACTTTGAATCAAAATTTACTTCTGAACTTTGACCTGGCAAACAGTTTCTTGGTTGCGTGGTTCCAATTGTTCTTAATTTAATATATCAGCAGACCAATTTAACCAGGGCATCACTTGGAGCTCCAAATCCAACCCATAAGATTGGTTGGGTTTGGCTTCAAGTCAATTTAAAACTGCTTCTCCTTAGGCACATAACTCTACAACCCCAATCTCTACTTTTTATTCAATATTTCCTAATTCTAATAATATTTTAAACTTTTCATTGCCTAATGCTGCTGCTGTTTTGTTATGCCATATTAAAGAGAATGGAATTGTAACTTTGAGAATGCTCATTGGGTTGTTAAAGGAGCAAGAAGTTATGTTTTGTAGCTTCTATCTTCCATTCATGTTTCTGTATCTTCCATCCCTAATTGCTCATATGGCAGAAAAAGAGTTAAAGATAAGTTGCTTATCAAGCACTGTTCTTGCATTTCTGTGTAATCACTAATCACATCCTTTCCCCACCTTTCCGTCCTTGTTTGTAAATTATAGTCGATGCAGATTTTGATATCTTATAATGTGGCCCTTGAACTTGGCAATCTATCCTTGTTAGTCTCTTAAGTCCAACCTTAGTGCACTATATAGGCAATGGTGGAAATTCTGTAGTATACCCACAAAGGTTAAGATGACTCCTAAATATACTTCCAAAGCCTTACAAAACTGTTCTCATATTTGACATCTAGTTTGCCATCAACTTATAGATTTTTTCTTTCATAGTAACCTCATAAATGAATCAAAGAGAGCTGCTCAAGACCCTAAAACTTTCCTTCCTTACACATTTACATGACTTTGAAATACTACTACTATGATTATATCCTTCAGATCATTCCTTGGAAGCGTTAGATTCATCTTGGCAATTTCTTTTTATTTATAATGACATGTTTGGTTTCTTTACAGAATAAAAGGAGAAGGTAAAGGAAAGGTTACGAATGGACTCCCTGGACGACTCTTCTTTCAATATCTGGTGTCTCCAAAAGGAGGCTTGAGGACTCTATTTATAGAGAAGGGTGGAAACCCATCTCTACTCCCAGCCGATGTGGGACTAAAATACCAACTCCCAAAATAATTCCTTCCCCAGAAATAAGCCAGGGGGAATTGTTGGGAGATTCGCCCAATCCGCAGGCCCCCACTTCTGCACGTCCCCTTTTTTTATCTTAGCAGAAAAGGAGTTTCAAAATGGCAGCAGAAGACAATAAATTCTTCACCCACTATATGACAAACAATGTTGGTACAATCTTGTACGCAAACATATTGACTTATCATCTTGAACTCCTCCATTTAGGAAAAAGAGAAGAGTGGATCTCTCTTTTAAGTTTCCATTATCTGGTTCATTGACTCAAGTTTTGGAGTTTTAGGGTGCTTCTTCAGAGTTTGTTTGTTGCAATTAAGGTCTTATTATCTTATTTTAACTATTTAGAGTCTGGACTCTTGTTAATAACTGCATTATGTTTGTTTGTTTATATTTCAGGAATCTTTAGGCACTTTTCTCGAATTATGGGAATTTTGGTTAGTTGAATGGATTTTAAGTGAACTGTATTTTGAGATCTGAAAAGGGTGGTTTTATGTGATTACTGGTCATGAGGAACTTTTATGAAGATAAGAATAGAAAGTATTAGGTTTTATTTCCTTCCTCCTATTCTTTAGGAAGCAGGGAACTGCTAGGTAGTTTTTCATGTTGTCTTGGTGTTTTATCAAAAGGAAGGTTTTGTTCTCCCCTTTTTCCTCTTCTCTCTGTTGATGGTCCGTCCCCTATGTGTACTCCCCAATGGACACATGTAAGGCATGTGAACTGTAAATTATGTCGGCATCTAAGTATTGCTAGTTAGGTATGATTATAAGATTAAGTTCTAATAATACTCGTTATGTATTGACTTACTGAACGCTTTCACACAATACATTATGTGTGAGACTCTTAGCCACTGACTGTAATGTGTTTCCTTGCTATCCCAGCTGGTTCTTTCCTTGTTCTTCTTTAACATGCAGCCCCTCACACTTTCTACAATTAACATTTGCAAGTCCAAATTTCTTTGCAAAGGGCAATGTGTTTTATTCTAAAAGGGGGCGATATGGTTTGTTAGTTGGGACTTTGCATGCCGTCTCTATTTGAGATTTGGTTTCATATGTCATTTTTACCCTAAAAAAATCTTAGATGACAGTTCTATATAATCTTTAAAGTGGTGAACATGGCTATATGTCTAATATAATTTGCGTAAACCTCTCTTAATATTCAGTTTTCTGTGCATCTTGCTAAAGTGATACCTATATCTGCTGCCCTCATGTTAAACTAGATAGTAAAATTTCCATTCAAGTTCTTGGCATTCTTCCAAATGGCTGTAATTACATACTTCATTTCTGCTTTCATTCATGTGTGTGGCCATGTGCTGCCCACCCTATGCATGTCAAGATCGTATCCTGCCGTTATGTGGCACTACCTGGTGCATTCCACGTGGCACACAACAGGTTGTTGAGGATGTACGGTCCTGCAGTTGTATTGTCGTACCTGGTGAATCTGTGGGGCCGAATGTGGGGAGTTCAGAATTGCATCCTGCAACATTGAGATGCATATGAACCCCATCAGTTTTTGTCCTACAAAACACAAGCTGCATGGTTGGTGTATATAAATAAGATAACAAAAGAAGAACAATGAGAATTGACTTGCATTGTTGCCCTCATCTTGCACCTCACATCAAGCAAATATTTAGTAGTCTTAATGGACTGCAAGATGTGATATACTGCTATGCCTAACTTCTTAAATGCGGTTCCAAAATTTTGGATTCTTGCGCCAACTCATTTTCAAAAGTAATATAATGTAGATAATGTATTCAATGTCTATCGGTAAAACATATAGTCTTACCATGTTCCAAAGTAACTAGTTTTAAGAATACTAATGTGTACACCTACCACTTATGAACCTATTTCACTGCTGTCTTGAGAATTTGATTCCTTTAGTTCACTGACTACTCACACTGTAGATCCAATTATAGAAATAACCAGATTCGTAAAACAAGCATATCTGGGATATGGTGATCGGCATGCATCACAAAGTTGGCGTTCATCTTCATTAAAGTAGTCAAATGCTTACTTCTTCATCTATCATTGTGGTGCTCTATTGAACTTGAAGAAAATTTGTTGAGCATCTGCATCTTTGCTGTTCCTTACTTCTGTGTATCCTCAAGTAAATGAAACCGTCCATATCCTTGGTATGTAATGCTGAGATTGCCTCCATTTACTATGTTCGTAGTGTTTCGGACTATTTATCCTTTTTTTACTTTGGATTGCCTAATATTCTGGTTAATATTGTGGGATATCTACTATCCATAACAAAGTCATTAAACTGTATAGTATTAATATAATAGGTTTAGCATCTTCTGATGTTAGCTTCTTTATGCAGCTTTTGTAGATGTTTCTCAGGAAGAAGTTTTGAGAAGGGATGCAGAATACTTGGAAGAGGCGACAACAACCAGTACCTTCAATAATGTTCATTCTGAGAAAGAAGTAAGTTTTTTTTGACAGTCGTATAAAATTTAAAGGACTGATAAATTATACTATTACCAATTACTTTCTGGTATACCTTTTTAAGGTTTCATCAAATGGAGCCGCTTTTAAGCAGGACGCAAATTCTTCTACTGAGCAATCCCAATCTAGTGAGTGACTAAGGCTAATTTATTCCTGATTTGTAGGTGATACCTATATTTTATTTCCCCATTAGGTAGTTAGGTTTAATTTGTTTGCTACATTTGGTAGCAGCATTTCTAGCAGAATTTGTTACCTGTTAGTTTAATGGAGTTGGTATTATATTATCTTAATTTTTATTCCAATGGGGTTAATGGGAAATATCTGGTGGTTTTCTTCTGAAATATTAATGGTTATGCTTCACCTTTTTCTCTTTTTAATGATACTTTTTGCAGATTTTACGGACACCATTAATAATTAAGAAATTAGCAGTTAATTTACTTTTTCTTTTAAGATTACTGAAATAGATATTCAAGTTCTATTAACATCTCCTTTAAGATTATATATCTTCTATCCTTGAAACCTCATACATAATCTCCTTGAAGTACATTGTTTGCTGGGATAGTTTAAGTTACCATTGTGCTTGTGTGAATAGGCAACACGTCATCTGGTATATCAGTTGAAGCATTGGAGAAAATGATGGAAGATCCAACTGTGCAGAAGATGGTTTATCCGTAAGCTGATAACTTAGTTTGCATTATTTTTCATATTGAAATATCTCCAATCATTATGTGTCAGCTGATTGCCATGTTTATGTAACTATTACACTGACCTGTTTGCTTCTTTGCTATATCTGAGGCTTGGCTGTAACCTTCCACACCTTTCCAAGAGCAGCATGGTTTTTCAGATGCTGAACTATTGAGTATTGACTTATTTGATCTCTTAGGCTGGGATTGCTGCTTGCTTCTTTGCTATATCTGAGGCTTGACTGTAACCTTCCACACCTTTCCAAGAGCATGATGGTTTTTCAGATGAACTATTGACATATTTGATCCCTTAGGCTGGGATTGCTTATTGGAGTCTGCTTATGCCTTTTTTTTTTGGAGGAGGGCAGTCCGAGGCTGTTTAGTAACAGCAGCTTATCAAATTTTTTTTTTGATAATTCAAATCAGTTTTGGCACAGCTTGTGACAGCAGCTTCCCACCTGCTGTCTAAAGCTGTTTCTGCTGCTGCTTTTTGAAAAGCAGCAGCAGTCCCAAACCAAGCCTTAAAATTCCACGACGACTTTCTTTGATACACCAAAATTCATAACCATACTTCATATCATATTAGCAGGCTAATGATCATGTTATCACGAAAATTGATTGAGAGACAATAAACCCTTCCTTTATTATATCTAATAATAATGTAATTTCCACTCATTTCACTTTTTACTTGTTGGGATTTTAGATTCTAAGGTTCCTTTTTTTTTAGCTGGATAAAGTGATAGTAAATTTCAAAGTTAAAGAGTAAAGTGTAACACATAGACCTGTGTGATATTACTAAATGTAATATCGTTTTTAAGTTTGTTGATTATGGTTGGACATAGCATGTCCTTCCAACATATAATTTTCTATTCCTATTCCTTTTCTACTCTAAGACTGTTCCATTTTTGTAAATAGTTATGCACTAGACATGGAATATCCTGCTTGTAGGATGTATCAAGGGGGACATGCTTCAGGCTTTCAACATTTGCATCTTCATTTTTGTTATTCTAGCACTTGTTTATCTTTTGCGTTGTCCTTCTTTAACTTCATTTCTTAGTTTGTTGTCCCAATTATTTAACTGAAGGATTGATTCGTTTTCTGTATAAATGATTGCAGATATTTACCCGAGGAGATGAGAAACCCTACTACTTTCAAGTGTATGCTCTCTTCTTATATTATGTTGTTACAACAACAATTTAGCTTTCACAATTGCCAACTTTCTTGTTGCTTGCCTAGATTTAACACATGTTTATC
This sequence comes from Iris macrosiphon, assembly GCA_036927795.1. Taxonomy (NCBI): domain Eukaryota; kingdom Viridiplantae; phylum Streptophyta; class Magnoliopsida; order Asparagales; family Iridaceae; genus Iris; species Iris macrosiphon. The sequence goes on along the minus strand of JAYESA010000017.1, from coordinate 145,593,383 downwards.
CTTATAATAGTACAATTTTTATGCAACTCATAATTTTGGCTGTTATGTTTTGTTTTCAGGGATGCTACAAAATCCGCAATACCGCCAGCAATTGCAAGATTTGCTGTAAGTTGCCTCAAATTGGTTTTACTTTATATCCGTATTCGTACAATATATGCCTTCTCTGGGTCAACTTTAGTTTCACCATTCCAGATTATTAGTTTATATCTGTAGGAAATTTACTTGTGTATGGAGAAATTGGTTGCTTATTGTTTTTTTTTTTTTTTTTTACTTTTGTCCTTTTCTGTAGTTAATAGCTACATGATATCCTGTTGGACAGTCTTGAAAAATATGGAAGAAAAAATAAGCCTTCATAAAACTAGCACTACTACGATTTGACAATTTGTAGAACTGTGCTTATTGTGTTCTATATTGCATCTGGGATTTATTTTGCTTTTAGTGGGTTAACAATTCTCCTTTTAATTCCTCGTGTTTCCAGAAACAATATGGGGGGATCTGGTGAGTGGGACAACCGCATGCTGGATTCTTTTAAAAACTTTGATCTAAGCAGTCCCGAGGTCAAGCAGCAATTTGGTGAGTTGAATTGGATTATTTCTTGATTATTTTTCCTTGAATTTGTAATGATTTATATTGAACAAAATTTCAGAATTTGTAAATTACCAATTTCTTGTACCAATTAGACTCACTGGTTAAATATAGTAATGCAGGTTTGATTTATTCATGTTTAACACTATAGAAACTGCTCCAGTATGGTTGTAGTGATCCAGTGATATCACTTGTTGAAGGCATAAACTTTTGTTTTGTTACATAATTGTTTTTTTCTTGGTATAATGCGTTAGTGACATAGTTTGTAGTATCGGGACTATACCCATATGATACAGCCAAATACCTATACAGTTTGGCATGTCCCAATTTGATACCAACCGCTATCGATATTGACCGATACCGACATTGCGGGTCTCTTTCCCAGTCATTTTGGTAGAGAAATTGCACGAAAAAGATTGAAAAATGAAATGATTAAGTGACAATATTATAGCGTATGGATTTGATTCTTATTGATAAATTGTAACCATTACCATTTGTCAAAGATGTATATCTATAAATTCACAACATTCGTCAATATTAATATTATTCCATTTAAAACCATATTAATATTATTCCATTTAAAACTAACGACAAACGATATATAATATATAAAATTGTCAAATATCTCGCGTATAAACCAATCAACATGCAAACCAAACAAGGGTGACTATTATTTCATTCAATTTCAAAACTACTAAGAAACAATACAGAAAATACTTCAAATTATGCCTAATGAATTTTTAATAATTATTTACTTTTTGATACAATAAAATCCAATAATCCAATTTGAAACCGTCAATTTGACAATGCTGTTCTGGTCTGATTCCCAAGGTCTAGATCATTACACAAAAATGGAAGTAGATCCACAGGTTCGATACCTTGTTATAAGTTACCGATTCAGAAAGTGCGAACCTTGGTTAGTGATATCTATTACCCTTTGTAGGCCAATTTGATTGAAAGGTGGGAAACAGATGTCATCTATATAGAGGTGTTTTAATTGCTTGGTTATTATAGGATTTATCACTTGCTTAAGATGGCTGACAGAGCAATAACTCAGTTTTGCACCAGATCGAGATCCTTTGTATTTTGTTCATTTTTTCTTCTCTCCCTTGAGCGATGATAATGCCTAGAAGAGCAGAACCAGAAGCCTTAACCTCTCTATGACTATGGTACATTTTCCTTGGAAGTTTTGGGCTGCGAGTGGGCACGTATATGTTGAGCAAGGTCGATTTTTGCCAAAACTTGAATAAAAGTGTTTTCTGATATCGATTGTCTATTGATACATTATGCAAATACTGGTTGGTAGAGATCTCTTTCATTCCATATTTCCTAATGTATATGCAGATAATATCGGGTGTACTTTACTTCTTTTTTGCTAGTTTCCTGCAGCTAAATGTTTAATACTTTATTTCTATTACAGATCAGATCGGGCTGACTCCAGAAGAAGTTATATCAAAAATTATGGCAAATCCTGAAGTTGCTATGGCATTTCAGAACCCAAGAGTTCAAGCTGCAATTATGGATGTATGATGCATTGCTACTGATTATATTTTGCTACAATTTTTTGTTTTTTCTGACAGCTTTTCGGTGCCAGTGCTCACAGAATCCACTCAGCATTGCAAAGTATCAGAATGATAAAGAGGTGAGATCTACAAGCACAACAACAAAGCCTTTATCCCAAATTTTTGGGGTTGCTCACTCATTGATGCGTTCTGATACTCACATATATGTATCTATGTTTATTTATATATGTACCTGGACACCCATATGTACCTACATAGGCACATACTTATACTATAATACACTATTATCCAATGCAAAAATGCCCATGCATGACTTATGTCACATCCTGATATTTTTCAAGTTTATTGGAAGACACACCCAATCCATTATCTTTTTTTGGATGTTACCCCCTAGTCATTTTTTTTTTTCTGATAAAACTAGTAAACTTGGGCTATTGTGAAATCTAAAATGCCTTCTCATTCAACTAAAATTCTAGAAAATGTTCCAAGAATAACAGAAACATTCCCCCCTCTTTCTGAATGAAAATAAAGATCTTTATGTGAAACCTGTTTCCCCAATATCGCAAGTGATGAGAAGGGTGGTACGGGTGCAATTGGGTCGGCGTGGGGGCCAACCTGTGCCCAGCCCTACCTACCCAGACCTTGATAAGACAACCCAACCAGCCATCCGACCTAACCCAACAATCAAACTGACTATGCATCAAGCAACACATGTTTGGGTTATTAGATCGCTTGGATTTCGGGTCAGATAGCCTGTGTTGGATAAGGTTACATTTGGTTGGGTTAGTTCAAAACCTTTAAGTTTATAGGACAAAAGAGAAAAATTATGGGAAAGAAATGGATGTATCAATCTTTTGGATGTATAGAAAACCTTAGCATAGCAGGAAGATAACTAGATCCCTTACAAAACTGATATAGTTTTATGCTTTTAACATATATAGGAGGATTGCAACAAAGAATAGACCACAAATTTTCATCTAACTGGAAGATTAATAGATCCTAACCAGGATCTAGTAATATATTAATATATATGGTTGATAAAGATCATGTTTGACGTGTGAGAGAATGTACCGCTCTTGTTTCTTCCACATCCGCCCTTCTATGCATCTTGTGCAATATTCAAATTGTGGAGGATTAGGGTAAAAAAAGCTTAAGGGTTACTCTTTTGGTACCAAAAATGGGATTAAGGATCATTTGAGTTTATCTAGAGTGGTCTAGAGTGGAATTTTGATCTTAGGATTACTCTTTGTTATATGGACTCTCCACTTTAGGAGAAACACCCGTGTCGATCCAATAGGAAATGGGTATGGGTATGAGATCCGTATCCGATCCTCCATGGTGACAATCAAATCATTTATGGTGACAATTGGAAGACTCGTAGTAAAGTAGATAGTTTATTTTAATATGGTAGTGAAGTAGATAGTTTATTTTAATATGGTAGACTGGTAGTAAAGTAATAGGGGAGTTGAAGGGATGGTTCCTTATGGACTTATTCAACTACTTTATTAAAGTTTACTAGTAGTTTATAATTACATGTCTTTTTATGAGATCTTACAAATTTAATTATATGATGTCTTTTTATGAAAATACAAATTTAATTATAAACTTAAATATACGAAATCATGCAAACTTAATTACAACTGTCTTTTTATGAAATTATGCAAATTTAATTAGAGGCTGTCTTTTTATGAAATCGTACAAATTTATATATGAAGCCATGCAAATTTAATTACATGTCTTTTTATGATATAGCTCTATGTTGCATGTGTCACGCCCCGATCTCCCGCAGGACCGGCCGTCCCCGCTAGGCGCGAATTATCGCGCCAGCGCTCCCGTGGGACCATCGTGCCTATCAGGGATGTGATGTCGCACGAGCACAAGCTGCGTCCGTGCAAGGCCATGATCCGAACATGCGGTAAAATGACTAAGCCACAGAGTCGCACAAAAGTCCGAAATGCAGCGAAAAAGAAACGAACATATGATTGGTAATAGGTTTACAACGTCGTCATAGCGGAAGTATTGAATAACAGAAGTATGGAAGTAAAACAAGCCCTTTATTGATATTGAATCAGTGTTACAAGCGGCGCTAGGCCGAGATTACAAGTCTCTCAAGACCTCTCGAAACAATAAAAGCGTGCCAAGTAGCTACAATTGTGAAATGATACATAGGCGATGTTCCAACATTGTCTTGTATATGTGTTTCAGCTCCGGACGCAACGCTCAAAGGCTCTAGTGTGGACTCCACGCCTGCTCGCACGAAGGGCTTTCCGTACCGAATGAGGTTCTCCCGCACCCTACAAGCAATCTCGTGGGTTATCGATACATGAATGCACTGGTGGGAAGACTTCTCGTCCGCTCGACAAATCCAAACACGTTATATAGGTTTCGTGCACCATCTATTAAGTCGTCTTTTTAGTCTTGTCTTAGGATTAGTTTTATGGCATAACGAAAAGCCTAACTCGTGTGGCAGTGCGCCGTGCGATATAAGAGTGATACGACGAAACTTACCAACTTACCATTCATCATTTCTTGGCCAAGGCAACCATGTTAAACCAAGCACGAATATATATAATGAAATCAAGGAATCGCATAAGCAAACACAAGTGTCACGAGCGGGGCTCTGATTCAGGTGCACGAGTTACACGGATACTTAGGGTGTGTTATACTCAGGTGGGTTGCAATAGATTGCTCAGGTGTTCAAATATGTACATCTCTTATACTCATATCCGTTCAGGTGATTCAGATTTCCAGATGCGATGCAATGCAATGCAATGACTAACACGCAGATTGTCGCTAAGCGAGGATAACTTATCTATATGAACATGAGTCGCTAGCATAGCCATAAAGGACGAGTTATAGTCATTGACGAGGATGGTATGCAACGAAAGAACACGAGGCGCTACATACCATCCCGTCCAGCACACGAGACTATCACGAGGTTCCATCCAGATCGGATCGGCCCCAGTGCCCCAGAGACCGTCCGCAGAACGAGATTCGAAAATCTTCCTTGTGAACCAAGTTGTCCGCTACGATGCAAGTCTTGGGTCTTCCAGATTCACGAGATTCACGATACGACATGCTCAATCTTGATTCTTGTTCTGAACGAGTATTGCTCCACAAGCTGTGATTCTTGCTTCCTTGACATGATTTTCGTTCAGAGTTCAACTTGACTTGATGCATTCTCTAGTTCGGGAACTGCTTTGGCGACCTAACGGTCCCGAATACTTGCAGGTTCATATTGCACAAAAAGACTATTTGATAGTCTTCTGGCTAACTAGATGATGTGCATGATATGGATAGTGTTACAGGATCACGGCATAAAATTATGTGACAAGCATTAAAGCGAGACAAACGAGTACAAATTAGAATGTAAGCAGGCAAGCATTGCATTTGTTTGAAACATGAGCATAAGGAAACATACTTTATAATCTACTTTAGAACATAAGCCTTTACGTTAGCACGGGTCTAAGGGGTAGCGCGAGGAGTAAAACCGTACAGGGGCATATCAGACGACATAATCCATAAGGCGAGCAGTGTAAACAAGTGAAGCAGTGCACTACGAAGAGTATATAATGATCTACTCGAAGCATTAGCAGAGTCCTCTTGCACAAGCTAAGGTAGCATGTCCAATTATAAGCCAAGTTTTATTATTCTAACACAAGCAATACAAGATTTGATTATTCCCTTAGCTAGGTGCGTTGTATTCTTTATTAGCATGCAATGGGTGATTCATCTAGCAACTAGCATGTATCGTCCTTATTTTATGTGTGGAGGCTAAGCAAAGACAAGTTCATCATAGCTATCCACCTTAGCGATGATTTGCTTCGGTCGAGCGATACTCCGAACGTGCCTTTGAAAGTCTCAAGTCTGGACTCCTGAAGTGCCAAGTCTGAAATCCTTTGCCGCAAGCAAGTCTTCTCGCAGAGCAAAGCGGATTGGGTCGTTGCACTAGCGCCGTTTGAATCGGCTATCCGCATTGATGCAGAGCGGGTCGTTACATTATACACCACTCAGAGCATCGAGACTGTCACGCCCCGATCTCCCGCAGGCAAATCGGCCGTTCCCGCTAGGCGGGAATCACCCTCGCCAGCGCTCCCGCGGAACGATCGCTTAACCCATCCGGGCGTGATGCCGCACGAGCGTGAGCCACGCCCGTGCAAGGCCATGGTTCATTGGCTGGCGGCAAGAGTTCTAAGCCACAGAGTCGCACAGATTGTCCGAGTGCAGCGGAGTTTAGGAACGCATAGCGATCGGTAACAGGTTCACTGAGTCGACAATATAGCGGAAGCATCGAAATAAGTAAAGTAATCTCTTTATTGATATGAAACATGTATTACAGGCGGCGTATAGCCGAGATTACAAGTCGCTCAAGCCTCTCTCTCTGAAACAGTAAAAGCGTGCCAAGTGGCTACAACTGTGGAATGAATGTACAGGCGATGGTCAGGCGATGTTCACAACTTATGTCTTGTATAAGCGCTTCAGTCCCGGACGCACCGTTGCAAGGCTTCAGAGGGAACTCCTGGCCTTAGCACGCACGAAGGAGGCGTCCGCACCGCACGAGGTTCTCCCGCACCCTGCATATCAAACTGGTGGATTATCAGTACATTGAATGCACTGGTGGGGAAGCTACTCGCCCGCTCGACAAATCCAAACACGTAATACAGGTTCCGTGCACAACTATTAAGTTGTCTTTCTAGTTGCCTTAGGATCAGTTTCATGCAGATATTGAATAGCCTAACGTGTCGGGCAGTGCGCCGTGCGATATTAGAGGAAACACGGCGAGACTTACCAACTTACCATTTCCTTCCCTGTCCAAGGCAACCATTTAGGCAAACAGTATAAATTCGAGCAGAGGCATGTATAAACATTCAGGAGGCAAGCATATGCAAACAGGAGGGTCGTCTTAACATGATCGTTCAGGTGTTTAGTTGTACTTGATGCGATGCAGTGACTCGCACGCGGATAGCCGCTAAGCGAGGATGACTTATCTATATGAACAGGAGTCGCTGGCATAGCCATACAGGACCAGTTATAGTCTTGAACAAGGAAGGAAAGCAACAAAGATGCAGTGGTGGTTGCAGACCATCCTGTCCAGATGCAGTAGACTATCGTGCAGTTCGTTATAGTCTTGAACGAGGATGGTAAGCAACAAAGATGCAGTGGTGGTTGCAGACCATCATGTCCAGATGCAGTAGACTATCGTGCAGTTCCATCCGGATCGGAACGGTCCCAGTGCCCCGGTGACCGCCCGTGGAACTATACCTCGTTTTCGAGTTGTCCGCGACATGCAGGTCAGGGTCTCGGTCTGGTACAGGAACAAGTTCGATGCAGTATATGTATATATTGAACAAGTCCGGTATGGAACAAGTTCGATGCAGTATATATATACAGAACTTGTTGAGGCAGGATTCAGTGATTCAGTAGGGCTTGCCAGGCCAGTTGATTCAGTAGTTTGCTCCGCGAGCTGTGATTCAGTGATTTATTCAGTCAGGGTGCAAATTCCCTGGTTCGGGAATTGCCTTGGTGACCTAACGGTCCGGGATACTTGCAGGTTCGTTCAGGCACGGAACGACTACGTAGTAGTCTTCCGGGGTTTGCATGAAAACACGGTAACATTCAAGCAGACAAGCATGCGTTTCTAAGGAACATAGACAGGCACGTTGCTCGGACCCGAAGGTAAGCCGAGAAGTGAAACCGTTAAAGGACTTAGCATGCGAGGGTCTGAATATAAGCAGTATTTCCATTTTCCATGTTCTAGCAAGCAATACAAGTTGGGATTATTCCCTTAGCTAGGTGCGTTGGATTTATTAGCATGCAGGGGGTGATTCACCTAGCGACTAGCATATATGATTCCAGATTTTATGTGTGCTGGCTAAGCAAAGACAAGTTCACCGTAGCCACCCACCTTAGCGATGATTCGCCTCGGTAGAGCGATACGTCTGAGCGAGCCTCTGAAAGTCCAAGCCGGATCCCTTAGGGACAAGTCTGGATATCCTTTGCTTCTTGATCGAGGCAAAGCCGGTCGGGACAGTTGCACTATTGCCGATTGAGTCGGCCGTCCGCTTGAGCGGAACGGGGTATTACATCCTACCCAACTTAGAAAAAGTCTCGTCCTCGAGACTTACTAAGGACAAGCAGAAATCTAGGGTTGAGACAATCCTAGACAAGTCGTTTGTACTTGTTCATTTGGATCTTCACTTGCACAAGCTTCGATCTTAGCATATCGCTTAGACTGGATCGTGCGCACTTTCGAAGGTACCCTCTAGCGTGAACACGTCAACCAGCTCAGTGATAGCGAAGTCTTAGCACTCGAGTTTCACCTTTTCTAAGTCTTGGATGGTGCACTAGTTCAAGGCGTCCCTCGAATAGATGCATTCAACCAAACTTAGGGTTAGTGAAAATCGGACAAGCTACTAGCGATACTCTCAAGGGTTCGCACAGATTGGCACAAAGGCCACTCGCAGCATACAACCAGACAAGCAAGCATATCATTCAAAACGTATTTTGAAAGTATTTAGACTTATTGTTGGAACATCCCATCGAGGCATTGAGAGAGAGCGTGCACATAACCCACGAACGAGCTTTCGAAACAGAGATATCGAATCGAAGTCCAAAGGCGTAGAAGCCAGGCTCTGATACCAACATGTCACGCCCCGATCTCCCGCAGGCAAATCGGCCGTTCCCGCTAGGCGGGAACCACCCTCACCAGCGCTCCCGCGGAACGATCGCTTAACCCATCCGGGCGTGATGCCGCACGAGCGTGAGCCACGCCCGTGCAAGGCCATGGTTCATTGGCTGGCGGCAAGAGTTCTAAGCCACAGAGTCGCACAGATTGTCCGAGTGCAGCGGAGTTTAGGAACGCATAGCGATCGGTAACAGGTTCACTGAGTCGACAATATAGCGGAAGCATCGAAATAAGTAAAGTAATCTCTTTATTGATATGAAACATGTATTACAGGCGGCGTATAGCCGAGATTACAAGTCGCTCAAGCCTCTCTCTCTGAAACAGTAAAAGCGTGCCAAGTGGCTACAACTGTGGAATGAATGTACAGGCGATGGTCAGGCGATGTTCACAACTTATGTCTTGTATAAGCGCTTCAGTCCCGGACGCACCGTTGCAAGGCTTCAGAGGGAACTCCTGGCCTTAGCACGCACGAAGGAGGCGTCCGCACCGCACGAGGTTCTCCCGCACCCTGCATATCAAACTGGTGGATTATCAGTACATTGAATGCACTGGTGGGGAAGCTACTCGCCCGCTTGACAAATCCAAACACGTAATACAGGTTCCGTGCACAACTATTAAGTTGTCTTTCTAGTTGCCTTAGGATCAGTTTCATGCAGATATTGAATAGCCTAACGTGTCGGGCAGTGCGCCGTGCGATATTAGAGGAAACACGGCGAGACTTACCAACTTACCATTTCCTTCCCTGTCCAAGGCAACCATTTAGGCAAACAGTATAAATTCGAGCAGAGGCATGTATAAACATTCAGGAGGCAAGCATATGCAAACAGGAGGGTCGTTTTAACATGATCGTTCAGGTGTTTAGTTGTACTTGATGCGATGCAGTGACTCGCACGCGGATAGCCGCTAAGCGAGGATGACTTATCTATATGAACAGGAGTCGCTGGCATAGCCATACAGGACCAGTTATAGTCTTGAACAAGGAAGGAAAGCAACAAAGATGCAGTGGTGGTTGCAGACCATCCTGTCCAGATGCAGTAGACTATCGTGCAGTTCGTTATAGTCTTGAACGAGGATGGTAAGCAACAAAGATGCAGTGGTGGTTGCAGACCATCATGTCCAGATGCAGTAGACTATCGTGCAGTTCCATCCGGATCGGAACGGTCCCAGTGCCCCGGTGACCGCCCGTGGAACTATACCTCGTTTTCGAGTTGTCCGCGACATGCAGGTCAGGGTCTCGGTCTGGTACAGGAACAAGTTCGATGCAGTATATGTATATATTGAACAAGTCCGGTATGGAACAAGTTCGATGCAGTATATATATACAGAACTTGTTGAGGCAGGATTCAGTGATTCAGTAGGGCTTGCCAGGCCAGTTGATTCAGTAGTTTGCTCCGCGAGCTGTGATTCAGTGATTTATTCAGTCAGGGTGCAAATTCCCTGGTTCGGGAATTGCCTTGGTGACCTAACGGTCCGGGATACTTGCAGGTTCGTTCAGGCACGGAACGACTACGTAGTAGTCTTCCGGGGTTTGCATGAAAACACGGTAACATTCAAGCAGACAAGCATGCGTTTCTAAGGAACATAGACAGGCACGTTGCTCGGACCCGAAGGTAAGCCGAGAAGTGAAACCGTTAAAGGACTTAGCATGCGAGGGTCTGAATATAAGCAGTATTTCCATTTTTCATGTTCTAGCAAGCAATACAAGTTGGGATTATTCCCTTAGCTAGGTGCGTTGGATTTATTAGCATGCAGGGGGTGATTCACCTAGCGACTAGCATATATGATTCCAGATTTTATGTGTGCTGGCTAAGCAAAGACAAGTTCACCGTAGCCACCCACCTTAGCGATGATTCGCCTCGGTAGAGCGATACGTCTGAGCGAGCCTCTGAAAGTCCAAGCCGGATCCCTTAGGGACAAGTCTGGATATCCTTTGCTTCTTGATCGAGGCAAAGCCGGTCGGGACAGTTGCACTATTGCCGATTGAGTCGGCCGTCCGCTTGAGCGGAACGGGGTATTACAGAGACTTCCTGAGCGCAAACCGTTTTATCGTATACTATCGAGTCTATCTCAAGCATAACAATCTGTGTCGCGTGTATGCTGGGTCAGTCTCGTTGAATGACTCTATCATTCAATCCAAGCTCTGACTCGGTTTTTACTGCGCCTTAGCGCGTAACATATATCGCTTAACGTGGGGTACGTTATGATCCATCTTGAATGCCAATCTAAAGCTGAGGCAAACTTATCCAAATTGTCATACTCGTCCACGTGAATCTAACATATTCACTTGCACTAGCATTCAAGATCAGCATATCGCGAGTCTGGATCGTGCACATATTCAAGGCGTCCCTCAAATATATGCATGTCAACCAACTTATCGATAACGAAGTCTTTGCACTCGAGTTCAACATATCACTGAGTCCTGGATTGTGCACACGTTCAATGCGTCCCTTAAACATATGCATTCAACCAAACTTAGCGATAGTGAAGTCGAACAAGCTACTCGCGAAAATCTCTAGGGTTCTCGTCTTATGAATCACAATGATACCTCCAACGGGGTCAAAATAAAATCCAAGTCATTCCAATCCCACTCAAACCAAGCATTGCACTACCGTCAAGCACGATCTATCCAATCTACCGACTAGCGTTTATGTCCTATCGTCCATTACATTCGTGTCAAATATAGCACACACTTACCTTTCCAAATCTAACTCTAAGTCTTGTTGTTCCAGTTCTATGGCTTGTTCAAGCAATGTTCTAAAGTCGGCCACACAAGTTCTTTCACTCGGCACAGGGTTGTCTGGCCAGCTCACAAAGTCATAGGTACAGTTCATGTTTACGACTCATCGTACACATTCGTCGCACGATGCTCGCCCAAATTCCTAAGATCAAGCCATTCATTTGCACGGGATATTCTACCCAAGCTCGTTTTACTCATATTTCTAAACATCGAGCACAGATCATCCTACTTACATTAATACGTTTGTTTGTACATGGTCCGAGTTCGTTCAGTCAAATCCATATATCCATGTCGCATGTCCAGCCTAGCAATTCGCATAGTCTATCTCCTCAAACATGTTTGATAGAATCCATATATTCATTCTAAGTTTTATGGCATAACAAAAAGCCTAACTCGTATGGCAATGCGCCGTGCGATATAAGAGTGACACGACGAGACTTACCAGCTTACCATTCGTCATTTTCTGTCCAAGGCAACCAAGTTAAACCAAGCACGAATATATATAATAAAATCAAGGAATTGCAAGCAAACACAAGTGTCACGAGCGGGGCTCTGATTTCAGGTGCACAGTTACATGGATACTCAGGGTGTGTGTTATACTCAGGTGGGTTGTAATAGATTGCTCAGGTGTTCAAATATGTACATGTGTCTTATACTCATATCCGTTCAGGTGATTCAGATTTCCAGATGCGATGCAATGACTAGCACACGGATTGCCGCTAAGCGAGGATGACATCTATATGAACATGAATCGCTGGCATAGCCATAAAGGACGAGTTATAGTCATTGACGAGGATCGTGTGCAACAGAAGTACACGAGGCGCTACATACCATCCCGTCCAACACACGAGACCATCACGAGGTTCCGTCCGGATCGGATCGGTCCCGTGCCTCGGAGACCGTCCGCAAAACGAGATTCGAAAATCTCCCTCGTGCACCAAGTTGTCCGCGACTATGCAAGTCTTGGGTCTTCGAGATTCACGACACGACATGCTCAATCTTGATTTTTGTTCTGAACGACTATTGTTCCACGAGCTGTGATTCTTGCTTGTTTGACATGATTCTCGTTCAGAGTTCAACTTGACTTGATGCATTCTCTTAGTTCGAAAACTGCTTTGGGGACCTAACGGTCCCGAATACTTGCAGGTTCATATTGCACAGAAAGACTATTTGATAGTCTTCTGGCTAACTAGATGCATGCATGATATGGATAGTGTTATAAGACCGCGGCATAAAATTATGTGACAAGCATTGAAACGAGGCAAACGAGGGTCCAATTATAAGGGATAGCGCGAGCAGTGAAACCGTACAGGGACATATCGGACGACATAATCCATAAGGCGTGAAGTGTAAGCAAGTAAAGCAGTGCACTACAAAGAGTATATAATGATCTACTCGAAGCATCAACTGAGTCATCTTGCACGAAGCTAAGGTAGCAAGCGAGGGTCCAATTATAAGCCAAGTTTTATTTTCATGTTCTAACACAAGCAATACAAGATGAGATTATCCCCTTAGCTATGTGCGTTGTATTCTTTATTAGTATGCAAGGGGTGATTCATTTAGCGACTAGCATGTATCGTCCATATTTTATGTGTGCAGGCTAGACAAAGACAAGTTCATCGTAGCTACCCACATTAGCGATGATTCGCCTCGGTCGAGCAATACTCCGAGCGCGTCTTTGAAATAAGTCTGAACTCCTGAAGGGCCATGTCTGAATTCCTTTGCCTCAAGCAAGTCTTCTCGCTGAGCAAAGCGGGTCGGGTCGTTGCACTAGCACCGTTTGAATCGGCTATCCGCATTAATGCGGAACGGGTCGTTACATTATACACCACTTAGAACATCGAAACTTCCTGCGCGCAAATCGTTATATCGTATACTATCGAATCTATCTCAAGCTTAACAATCTGTGCGCGTGTATGCTGGGTCTGTCTTGTTGAATGACTCTATCATTCAATCCAAGCTCTGACTCGGTCTCTACTGCGCCTTAGCGCGAAGCATATATCGCTTAACGCGGGGGACGTTATGATCCATATTGAATGACGATCTAAGGCTGAGGCAAACTTATCCAAATTGTCATACTCGTCCACGTGAATATAACATATTCACTTGCACTAGCATTCGAGATCAGCATATCGCGAGTCTGGATCGTGCACATATTTAAGGCGTCCCTCAAACATATGCATGTCAACCAACTTAGCGATAGCGAAGTTTTTGCACTCGAGTTCAACATATCACTGAGTCTTGGATTTTGCACACGTTCAAGGCGTCCCTTAAACTTATGCATTCAATCAAACTTTGCGATAGCGAAGTCGGACAAGCTACTCGCAAAAATCTCAAGGGTTCTCGTCTTATGAATCACAATGATACCTCCAACAGGGTCAAAATAAAATCCAAAGTCATTCCAATCCCACTCAAATCAAGGATTGCACTACCGCCAAGCACGATCTATTCGTTCTATCGAATTGCGTCTATGTTCTATCGTCCATTCCATTCGTGTCAAATATAGCACACACTTACCGTTCCAAGTCTAACTCTAAGTCTTGTTGTCCCAGTTTTATGGCTTGCTCAAGCAATGCTCTAAAGTCGGTCACACAAGTTCTTTCACTCGGCGCATGCTCGTCTGCCTAATTACTAGGTCAGCTCACAAGTTCATAGGTACAATTCATGTTTACGACTCATCGTGCAAATTCGTCGCACGATGCTCGTCCTAATTCCTAAGATCAAACCATTGTTCATTTGCACGGGATATTCTGTCCAAGCTCGTTTCACTCGTATTTCTAAACATCGAGCACAGATCATCCTACTCACATGAACACGTTCGTTTGTACAGGGTCTGAGTTCATTCAGTCAAATCCATAATATATCCATGTCGCATGTCCAGTTTAGCAATTCGCATAGTCTCTCTCCTTAAACATGTTTAATATAACCCATATATCTATTCTAAGTCTAGACCACCAAGCCATGATTGAATTCTAAATGTTTGATCTCAATCATAACTCTAAGTCGTACAACATGATTCATGTATCCGTTCACGAAACCATCAAGCGCGTCTTACTCCATGTTCTAAACTAACTCATCTATGAAACACTTCTGATTCACTTGTATTCTCAAACTCGTCCTATCGTGTTGAACCACTAGTTAAGACGATTCTTCAATTGTTATGCTCCGGTCTCCCGCAAGTTCGATCATCCCCGCTGGACGTGTGATCACCGCGCCAACACTCCCGCTGGATAATCGTCCTAATCCGGACGTGACACATGCACGGGCATGAAGTTACACTCGCACAAGACAAGAACGTCGAACGTTATGGTTATCATCGAAATGATCGAGACACCTTATCATTACACTTTGCTCTATCGAAGCTATATATATATATCCACCAAGTTATGTTCATCCATGCCGTGATCAAATTCGTCTAGCCAAATCGTCCAACTTCAGTGTTACCGTTCTATCAATCTGTAGTCTTCTAGCATTCCTCAAACAACTAAGTTCAAATACTCAAGCCAAAGTCTATCCACCTTCGTTACGTTCTATTTCATCGAGTTCGTTTGAATAATCACCGAAAATGTTCCTGCGAGTTCGATCATCCCCACCGGACGTGAAATCACTACGCCAGTGCTCCCGCGGGATAATCGTTCTCATCCGGGCCTGATGTCGAGTGTTTTCTTTCGAACTAGATTCAAGACCGTTCTTTCAAACTCCAGATCGAATCCGTTATCGCTTACCTCTTTCATCGAACCACAACATTCCTTTATTTGTATAAATCCGTGCTATCTTCCAACTATCGATACAATATCAAGTCTATTGATTCGAAACCACAATATACATTCTCAAGCTAACTTCTATCGAGCGATATCCTACTCAAGTTCAATCCGTTTTGATTCAATTTAAAATTCTACGCACGATCCAACAAGTTTTCTCGACCAAGATATTGATTCCATTACCTTGAATCCCTATTCGATATAAGCCTTATCACTTGTTCAACACATTCTCAAATCGTTCAAACCAACTATCGCACGAGATCTCTGAATTCGCTCGAACATTTCCAAAATGATCCATACACCACTCAGGAATCGAGTCATCCAAATAAATCCTCAGTCGTGTTCGCATCACTCGCTCGTATATTCACCAAGTCGTTCCTTAGAACTCCTGCGCGATATCGCCTCATCCAGTAAACCATATTTGATTTGTATCTTCCTGACAAGAAATACCGTCCAAGCTATTTCTCAAAATCCAAGCACGATCTTCTATATTCGCCTTAGCAATAAACTGATAACGTTTCTATCGGTTGCCATTATAAGTATGACTTATACTTATCTGAACGATATTCCAATCTCCTTTGCAAACTTGCTCGCACCAAAAGGGTTTTGACGCGCGATACTCAACACA
This sequence comes from Iris macrosiphon, assembly GCA_036927795.1. NCBI lineage: Eukaryota > Viridiplantae > Streptophyta > Magnoliopsida > Asparagales > Iridaceae > Iris > Iris macrosiphon. Next base: position 145,577,464 of record JAYESA010000017.1, on the reverse strand, counting down.
ACTTAGCCGAAAGGCTGTGTGCATAGCTAACCGTCCGAACGATATTCTATCTCGCACACTAACCAGCTGGGTATTCATGTATAGGTATTCGTGTTCGCACATAACTTGCCAATTATAGCACGAGTCTATTCCCACAAGTCTAACACAGGTCTGAACAAGGATCTTCGTATAACTATCCAGTACAAGCAATCATACAATTCACATGCACTTTTTAAAAATATTTAGACTCATTGTATGGAACATCCCAACGGGTCAACGAGAGAGAGTAGACACATAACCCACGAACGAGCTTTCAAAATTGAGAAAATCGATACGAAGTCCAAAGACGTAAAGCCGACGCTCGAATACCAATATGTCACGCCCCGATATTCCGCAGGATCGGCCGTTCCCGCTAGGCACGAATCACTGCGCCAGCGCTCCCGCGGGACGATCTTGCCCATCAGGAACGAGATGTCGCACGAGCACAAGCTGCGTCCGTGCAAGGCCATGATCCGAACATGCGATAAAATGACTAAGCCACAGAGTCGCACAAATAATCTGAAATGCAGCGGAAAAGAAACGAAAATGCGATTGGTAACAGGTTCACAGTCGTCATAGCAGAAGCATTAAATAACACAAGTATGAAAGTAAAATAAGCCATTTATTGATATTGAAACAGTGTGTTACAAGCAGCGTTAGGCCGAGATTACTAGTTGCTCAAGTCCACTCTCTCGAAATAATAAAAGCATACCAAGTGGCTACAATTGTGAAATGATACATAGGCGATGTTCCAACATTATGTCTTGTATATGTGCTTCAGCTCCGGACGCAACGCTCCTAGGCTTCAGAGTGGACTCCACGCCTTAGCTCGCACGAAGGGCTTTCCGCACCGAACAAGATTCTCCTCCACCCTGCAAGCAATCTGGTGGGTTATCAGTACATGAGTGCACTGGTGGAGAGACTTCTCGCCCTCACGACAAATCCAAACACGTTATATAGGTTATGTGCACCATTTATTAAGTTGTCTTTTTAGTTTTGCCTTAAGATCAGTTTTATGGCATAACGAAAAACCTAACTCGTGTGGCAGTGCGCTGTGCAATATAAGAGTGACACGACGAGACTTACCAACTTACCATTCGTCCTTCCCTGTCCAAGGCAACCAAGTTAAACCAAACACGAATATATATATATATATATATATATATAATCAAATCAAGGAATCACATATACAAACACAAGTGTCACGAGCGGGGTTCTGATTCAGGTGCACGAGTTACACGGATACTCATGGTATATTATATTCAGGTGGGTTGCAATAGTTGCTCAGGTGTTCAAATATGTACAGATATCTTATACTCATATCCGTTCAGGTGATTCCGATTTCCAGATGCGATGCAATAACTCGCACGCGGATTGCCGTTAAGCGAGGATGACTTATTTATATGAACATGAGTCGCTGGCATAGCCATAAATGACGAGTTATAGTCATTGACGAGGATGGTGTGCAACGAAAGTACACGAGGCGTTACATACTATCCCGTCTAGCACACAAGACTATTATGAGGTTTCGTCCAGATCGGATTAGCCCAAGTGCCTCGGAGACCGTCCGCAGAACGAGATTCGAAAATCTTCCTTGTGCACCAAGTTGTCCCCGACTATGCAAGTCTTGGATCTTCCAGATTCACGAGATTCACGACACGACATGCTCAATCTTGATTCTTGTTCTGAACGAGTATTGCTCCACGAGCTGTGATTCTTGCTTCCTCAACACGATTCTCGTTCAGAGTTCAACTTGACTTAATGCATTCTCCTAGTTCGAGAACTGCCTTGGCGACCTAACGGTCCCGAATACTTGGAGGTTCATATTGCACAGAAAGACTATTTGATAGTCTTCTGGCTAACTAGATGCATGCACAATATGGATAGTGTTACAGGATCGCGGCATAAAATTGTGACAAGCATTGAAACGAGGCAAACGAGTACAAATTAGAATGTAAGCAGGCAAGCATTGCATTTGTTTGAAACATGAGCATAAGGAAACATATTGTATAGTCTAGTTTAGAACATAAGCCTTACATTAGCACGGGTCTAAGGGGTAGCTCGAGGAGTGAAACTCTACAGGGGCATATCGTGACATAATCTATAAGACAAGCAGTATAAACAAGTGAAACAGTGCACTACAAAGAGTATATAATGATCTACTCGAACCATTAGCGGAGTCCTCTTGCACGAAGCTAAGGTTGCATGTGAGGGTCCAATTATAAGCCAAGTTTTATTTTCATGTTCTAACACAAACAATACAAGATGGGATTATTCCCTTAGCTAGGTACGTTGTATTTTTTATTAGCATGCAAGGGGTGATTCATATAACGACTAGCATGTATCGTTCATATTTTATGTGTGCAGGCTAAGCAAAGACAAGTTCATTGTAGCCACCCACATTAGCGATGATTCGCCTCGGTCTAGCGATACTCCGATCGTGCCTTTGAAAGTCTAAAGTCTGAACTCCTGAATAGCCAAGTCTGAAATACTTTGTCTCAAGCAAGTCTTCTCGCTGAACAAAGCGGGTCGGGTCGTTGCACTGGCGCTGTTTGAATCGGCTATCCGCATTGATGCGAAACGGGTCGTTACAGCTTGCATGGTGGCAAATGCATGATGCTCACAAATGCAAGCACAAACATGCATGCACATTCTTAATAGTTACTCCATTAGTAGTGGCGTGGGGGTGCGAGACCGCCATTTCCTTTGGCAATTTTTAAAAAAAAATTAAGTTTGTTATTTAATTCCAATTTTTTTCTTGCAGCCAAACTGCCGCTTTTAACGACATTTCTGCATTGTAGAAATTTTGTATTTGCAAAGCACCCAAAACCAGACCGCCAGTTGGGGAGAGCAATTTCCCTCGAACCCGACGTGGCCCCTTTTTATTTTGTTCCAACGGAAACGGATTTGAGAATTTAAAAACGGGACACGGGAGCGGGATTAAAAAAATTCTCGGGTCGAATTTGGGGCCGGGTATGGATATAGTACTCCCCGTCCCGGTAAATTTCCAACCCCAATTACTTGTACCCATGTGAACTATAGATCTTTATTTGGAATATGTTTTTATGGGATTAACATTCTCTTTGTTGCTTTGTATTGTAGACTCCAATTTAGTACTTGTATGTTTTGTTGGATTAATATTTTTTTTTTAGTTATATTGTATCATTTTCTCTATATTGTAGTAGTAAATATTTTTTGATGGAAGCCATGTTTTATTTTTGTCTTGTATATTTTTCTTTAGAACAAAAATATTTTTTTAAGCTTATAATGTACATAAAAAATTGTTAACGGGACAGGGGACGGGGAGGAGGATGGGAAAATCCGGCCTCGAAAGTATTAACGGGACGGAGACGAGGATGGGTACGAGGAGTGCATTGTTTAACGGGGATGAGGATAGAAAACTGAACCCGAACGGGGATAAGAATGAGGACAGGAATTCAAACACTACTCGGAGATGGGGATGGGGATATGGTCCCCGAATCCTACCCGTCCCGTTGCCATCCCTACCGTCAGTGCTAATGACGGTCTGAGAATACCTACTTAAAAAAAATTGATTAGCCACCGTACTGCCATTGCTAATGACGGCAGTATGAGTGCATGCAATCATACCACCATTGCTTATGACGATTAGTTACATTTTTTGTATTTCAACAAACTTTTTATTGTATACGTAATATAATTAAATATTATTATCTTATATGAAATATTCTGAATAATTATTTGGCACAACACTCGCCTTTTTGTTTTCTTTCAAACAGAGGTGACCGCATTAGTTATTAGCTTATCTATTGTGTATCATTTTACATTGTGAAGACGACATTCATGTCAATCTTCACAAAGTTTCACTAAATTGTATAAAAATGCGTACTATCTGAAGTTTGCAGTCTATGAAGACCATTTTATTCAATTACTTATAAAGTAGGAATATGCTATTAGGGCTTGTTTTATAAAGTTCCTTTATTACTCTTCAACATTCTATGTTTCCTCTTTGAAGTATGCAGCTCTTTTTTCCATTTCCCCACATCTTGATACAACATTTGATGTCTCATGATCTTAATTCTTTGGCATCTTCTGATAGGTTATGGATGTCTTCACCAAGATATCAGAGCTCTTTCCTGGTATGACGGGTTACTGAGTTATCAAGGTTAAACACCTCATTTTTGAAGCTTCAACCAGATCATTACTGTCTCACCACATCAATGGCAAGGCCTACTTGGCTGTCTTCAACCTGAATATATAGTCCATGGATAATCCAACTTGTAGGTCGGAGAATATGTTTCCAGATTGTCATGTTTTTGTTGCCATAGGATGAATACCACAAATGTTACTCTACTCTCAACCCCCAGACGTAGATGCAACTTTTATATATTTATCGATAAAATAGCCTGCTGCATAATCTGGCTTTTGTAATCTACTATCATGAAATAAATGTTTTGCTTGAGTCAGTGGATGCTAGCTTTTCAACCTATCTATCAGTGTGTAGTAGCTGGCACTTGAGCAGCTTGGTCAGAAGCAGTGATATCTAGCATCATTATAATAGCAGAAAATTGCATATAGACCACTGAAAGTTTGTAAAATTGTATTCAGAGCATTGAAGTTTTATAAATTGCGAGGAGGGTATAGAAACGTCCTTAAAAAATGACATTTTTTAGCAATTGTCCAAAAACGTCATTTTAAGATCGTTTTTGAGCAAATTGTATATTATTAAACACTCCATGGGACTTTTAATTTTTGTTTTAATCTGTAGTAACGAGTCCGGGGGAGTAATTAATAATATATTTGCTCAAAAATGTCCTTAAAAGGGTCGGTTCGATGCTTTCTTCATAATTTGCGAAACTTCAATGATCTGGACATAATATTATAAACTTACTTTTAATGTTCTATACGCAATTCTCTTATAATAGCTGAAACCTCTTTTATGTGGACTTTATTTCGTGAAGAACTGGACTTTGCTTCTTGATGACATTCAACTTGATTAGTAATATCTCTGCTTTGCAAATTTAAACCTTGACATTAATTGTTGTTATTGGACCATTATCATCATCAGTTTGTCTGGATGAGATCCACTTGTTGGGACGATTATCGCCATGTTCTACCTGTGTTCTCTTTGGTATTCTTAGACGATCTCCATTTGGTACATACTCTTAGATATGGTCGGAGCTGCAGACAGCCAAACATTAACACCCCCTGCAACAAAGTTGTGGTTTGGATGCCTTAGCCTATGAATTTATCAAAGTGAGAGAATCAAATGGCTCAGTGCTCTCTCTTTCCGTAGCAAAAGCGAGAACATGGCTTGGAACCGATACTCACAGCCATTCTCTTCAACAAAAATGGCCACTAGCTATAGATTAAAAGAGAGCTTCATAAAGAGCAGAGGTAAGCATTTTAATTGTCGGACCAAATATAGTTTCTTAGTATAGCATAATCATTTGTTAATTGATTGTTAATTGCTGGCTGATCAGACACTCGGAAAATCAGAAATTGTTCACGGGTCATGAATGGTGTGTTGTGTCTGACATGTATTAAAGATGACATGACACAAACATTTCAAAATATATACTAAGGTCTCGTTTGGTTCGCGGAAACGAAAGGAAAGTAAAATAAATTAATTCTTTGTTCTTTTTTTTTCTTTGAAAAATTGCACCGGTGTTTGGAAAGACAGAAAATTAGGAAGGGAAGTGAATCCTAGCCAAAAAAATTGCACTGGAGTTTGGAAAGACCAAAAAAATGGGTTGGATGCAGTGCACCATTTTCCTTCCTAACCGTTGGATTACATAGAGATGTGTGCATGCACACATCCCCATGGTAATCTGACGGTTGTCATGAGAATGGTGCAGTGAATCTGTCACACCCAATAATTATTTTTATTTTTCCCTATTTTTTTAGATTGAAAATTATTTTTATCCTTTGCTAGCTTCTTTTTTTGTTTGTTTTTGGCATCCATCCAAACACATGAAAATAATGTCTTTCGTTTTCCTACGTTCTAATTTTGCGAACACATGCCAAATAATTTCCCCTTTATCTGCATTACTTGGCTAAAAGCATCAGCCTGTATCAGAAAGTATCCAAAGATTATCTGGTTGCAGTGGCACAGAAGAAAAGAAAAAAAAAAACTTGCAAAATCTTAGATTAATTTGCCACTTAAGAACAGTATCTGATATTACTGGTCCTAGGAACTGATTGCGATAAAATTCCTGAAAAAAAAAACTATGGATATCTAAGTGTGCAATGTGGGAGTATGTGATCGGTAGTAGCAACGATTACAACGACTTCTGAACAACTTAAATATTTCCACATGGCATTCGATGAGTGGTCAATTTCTAGGGATTACTATCCTCACTTGTGAATTTTCATATACGGTGGTACGAAATGTCACACTTTTTAATAATTTTGTACGATCGAACTAGAGTAGTTCTTGTGGTTATCGAAAAAAGATATAAGATCCTGGCTGGGTGACATAAGATCAATGGTCGAGTCACGAAGACGTATTATTTCTTCCATATATAAAATAGTGGGAGTTAAGGAACAGTGGGCCCAAAGACATATAATGCAGTGTGCACAAAGTCCCGAGAGTTACGTCAGTCCCCGAATGTTGTGCTAGGAATGCAAAAAAAAAAAAAATACTAGGTGGGTCATGTTTCTGGGACATACATTTGATAATAAGATCCTAGATGACCGAATTCGAGTGACTCTTGTGGTTACCGAGGAGGGATATAAGACCCTGGCTGGGTGACAGAAGGTCAGTGGATCGAGCCACGGGGACGTATTATTCCTTCCATTTATAAATGGTATAAGTTGGAAGGCAGTGGGTCCAAAGACATGCAACGCAATGTGCACAAAAATTTCGAATATTACGTCGGATCCCGTACGTTATGTCGAAAAATCAAAAATAAAATAAAATCCTATAGGTGGTTGAGTGTCCCTAATTTGACCAAGATTTATAAATGGTATAAGTTGGAAGGCAGTAGGTAACCTGAATTCTTGGATGAAAGGCCATTATCATGGTGGCCTTGTGGGCTACGTTATATTGCACCGACACGAACACAACACGACATCACGCGGACGTTGGTATGGGCGTGCCCTAATGTGTTGGATGTTGGTTTTGGTTTGTTCTTTTGCAAAAGTTCAATTCCTCTTCCCTTCTTTAGTCCCACATCGGTTGCACCAAAGCCCTCTTGTGTACATATATTACTTTCTCTTCTTTGCTCTATTAAGTTGTTGTGTGGGGAACCCCTTGGGCCACACGCGCGCGCCGCCGCCGCCGTCCGGCCCGGCTCGGTGCGGGTGCGGGCGCCGAATGCCGATCCGATTTCCTCTTCGGGTTCGGGCTGGGACCCTAAAAATCTTTTTGCTCCTCTTCATTTTTATTTAATTTTCTGAACGTTAGAAAATTAATTTCTGAACGTTACAAAGTGTTTCTGAACCGTTATTGTGTCCAGGTTCATTCTTTTATTTTGTGTAACGGCTGAATTAATAGGGGAATTAATTCTGACCGTTACACATCAGTATTATATATATCAGACTGATTTCCTTGTAAAATGTATTAGAAAAATTTCGTACTCCAAACCTCTGTCAACATTATGTTCAATTTTCATTGTCTCCGAGCTCTGGGCAGAGCTAAGTTCTGGTCGTTCTCTCCAAGTCGTGTGCGGCAACGAGATACCGGTAGTGCGGGGGTTTTACCACTAGGAGCTTCGGGAACGTCTGCACACAGATCCCGAATAAACTCTTAGGGCAGTGCTTCGTGCACGACTTCCCCAGAGGCCGGTAACATCTGTTTCATTTTATTTTTGTATTCTGAAATTATTCAAAAAGAAAACAACTAAAATTCTAACAATCTAAGAGTTTATACATTTGTTAGAATTGTTACTGTCAAAATATTAAATTGTTCAGTTAGAAATTGCTACTGTTAGAAATTGCTACTGTAACATACAATTTGCTATTGTTAATATACTATTAAAAGAATTCTGAATTTGCTATTGTTAATATACAGTAACATACAATTGTTCAGTTAGAATTCTAAAATTATTATCTATATTATCTATACAGTAACATACAATTTGCTACTGTTAAAAAAAAAAAATTTGATAGTTAGAATAGCTACTGTTGTTCAAATAGTTACTCTTGTTCTATTGCTTCATTTGTTCAAAGTGTATTGACAGTTACAAAAAAAAAAAATTCTAATTGTTCAAATAGTTACTCTCACTATTTGAACGTATAGTTACTGTTGATTTTCTTAGAATTGAGTCACTAATACTTACTGTGTAAGATAATTGTTTCTAATTAATTTCTCACTGTTAGCTACTTTGATTCTCACTATTTAATAGAATTGATTTCTCACTATTTAATACAATTTGATTCTCACTATTAGCTTCTCACTATTTGCTTCTAATTGACAGTTAAGAATTTTTTTTTTATCTATTGGTCAATTGCAATCTTTGATCACATACAATTTGCTTCATTTAATCACTTAGTATTTTTTGAAAACAATCGAGGACAAAAAGAAAATAGTTTAGTAAAAGGAAATTGCAAATAAAATCTTCAAATCTAAAGTTTCAAAGTAGAGACAAACTCGGGCACAAGCCGAAAGGGTCCTTCTGTCAACCGGGTGTAAACAACCCTAAGCGACACGGTACTTAAGAGTCTTCGGACCACCGCTAGCTGGGAACCGGCCCCTACAGCTAACCTGAGTTGATCAATACTTGAAAAACTAAAGATTTTAAGATTGATTAGCAAAGACCACCTAAACTATTATCTTGGACATTGTGATTAAATAAATTTATATTTTTTCATACTGCAATCATGTCTGGTAAGGAGGAATCCTCTACTGCTAAACCTGCTAAGTTTGATGGCTCATACTTCAAGAGATGGCAGAGCCAAATAAAATTTTGGCTCACGACCTTAGGACTTATTTCTGCCATTGATGGGTCAACACCCATCACAAATGATTCTGATGAAACTGAGTCTGACATAGCAGTGTCAACCTCATCGAAACCAAAAACCCCAAAAGAGATAGACTTCCATTGTAGACTTCCATTGTTTTCATAGAATTCTAAGCGCATTATCTGAATCCTTGTATAATATATTTTTTGAATACAAGAGCGCTAAAGAACTGTGGAAAGCCTTGGAAGATGAATACGGCTGTGATGATGCCGGAATAGAAATGTTTAATTCTTCAACCTTTAATAGGTATTTTATGGTAGATAACAAACCAATGAATGACCAGCTCCATGAATTCCAAGAATACCTTAGACATATTCAAGCCAAAGGGACATCTTTCTCCAATGAACATAAAATAGCATGTCTAATTGACAAGCTACCTCCCTCTTGGTCTGATATGGCTAAGGATCTTATCCATACACAAGGAGAATTTACCTACAATCAAGTCCTAAAGAAAATTAGAACCGAAGAACAAATTAGATTGAGGTCTAAGCCTAAGACTGAATCTAAAGCTAAGGTAAACCTTGTAGAAGGCCAAGGAAAACCCAAGTCTAATTTTTCTTATAAACCCAAAAAGAATTTCTTCAAAAAGAAGAAAAACTTTCAACCTAACCACCAGAACCATCATCATCAAAACCAAAAACCTAGAAACTTCAGTCAGACTCAGGATCAGAAGAGATTCTGTTTTGTGTGTGGTAAAACAAACCATCTGGCCATTAACTGCTACCATAGGAAGAAGGAAGCTGTCCAGACCTCCTACAAAGGAAAGGGCTCAGTTAGACCAGAAGCGAACATGCTTCACAAAGGTTCTTCGAGTTCCTTCAGATCTGTAAGCTTTCAACCACTTATTAACCTCTCTTACCATTCTGATGATTGGTGGTTGGATTCTGGAACTAATGTTCACGTTTCGTTTGATCGCTCCTGTTTTTCAAACTATCAGGAATCAAGTGGAGGAGGTGTGACCCTAGAAGATGGCTCAACGGCACAAATTATTGGAAGAGGAAAAGTTAACCTGAAAATGACATCAGGAAAAATCTTAACTCTTCATGATGTTCTTCATGTGCCGTCTGTCAGAAAAAACCTAGTTAGTGGATCCCTTCTTGTAGCCTCAGGATACAAAATTGTAATAGAGGCTAATAAAGTAGTTTTTTCTAAGCATGACTCTTTAATAGGAAAAGGCTTTGTAAAAGACGGTCTTTTCATTTTAAGTACAATGAATAAAATGTCTGATTGTTCTCTCATTATCTCTAATATAGAATCTTCAAATGTTTGGCATGGCAGACTAGGTCATGTGAACCTCGGTTATATTAAAAGAATGATGACCTTAGATCTTATTCCCAAGACTCCAATAGATGACAAACACAAATGTGAGATTTGTGTTCAAGCCAAACACACTAGATTATCTTTCAAATCTGTAGAAAGAAATTCTGACCCTCTAGAACTTATTCATAGTGATGTATGTGACTCAAATAGGATTTTGACTAGAGACGGTAGAAAATACTTTGTTACATTTATAGATGATTGTTCAAAGTATTGTTATATCTACCTTCTCAAAACCAAAGATGAAGTTCTAGATAGATTTAAGGTCTACAAATCTGAAGCTGAAAATCAATTAGAAAGGAAGATTAAGATCCTTAGATCTGATCGTGGTGGAGAATATACCTCAAATAAAATGACTAACTTCTGTGAAGAACATGGAATAATTCATGAGTTAACTGCTCCATATTCAGCTCAGTCTAACGGAGTTGCTGAACGCAAGAACCGCACTCTGTTAGATATGGTGAATGACATGCTTCTCAGCTCTGGTGCTCCTGATAACTTGTGGGGAGAAGCTCTTTTAACTGCCTGTTACATTCTTAATAAGATTCCTAGTAAGACAAAAGATAAGACTCCCTATGAGCTGTGGAAAGGTAGAGCACCTAGGATTAATTACCTTAGAGTTTGGGGATGCCTTGCTAAAGTCAGAATTTCCGAACCTAAAAAGAGAAAGATTGGTCCCAAGACTGTAGACGTTGTTTTCATAGGATATGCCTTAGACAGCTATGCCAATAGATTTCTAGTGACTCACTCAGAAGTAAATAAAATCTCTAATAATACCATTATAGAAGCAAGAGATGCAGTTTACTTTGAAAACATATTTCCCTTTAAGGATAGAAGTTCAATCTCTTCCTCCATACCCTCTTCTAGTTCTCAAGTCCAAATACCTAGCCCTCAATCTGAACAAGACTTAGAACCAAGACGGAGTAAAAAGAATAGGATTGAGAAAAATTTAGGAGAAGGATTCTTCACTTTTTTGATAGAGGGTGATCCCTCAACTTATGAAGAAGAATTGTCGTCTCCTGATGCTCCCTTCTGGAAAGAAGCCATTAACAGTGAATACAACTCCATCATGGAGAATAACACTTGGTTTCTAACAGATCTACCTTTAGGGAATAAACCAATATGTTGTAAGTGGATTTTCAAGAAGAAACTCAGAGCCAATGGTACTATAGAGAAATACAAAGCCAGACTAGTTGCCAAGGGTTTTACCCAGAAGAAAGGGTTAGATTATTTTGATATCTACTCTCCTGTAGCTAGGATCACATCCATTAGAACTCTCTTGGCCTTAACATCCATTCATGATATGCTAATCCATCAAATGGATGTAAAGATAGCATTTTTGAATGGAGATCTAGAGGAAGAACTTTATATGGACCAACCTGAAGGTTTCATTGTTAAAGGTCAAGAAAAGAAAGTTTGCAGACTAGTAAAATCCCTCTACGGCTTGAAACAAGCTCCCAAACAATGGCACAACAAATTTGACAAAGTAATTTGTGAATATGGTTTATTGTCAAATGAGTATGACAAATGTATATACTCTAAAGGTACATGTAAAAGTTGTGTCATTTTATGCTTGTATGTAGATGACATCCTTATCCTAGGTTCATCACTGGAATTGATAAATATTACAAAGAACTATTTATCTAGCCAGTTTGATATGAAAGACCTAGGAGAAGCCAACTTAATTTTGGGAATGCAAGTGACCAAAAGTAAAGAGGGTTATACTCTATCTTTAGCACATTCAATTGAAAAAATGCTAAAAAGATTTGAGTTATTTGATAAGAAACCTGTCCTTACTCCTTATGACAGCAGTATTGTATTGAAAAAGAATGAAGGATCACCTTTGGAACAACATAAATATTCACAGATGATAGGCTCCCTTATATATATAACAAACAGGACAAGACCTGACATTGCATTTGCTATTGGGAGACTAAGTAGATATACCAGTAACCCAAATCAGTCACATTGGACTGCCTTGGATAGGGTATTTAGATATCTCAAGGGCACCCTAGATTACAAACTTTATTTTACTAGGCACCCTGATATCATAGAAGGTTATTCAGATGCAAACTGGGTAACCGACTCACATGATATAAAATCTACTACTGGATATGTATTTACTCTAGGAGGAGCTGCGATCTCCTGGAGCTCTTGTAAGCAAACTATCATAGCTAGGAGTGTCACGCCCCGATCTCCCGCAGGCTAATCGGCCGTTCCCGCTAGGCGGGAATCACCCTCGCCAGCGCTCCCGCGGAACGATCGCTTGACCCATCCGGGCGTGATGCCGCACGAGCGTGATCCACGCCCGTGCAAGGCCATGGTTCATTGGCTGGCGGTTAGAGTTCTAAGCCACAGAGTCGCACAGGTTGTCCGAGTGCAACGGAGTCATAAACGCATAACGATTTGATAACAGGTTCACGGAGTTGACAATATAGCAGAAGCATAGAAACACAACTTGAAGTAAAGTAAGCTCTTTATTGATATAAATATGTGTTACAGGCGGCGTATAGCCGAGATTACAAGTCGCTCAAGCCTCTCTCTCTGAAACAGTAAAAGCGTGCCAAGTGGCTACACTTGTGGAATGATTGTACAGGCGATGGTCAGGCTATGTTCACAACATTATGTCTTCTATATGTGCTTCTGTTCCGGACGCACCGTTTCTTCGGAGTGTTGTCCACGCCTAAGCACGCACGTTGGAGGCATCCGCACCGAACGAGGTTCTCCCGCACCCTGCATACAAACTGGTGGATTATCAGTACATTGAATGCACTGGTGGGGAAGCTACTCGCCCGCTCGACAAATTCAAACATGTAATACAGGTTCCGTGCACAACTATTAAGTTGTCTTTGCACAACTATTAAGTTGTCTTTCTAGTTGCCTTAGGATCATTTTCATGCAAACATTGAATAGTTTATCGTGTCGGGCAGTGCGCCGTGCGATATTTGAGGAAACACGGCGAGACTTACCAACTTACCATCTCCTTCCCTGTCCAAGGCAAACATTGAGGCAAACATCGTTAATTCAAGCACGGGCAAGTATGACATTCAGAAGGCATAGCATATGCAAACATGAGGGTCGTTTTAACATGATCGTTCAGGTGTTCAGTTGTTTCTTGATGCGATGCAGTAACTCGCACGCGGATAGCCGCTAAGCGAGGATGATTTATCTATATGAACATGAGTCGCTGGCATAGCCATAAAGGACCAGTTATAGTCTTGAACAAGAAAGGAAAGCAACAAAGATGCAGTGGTGGTTGCAGACCATCCTGTCCAGATGCAGTAGACTATCGTGCAGTTCGTTATAGTCTTGAACGAGGATGGAAAGCAACAAAGATGCAGTGGTGGTTGCAGACCATCCTGTCCAGATGCAGTAGACTATCGTGCAGTTCCATCCGGATCGGAACGGTCCCAGTGCCCCGGTGACCGCCCGTGGAACTATGCCTCATTTTCGAGTTGTCCGCGACATGCAGGTCAGGGTCTCGGTCTGGTACAGGAACAAGTTCGATGCAGTATGTGTATATATTGAACAAGTCCGGTATGGAACGAGTTCGATGCAGTATATATACAGAACTTGTTGAGGCAGGATTCAGTGATTCAGTAGTGCTTGCCAGGCCAGTTGATTCAGTAGTTTGCTCCATGAGCTGTGATTCAGTGATTTATTCAGTCAGGGTACAAATTCCCTGGTTCGAAAATTGCCTTGGTGGTCCCGGATACTTGCAGGTTCATTCAGGCACGGAACGACTACGTAGTAGTCTCCCGGGGTTTGGATGAAAACACGGTAACATTCAAGCAGACAAGCATGCGTTTCTAAGGAACATAAGCAGGCACGTTTGCTCGGACCCGAAGGTAAGCCGAGAGATAAAACCGTTAAGGGACTTAGCATGCGAGGGTCTGTATATAAGCAGTATTTCATTTTCATGTTCTAGCAAGCAATACAAGTTGGGATTTATTCCCTTAGCTAGGTGCGTTAGATTTATTAGCATGCAGGGGGTGATTCACCTAGCGACTAGCATGAATATTCCAGATTTTATGTGTGCTGGCTAAGCAAAGACAAGTTCACCGTAGTCACCCACCTTAGCGATGATTCGCCTCGGTAGAGCGATACGTCAAGCGAGCCTCTGAAAGCCAAAGCCGGGTTACTGTAGGGACAAGTCTGGATATCCTTTGCTTCTTGATCGAGGCAAAGCGGGTCGGGACAATTGTACTTTTGCCGTTTGAAACGGTAGTCCGCTAGAGCGGAACGGGGTGTTACATCCTACCCAACTTAGAAAAAGTCTCGTCCTCGAGACTTACTAAGGACAAGCAATGATCTAGGGTTGAGGCAATCCTAGACAAGTCATTGCACTTGTTCATTTGGATATTCACTTGCACAAGCGTCAAAATCAGCATATCGCTTAGACTGGATCGTGCGCACTTTCGAAATGCATTTCTAGCGTGAACACGTCAACCAGCTTAGTGATAGCGAAGTCTCAGCACTCGAGTTCCACTTTTTATGGTTTTGCAAAGAGCGTTCCATACAATAAGTCCATAGATATTCTCAAAGTGCAAAATATTTCCTGAACTTGAATTGCTCGATTGAGTACGGCGAGGGACGGCACTATCGCTACTCGGAATATCGAGAAGTTTATCCTTGAAGTTTCGAGGACGAAACTTTTTGTTGGTTGGTAAGTATGTAACGCCCCGCTCCGCGCCGGCGTTATGTATCAAGGTGAGTGGGCAGAACTTCGTTCTCTGATTCTTGTACGCCTTAATAATAACCTGAGTTTTTGCTTGCAATATTTTCTTAAGAGAATGATAGAACCTGCCTTGCATGTTAATGAACGAACTCACCTAGCTTGTCTTTGAATCAATGCCTGCTTAACGAGAATCCTGAATCGCCTGCTTAGAGTGCATGAACATGTTCACTATCGTCTATGCTTCGAGAGAACCATACTGTGCCTGAACGTGTTCAAGTGATAAGTCGGATTGCCCCGCAACAACGAGAGTATTCTGATGGTTCTTCTCGTCTGCATACTAGAGTTTATTTGATAGTGTTCCATGCATTCACACGCGGTCGGACAATGGCTTTTGGTGGAGAGCTGAACTGCATGCGTCATAGCCACCATGGGTCACAGCTGCCATTAGTATCAGAGAATGAGTCATTGGTATGCTGTTCCACCAGCTGCCGATCCTGAGATACTCGGGGACCGCCCTGCATATAGCTAAGTCATTGTGTTGGCTTGGATAGTGACTGCCCCTAAGAATGTGCATTATGCGTCTAGCTATGCATTAGACCCTCGAGTCGCACGAGACACGCTGCGCACACCCTGAAACATGAACGGTTTGCTTGCTTGCATATTCAATATGAAACTCTGTTTCCAAACATGTTTCCAAACAAGTAAATCGACTCTGCTAGAACTGCATGAAACGAACCTAGGTAAAACTAGAAAGATCACTAGTAATGTAATATTTTATAACATGATTACTTAGTGCCTGTTTAAGTGAATGCTTATTTCTGTTCAGTTGATTTATCTCACCAGTACTTGTATAAAGTGCTGACCCACCAACAGTTTACTTGCTTGCAGGTACTGGATCGTCCGAGGAAGCGATAGGCGTGCCACAGTCCCGAAGACCCGGAATCCTGGTTTCAATTGTTGCCTCGAGAATGCTATCGTATAAGGGGGCATAATGTATGGAACGAACGTGTGCCTTTGCTAAAGGAAACCCAAGTTGCCTCGATCGTCCCGAACACTCAGTTGGCTAATGCATTGCATTGCAACAAGTCCCTTTCCGCTGCTTACTCGATTGATGCGATGATAGCCAACTATCAACTTAAACGATTGGCCTTGCACGGGCGCAACCCCAGGCCCGTGCGGCATCACGTCCCCCGAAGGCTCGAACGGGCCATTCGCTTGGCTCCCTTCCTCCCTCGCACCCGGGGGACGGGCACGGTGATTCGCGTCCGGCGCGCCGAGGCACGGTGATACGTGTCCGGTTCGTTAATCCCGGCCGCACGGGGTGGGGCAGGGCGGAGCGGCGGCCCGGGCGGGACCGGGGCGTGACAAGGAGTACAATAGACTCTGAAATGATAGCTTTAGATACAACTTGCACAGAAGCTGAATGGCTTAAAAATCTTATTATGCATACCTATTTCTCTTAGTCATGTTCCTGCAATTTCTATAAATTGTGATAATAAATCTGTTATTGAACTACTAAAGCATGATTCTGTGAATGCTAAGATGAACAGGCACCTGCAGCTGCGCTTCAAGTCAATAAAAAGCCTACTAGGCAAATATATGGTTCTTGACTATATAAAGTCAGAAAAGAACCTTGCAGATCACTTGACGAAGGGTCTGTCTAGGACTTTGATCCTAGAATCATCGAAGGGGATGGGGTTAAGCCCATAAGTTAGTCACCAGCAGTGGCAACCCAACCGAGTCTGACTAGAGATCCCAAGAAGCCGGTTCATTGGGTAGAAATAAGCTGAACTTAGGTGACTTTATGGAACACTGACTCAAGATTAAAATCTCATTAAAATAAAGCCCAAGCGGCTGTACATGTACAATAACTCTCCATCCCTATGGTGACAGTGTTCCTGTGTGATATGGTTAGGATGAGTTTAAACTCTTAATAGGTCCAAGCTGTAATGCTAGGTTGATTCATATCACCAACCATTAAGGACTTACCTATGTGAGAGGTCGTGAAGGCCGCGACTATGGGACAGGGCGATCCCAGACAACTCTCATGAATGTGGAAAGTGCGCACGGCCATTTAAAAGCGCCACCCGATAGACCAAGGACCTCTAGCGTACTATGTGTGCTTTTTTCTAAATCTGGTTCAAGAAGTCTGATTCAAGGCATAGTCCATCAAGCACTTCTTCAGATTAAGGCAAATAGTCACTACGTGAGATTCAAGGCTGTAGTCCATCTCATCTATGCATAGTATTTTACTGCCCAGATGCTCTCTCTCTATTTTACTTCACTCTTATCTCTGTTTCGGAACTTGACCTTTTGGGGGAGGATTGTTGGTTTTGGTTTGTTCTTTTGCAAAAGTTCAATTCCTCTTCCCTTCTTTAGTCCCACATCGGTTGCACCAAAGCCCTCTTGTGTACATATATTACTTTCTCTTCTTTGCTCTATTAAGTTGTTGTGTGGGGAACCCCTTGGGCCACACGCGCGTCGCCGCCGCCGCCCGGCCCGGCTCGGCTAGGTTCGGTTCGGTTCGGCGCGCGTAACGGGTGCGGGTACGCGCCAACATCTGCGGGCGCCGAATGCCGATCTGATTTCCTCTTCGGGTTCGGGCTGGGACCCTAAAAATCTTTTTGCTCCTCTTCATTTTTATTTAATTTTCTGAACGTTAGAAAATTAATTTCTGAACGTTACAAAGTGTTTCTGAACCGTTATTGTGTCCAGGTTCATTCTTTTATTTTGTGTAACGGCTGAATTAATAGGGAAATTAATTCTGACCGTTACACATCAGTATTATATATATCAGACTGATTTCCTTGTAAAATGTATCAGAAAAATTTTGTACTCCAAACCTCTGTCAACATTCTGTTCAATTTTCATTGTCTCCGAGCTCTGGGCAGAGCTAAGTTCTGGTCGTTCTCTCCAAGTCGTGTGCGGCAACGAGATACCGGTAGTGCGGGGGTTTTACCACTAGGAGCTTCGGGAACGTCTGCACACAGATCCCGAATAAACTCTTAGGGTAGTGCTTCGTGCACGACTTCCCCAGAGGCCGGTAACATCTGTTTCATTTTATTTTTGTATTCTGAAATTATTCAAAAAGAAAACAACTAAAATTCTAACATTGGAGGCTTTGTGTCAGTGTCCGATACATGTCCACCGATGCACACCAAATTTAATTGAACTTCTGGAATAACCAAAAGTATATATATATATATATATATATATATATATATATGATCATTCCTCAACAACAGGAGCATTACTAACAAACTATGTTTGCACTAGACATGAGAAAATGATGTCCGTACATATAATGTATTATTCTTGTTAGCATTGGTGAGATAGGTTATCGTGTTCTTATCCATATCGGACGTAGATAAATACAAGTATTTCATATATATATATATATATATATATATATATATAAAAGCAATCGAATTTGATGTAGATTGCATGTGTGTGGAAAAGCAATGAAATCTTTTTTATTTCTATGCTCTCAAGTGGATGAGAAATAAGGTGCACAGTAAATCCGACTCAGCTCACTGAATAATTTATCATATCCATGGGAATTAAAAATGTGAGAGGTTCCTTTTGATGCTGTCCTCATCACAAACATTGGTAAATGAGAAGGACAGGAAGATGGCAAGTGCTAGTAACAAGTGACTAGGGGAGGCAAAATGCCTCATGGGAAACATTCAAATGAGAATCCTCTCGTGTCAAAAAATATGTATCAGTGAGTGAATAGTTTTTTAGTGTTGTCAGAAGCAACTATATTTCGTTTACAACATTGTGTTTTGGCATTTGGTATTTAGATTCTTTTCGGTCAACTCCTCTCATGCACACGTATATATGTCGTTGACAAAGAGAAAGTAGGAACATGGCACAAGCCAACTTCTGAGTTCTGATCACCTCTCTCTCTCTCTCTCTCTCTCTCTCTCTCTCTCTCTTAGCTGAGCTTTTACTATTGGGAGAACTTCTTTCTCTTTTGATCTTTTCCTTTGGTATTGGCATGCCATCAAATTCTTGCTTTGATGCAATAGAAAATAACTATAATATGATCAAGTGCACTGCTGTGTCAACTTTGCAATTCTTTGTTTTACTTTTCCATATTACATTTCTCCATTAGTGATCCGGTCTCGTGGTAAGCTTTGATCTCTAATTAATAATATAATGACACATGATTTATTTATTTATTTATTTGTTGGTTAGCTCGAAAAATTAATAATTCAAAGAAAGAGACAAAGAGCGACGTAGTCCAAAGTAGCCTCCAAAACAAGGGATTTAACACTTAAAAATAGCCTCCAAATTAGATAGGTCTATAATACAGTTGGGCCAACATGTGAGTCTAAATTGGCCCGGTAGGATGAAGTTTGTCACTAAGACTGAAGGCCCATTTGAATGCATGCAATATGGACAAAACTCATATCTTAGAGCATCTCCAACCCTGTTGTGAGTTTGGAAAAAATGCTTGTCCCATAGGAATCACAATTTTATATTTCAAAAATCATTCTCCAATGCAAATGTGAAGTTAACATAGCAATGACATGACAAAGACAATATGAAATTGGCTGTCTAGATCTAGACAATGGACTTCACCGTACTTTACTTCCCCATCATCAATTATGAATAAAAATATTTATAAAAAAAATGAAAAGTTGTCTTGAAAAATTATATTTTTTATTGTCTTCTCAATACCTTTACATTTGATAATACTTTTCTATTTCATTGTCTTGTGTGAATATAATCTTGCCACATAGGAAAGACACTGTCTTGTGCCTCATGCCACATAGGAATCACAACACAAAATAAGACAATAGGGTTGGAGATGCTCTTAGGATGTCTTGGTGCATTTTGATCCCTTTTATTTTATACTTATATATACTATTGGCATTTCCCTTGTACAAGTCTAAAAGGGCTCATTAGCATTTAGACCCTAGATTTTATACAATCTTAGAGTTTAAGTTCTTACATGTCCAATTGAAATGTTTAGATCCTGAATTTCAATTTTTAAATTTTTTTTTTCCATTATACCCTTAACATTATAATTACAAGAACACCAACTAACCCATGTTGGAAAGGAGGATATAATATAAAAATAAAAACCAAAAATAAAAATTCAGGGTATAAACTTTCTAGTTGGAAATGTTATAACTTAAAGTCTAAGATGGTATAAAAGTCAGGATCTAAACTCTAATTAACCCAGTCTAAAAGGAGTTACGGTTAACAGTAAAAATAATTTGCTATAACTATTGATATCCGTGAAATCCGCTAAGTAAAATAATTTAACGTGAAATAGTCGAAGCAGAGTGACTATTGTATAGAGGAAAGCAGTGAAAACTTGTACTAGTTTTCGAGAGACTTTCAGATATCTCCTCTTTCTCTTGTACTTGTCAGTTTCTGTTGAAGCTCAATGAGCTCTTTCACCTGGTATTTTCGTCTTCAAATTTCATTGACAAGAATTTGTTAATAAAATATATCTTGGACATATTTTTATCGTCCTTGTAATGCTTTTCGAGAGACTCTCATATGTCTATCGTATTTTTCTTCTTATTGTAGGATTCGGCTAAGGAACCCTCTAATGAGTTGAGGATCAGCTTTCAGAGATTATTCTCTCCGCAAGGACATAGACATGAATTTATGTCATATATGACCGAACCACTTAAACGTCTTAAGTCTATAAAAATCTCACATAAACATACAAATTATCAACGATCCAAAGGTCCAAACACAATTATAATATTCATTCGAACACCTTATTTGCATAAACAAATTTTTAGACCTAACAAGTATAGAAACAAATCTAATCATCACGCATATAAAATGTATTTGTTATATCCCATTTCTCAACACAACAAATAACACCCAACTAAATTTTAAACTAATCTTAAATCCCCATTCCCAGTATACAATCAACTAATTTCAACAAAAATTTGTCTCATTAATCATAATCCTAAATTAAAATAATATTTTCTTCCTTTAAAAAAAATTAGGACTTAAACAATAGGATAATAAAAGATGATGAAATGGTGTAAAAAATTCACCAAAGTGTACCTCCGCCCTTGTCTCTCCTCTATTGTTGCTGATTAGTTATCGAATAACGATATCTTCAATGTTTTTCGTCTTTGGAATCACAGGTTTTGTTTCAGACAAAACGTACTCCACATTAACGAGTTTTAGTAGACGAAAAACAAAAGTAACTTAACAGTCAACAACGAAGAAAGACTTCAACCCGCAGGGAGCAACCTGCAGCGAAGCAACCCTCGAACTAGCAAGCAGAACACGCACGCCACAAACTAGCAATTAGGACGCGGACGTACGAAATCCACCATCAAAATGCCACTTTACGTCTAACTCTGAAGAGATTTCTCCAAGAAATGATGACAAAAACAATTGTTGATTGTAGGCTTTCAACCTTATCCACTAGAAAGAAAAAAAATACCCAACCATTTAAGATAGCACACCACATATGTATAAGTTAATAATTAATTAATGAATATTGAAATAGGCACACATGAGATATGTTTCATGGAATGGAGCCGGATCATCAATGGATTAAACCCAACAAGACCCCTTTGTTCTCTCTCTCTCTCTCTCTCTCTCTCTCTCTCTCTATATATATATATATATATATATATATATATATATATATGTTACTCCAGTTTCTATGTTGTTTACCGAAGTGCATGGTTTTCCAATTTTAGTTAAAATTTGTTCCAAATATCTCTTAACTTCATTATTTGATCAATAATGTGAATTTATTTTTAATAATTTTGTTTGCAAATCAAATTTCCGCGTATTTGATATCAAGTTTAGCTTTAGAAATTGGCTACAATAACGAGCCAAGTGATGACACAAGTATTGACTAAAATGAATAAATAATAGATGAATTTAATTATCACTTTAATGTCATGGATGCTAGGTTCGACTCAATTAACGGGCTTCCGGACAATGAACAATCTCGACCCAAGATTGTTCATGATGTTAATGTTTTTCAAAGACTTCAAAAATTTCAATGAGAGAACAACTCGCTATGGTTGTACAACTTACAAAGGATCAAAAGTGCAAGTCCCAAGCTCAGATGAACCTTTATGTTCATTGATCAACCTTCATGTTCATTTTTTTGCACTATAAATATGTGACTTCCTATTCATTTGAGCACACACAAAAATTATCAACTACAAGC
Organism: Iris macrosiphon; assembly: GCA_036927795.1. Lineage (NCBI taxonomy): Eukaryota > Viridiplantae > Streptophyta > Magnoliopsida > Asparagales > Iridaceae > Iris > Iris macrosiphon. Next base: position 145,555,334 of record JAYESA010000017.1, on the reverse strand, counting down.
AATATTCTCTTCAAGTGTTAGGCAGAAAATTGAGAGTGCAATTTTCAGAGTTCCTTCTTGAATCGAGAAGTGTTGTGAGTTGTGAGTTGTGAGTTGTGAGTGTTTGTAAACACTGTAAATTTTTTCCTTATAGTGAAAGCCCTGCAGCCTGTGGAAGTAGCCACTGTTGGGTGAACCACGTAAATATTGTGTCTTTTATTTTTTTCTCTATTTGTAAATCTGGTTGCAGGTATTCCCTAATAACTGGTATCAGAGTCCAGGAATCGGCATATTCTGGGGCAGCCATATTTGAGTAGAAGCAATGGCGCTGACAGACGAAGGAAAGATGAAACTTAAGAAGTTCGATGGTTCAGACTTTGGTTTCTGGAAGATGCAAATAGAGGACTATCTCTATCAGAAAAATTTATAACTACCTCTCGAAGAAACGAAACCAGAATCCATGAAGGATGAGGAGTGGAAGCTCATGGATCGACAAGCCCTTGGAGTTATCCGATTGACGTTATCCCGCAATGTCGCTTTTAACATTGCAAAAGACAAGACCATGGCTGGTCTTATGAAAGCTCTCTCGAATATGTACGAGAAACATTCAGCCTCAAATAAAGTGCATCTCATGAGGCGATTATTTAACTTGAGAATGACTGAAGGATATCAACGAACTTAGCACTATCACAACCCAGTTAAGTTCGGTTGAAATTGAGTTCGATGACGAGGTACAAGCGTTGATACTTTTGTCCTCCCTGCCAGAAAGTTGGAATGTTACGGTCACGGCTGTCAGTAGCTCGTCGGGGAGCAGTAAGTTAAAATTCAACGATGTTCGAGATCTTGTTCTGAATGAAGAAATTCGACGGAAAGAGTCGGGCGATACTTCGACACCCTCTGCTTTGTCAACGGAGTCAAGAGGAAGGAAAAATGATCGAGGAAGATCGAACAACCGAGAAAAATCCAAGAATGAAAGATCCAAGTCAAGAAATTCCAATAATTCCAAGAAGACTGTTGAGTGTTGGAACTGCGGGAAGAGTGGGCACTACAAGAATCAGTGCAAGAGTACACCAAATAATCTCAGGAGTTAAAGACTGAAGCAAATGTCGCATCGACATCGGAAGATAATGATGTGCTGATATGCTCTTAGGAGAGCAAGGAGGAGTCTTGGGTGCTTGATTCTGGAGCATCTTTTCACGCTACTTCGCAGAAAGATCTCTTTGAGAAGTATGTGTCTGGAAATCTCGGTAAAGTGTATCTTGGTGATGATTAACCTTGTGATATTGTCGGTAAAGGCACGGTAAAGATTAAGCTAAATGGGTCTGTATGGGAGCTGAAGGATGTCAGGCATATTCCTGACCTAAGAAAGAATTTAATCTCAGAGGGATAATTGGCAAGCGAAGGATGTACCACGGTGTTCCATGGCAATGATTGGAAAATCACGAAGGGAGCAATGGAAATTGCACGAGGTAAGAAAAGCGGTACTCTTTACTTGACTGAAATGGGTTGTTGTTCGATTTCTGTTGCAGCTAGTAGCCCAAATGCGCACTTATGGCACCAGAGACTTGGTCATGTGAGTGAAAAGGGAATGAAGGTTATGCATTCTAAAGGAAAGCTACCATGCAGATCTTCAGTCGATTGACATTGACATGTGCGAGGACTGTATTCTCGAAAAGCAAAAGTGAGTCAGATTTCAGAAAGGTGGCAGAATTCCAAAGAATGAAAAGCTAGAGCTTGTTCATTTTGTTGTTTGTGGTCCAATGACTATCTCATCGATTGGTAGGAAACATTATTTCGTGACTTTCATCGATGACCACTCTTGAAAGGTATAGGTTTATTTTTTGAAACATAAATATGAAGTATTCGATGCTTTCAAAAGATGGAAAGCCTTGGTAGAAAATGAGATAGGTTTAAGGATCAAAAGGCTCGGAACTGATAATGGGGGTGAATATGAAGCAACTGCATTCAAGAAGTTCTTCTACAAGCATGGGATCCAAATGGAGAAAATTGTGCCTAGCACGCCTCAACAAAATGGTGTGGCTGAACGTATGAATCGAACCTTGACTGAAAGAACCAGAAGTATGTGTATGCAGTCAGGCCTACCGAAGCATTTCTGGGTAGAAGCAGTCAACACAGCATCCTACTTGATCAACCGAGATCCATCAGTTCCATTGGAACATAAAATTCCAGAAGAGATATGGAGTGGCAAATTTGTTAAATTATCGCATCTCAAAATATTTGGTTGTGTTGTATATGTACATATCAGTGAACAAGGTAGGAACAAGCTTGGTCCCAAGTCCAAGATATGTACTTGTGTTGGCTATGGTGATGAACAAGCTTGATCCACAATGGTCTATGCTGCAAAAACTAGCAAGGGACCAGGTCCTCAGAGGGACGTAACAAGGTACAAGAAATAGTATGCCAAAGTAAAACAATATAATGTCACATACTCAAGGGTAAACTATTGTAACCATCTAAGTGATATGCATGTGAGAGCATCACTCGTACTCAGTCTGAAACCACTGCAGGCTCTGTGTCAGGGAGTCCATAGTAGCAAGTAATATCACGTAGTGCCAATATATATACCAAAGATCTGAGACAGAGTCTAAGGCACCTCCAGTAGTATAGTATATATATAAATAATCAGCCTGTAGTATGGTGTGGCTCTCCCCACCCAATGTAATCTCACGTCTCATGTACACGACGTCTCATGTCCATAACACACAAGATCATGACATCTAGCTAGTACAATGAGTCATAATGATATCTATATAATATGCAAGTCTCATATCACGAATCTTGTAAGCCTATACAGAATCACCATGAATTACTCAAGAAAGATTATGTGACATAAAATAGTATCAAGTGTCATAAGGTAAGACATATTTGGTAAAACAAGCACGTAAAAATAGGATCGTGGTATCAACTCTCTAAGTGACGTTACTCGACTCCGCGTACGGCGTCGACATCCGAATCTTGTTCGGACGCTAAGCAATGTCTCACGGTCCCTAGGTTGAACAGGTACATCACTGAAGTATATGTATAAAAAAAAAACACAAGCAAAATATATAACAGGATCTACTGCAAGTTTGGCAAGGTACACTTGCCTGGGCTCTGAACTCCGTCAACTACTCATGTAAAAGTGAAATCTCCAAGTACGTCTCCGGATGCTGAAACAAATATTATTATTATTTTCAGAATACTTGAAATATCTAGGATTTACTACCCATAAGCCCAATTTGGACACAGGATAGAATTGACAATTTCGGGTCAAAACGGGGTTCACAGGTGGCCCACTTCGCACCAAAAATTGTGCCAGAGATAAAGTTTGCCAAATTTAGCAAACTTAGTATATACGAGTCCAGAACGATGACACAAATTCAACGAAACAGCCAGAACTGGATTCTGATGAGCCGGTTATGAAATTACCAGACAAGTGAAACCGTGGGGCCCGTGAAACAGTGTTTCGTCAACATTCTTAGAATCAAACCAAACTTGGGTCACATGATGTAAGTCCCTGATTTTTCAAAAAATATTAAAATTAGATTTTTAGCAATTTTCTGAAATTTTCTGGGAATTTTTTGTAATTAAATTCAGGGTTTTAAATTATTACATGATTTTTTAATTGATAATAAATAACATTAAAATATTATGAAAATAATATTTTTTGGGTGTAAAAGGGAAAACTGGATTTAGGATAATTTTGCTGGAATTTATCGGGCCTCGGGCCTAATTTAAAACACCTGAAAACAATTATTATTCATTTATTTATTTATTTATTCATTTATTATTATTATTATTATTATTATTATTATTATTATTATTATTATTATTATTATTATTTTCATTATCTTTTCGGCCCAGGCCAACCGCTCTGGGCCCGGCCCACCGGGCCAGCCCCAACCCGGCCCATACCCTAGCGGGTCGGGTCGGATCCGCCAGACCCGACCCGAGACCCGCTAGCCCGTCTCCCCCACGCAGCCTGTGCCCGCGTCTCGCGGCGGAGCCGTCGCCTCCGGCCGCTCCGCTCCGCCCGGACCACCACCCACGCCCCGCCTTCTCCACCACTCCACCGCCCCTCTCGGCCCTCCAGCCTCCTCTCCCCCTATTTAACCCCGTTCCCCTGGTCGTCGACCCCCACCACGACCACCACGCCGCTCCGGCCTCGCCTCGACTGCCGCCGCCCTGAGCCGCCTCACCGCCGCCCGCAGCGCCGTCAGCCACCTCCTCCTTCCTCCCCCCCCCCACCTCGACAGCAGCAGCAGCAGCAAGCCGCAGCAGCCCGCCGACGACGCCCTCCGCCGCCGACGAGTCCCCAGCCGCCTCGACGTGCCTCCCCGCAGAGCCCCCGAGCCCGGCGACGTTGCCCCGGCCGCCCTCCGCCCTGAGCCTCCGGCGAGAAAGCCCTAACCCTAACCCTAATCTCCTGTATCTGACACGTGTCGGACACGTGTCGGACATGATTCTGCCCTGGGTTTTTCAGCCCAGTTCAGGTGCGTGTATTTCCTTGCTCGTAGCTCGGATTTTGATTCCGTAAATTGCGTTGTGAAGCCTGTATGACCCTCTCGGTGCCCGGATAAACCGCTCGAGGCATCGCGTCCTGTGGTGATCGCACACCGCGATCCAAAAACAGGAAAAACGACCCGATTCACCCCGGAACTGGGTACGCCCCGCCAAACGGGACGACTTGGTCGCGAGCGGTCTTCACAGATACGTGCGCAGCGTTGATACGGACGGGTGGATTTTTGCTGAAGTCGATTCGGGTGTGCGTGCACACCGGGATCAACGCGTATCCGCGGACACCGCCCCGTATTTGCCTTTTCTGTTTCACGCCCTAACTTCTTGAACACACGTCGGATCAAAACAAAACTTGCACCATCGGACTCGTAGCGATACGCTGGTCCTGTGACCCAAGTTTGGTGCAATTCTGAGAACGTTGACGAAATCGCGTGTCGTGGGCCCTACAGGCCCGCTCGACGGGCGATTTTGTGATCGGCTCATCGGAATCCAATTCTGAAAGTTCCGTTGGGTTCGTATCATCGTTCCTGACCTGTTGACACTAAGTTTGGTAAAATTGGAGACCTTTGACCCTGACATATTTTTCGGTGCAAAGCGGGCCCACATGTGGACCCCGTTTTGACCCGAAATTACCGTTTTTGCCCTTGTCTCCAAATTGGACTCAAGGACAGGCGTTTCTAGCTATTTGATATCTTCTGAGCATGATGGTAATATTTATTTCAGCATCTGGACACATTTCTGAAAATTTTCCCGAGACATAAAACTATAATTGGATCCAAACATCAGGCAAGTACCTGCACTTCAAGTTTAATCTTTATATTATGATAATTAATTCCTTACTCTACTAGTAACATTGATGATTTCACGTAGTGTTAGAATATTGGATTTCATGTCTTGCTTTTCGTGTCGGGTGGGAGAATACTAGGAGGCATGTGGTTTACCCTTCCCCCTGTCATGTCTGATAGCTGTTGGTACGCGACTGTACCAACAGCCTGATACTCGATTGTTCATGTCTGATAGTCGTCTATGACGGCCTGATTAGCCTTATAACCCCGTACATGCCAACTATGTATTCTAAATACACAAGTTCACGCACATAGTTCTTGTCGTGTTGCAGTTCTTGTTGTCTTGTTACAGTTATATTTTCTGTCACACTTTATTCCTGTTTTACTCATATTTCTGGTTTATAGCAATTAATCATATTTTATTTATAGTCCTAATTTATAGCATTTTTCTCAGTTAATTTCACTACTTACTTATGCATATTCCCAACATGATGCTCAGTCAGTTATTTCTACCTGTCACAAATATTTAGTTTAACTCTTGTTGTGCATTGTGTACTTTGCTCCTTTCCTGACTGGATCCATTGATTTAGGCGATGATGAGAACCTTGCCCCCACCTATTATGGCCCCTATGAGGCAGCAGGTGATACAGTTGCGGAGCCGGTTCCCACACAGGAGACTACTCCTGCGGAGTAGTTAGCAGTAGTTATTTATTTCCTTTCATCCTAGTAATCGGGTTTGTCCTCGATATAATTTCTGGATTCTGTAATAAACTCTGGATCTGTGGTCACATTCAATTTATGAAATCTTAGCATTCTTTTTCCTGTTATTTTTCCTTGCCTATTTAATTATTGTGAATGAGCTAGATTTTATATTACCTGTGATTATGCCCTAGACAGCGTACTGCCGCCGACACTGCAGCGTAGGCTGGACGTACCCACGCACTCGTGCCCGAATATCTGGGTGCGGATCGTGACACATTTTTGTGGTGGCCCATGTGTAACACCCTGTTCCGCTCAAGCGGACTGCCGTCTCAATCGGCAATCGTGCAGCTGTCCCGACCTGCTTTGCCTCGATCAAGAAGCAAAGGATATCCAGACTTGTCCCTACAGGAATCCGGCTTGGACTTTCAGAGGCTCGCTCAGACGTATCGCTCTACCGAGGCGAATCATCGCTAAGGTGGGTGGCTACGGTGAACTTGTCTTTGCTTAGCCAGCACACATAAAATCTGGAATATTATGCTAGTCGCTAGGTGATTCACCTCTGCATGCTAATAAATCCAACGCACCTAGCTAAGGGAATAATCCCAACTCATATTGCTTGCTAGAACATGGAAAATGAAATACTGCTTATATTCAGACCCTCGCATGCTAAGTCCCTGAACGGTTTCATCTCCCGGCTTACCTTCGGGTCTGAGCATACGTGCCTGCTTATGTTCCTTAGAAACGCATGCCTGTCAGTTTGAATGTTACCGTATTTTCATCCAAACCCCGGGAGACTACTACGTAGTCGTTCCGTGCCTGAATGAACCTACAAGTATCCGGGACCGTTAGGTCACCAAGGCAATTCCCGAACCAGGGAATTTGCACCCTGAAAGAATAAATCACTGAAACACAGCTCGTGGAGCAAACTACTGAATCAACTGGCCTGGCAATCGATATATATACTGTAGACAATCATGCCTGTACATTGAACATGATATGTCCTACCCTGAACGTGATCCTGTGCCTAGCCAGACCTGAATACAGACCTGCATGTCGCGGAGTCGCGGACAACTCGGAAACGAGGCATGTTCCACGGGCGGTCACTGGGGCACTGGGGCCGACCCGATCCGGATGGAACTCTACTGTTTAGTCATCCTGTGCAAAGACGGAATGGTGTGGAGCGCATCCTGTACTCTCGCTGCACCCCATTCGCGTTAGAGACTAAAATTGGTAACCCTCCTGTTTAGTCATCCTGTGCAAAGACGGAATGGTGTGGAGCGCATCCTGTATTCTCGCTGCACCCCATTCTCGTTAGAGACTAAAATTGGTCCTTTATGGCTATGCCAGCGACTCCTGTTCATATAGATAAGTCATCCTCGCTTAGCGGCTATCCGCGTGCGAGTCACTGCATCGCATCGTATAAATGAACAACTAAGCACCTGAACGATCTTGTTAAATGACTCTCCTGTTTGCATATGCTATGCCTCCTGAATGTTATACTTGCCCGTGCTTGAATTAATCATGTTGCCTTGGACAGGGAAGGAGATGGTAAGTTGGTAAGTCTCGCCGTGTTTCCTCAAACATCGCACGGCGCACTGCCCGACACGTTAAGCTATTCAATGTTTGCATGAAACTGATCCTAAGGCAATTAGAAAGACAACTTAATAGTTGTGCACGGAACCTGTATTACGTGTTTGGATTTGTCGAGCGGGCGAGTAGCTTCCCCACCAGTGCATTCAATGTACTGATAATCCACCAGTTTGATATGCAGGGTGCGGGAGAACCTCGTGCGGTGCGGACGCCTCCTTCGAGCGTGCTAAGGCCAAGAGTTCCCTCTGAAGCCTTACAACGGTGCGTCCGGGACTGAAGCACATATACAAGACATAAGTTGTGAACATCACCTGACCATCGCCTGTACAATCATTCCACAGTTGTAGCCACTTGGCACGCTTATACTGTTTCAGAGAGAGGCTCGAGCGACTTGTAATCTCGGCTATACGCCGCCTGTAACACTTGTTCGTATCAAATAAGAGATTACTTTACTTGTTTCAATGCTTCCGCTATATTTGTCGACTCAGAGAACCTATTACCGAATCGCTATGCGTTCATGACTCCGCTGCACTCGGACAATCTGTGCGACTCTGTGGCTTAGAACTCTAACCGCCAGCCAATGAACCATGGCCTTGCACGGGCGTGGCTCACGCTCGTGCGGCATCACGCCCGGATGGGTTAAGCGATCGTTCCGCGGGAGCGCTGGCGAGGGTGATTCCCGCCTAGCGGGAACGGCCGATTGCCTGCGGGAGATCGGGGCGTGACATGTTGGTATCAGAGCCTGGCTTCTACGCCTTTGGACTTCGATTCGATATCTCTGTTTCGAAAGCTCGTTCGTGGGTTATGTGCACGCTCTCTCTCAATGCCTCGATGGGATGTTCCAACAATAAGTCTAAATACTTTCAAAATACGTTTTGAATGATATGCTTGCTTGTCTGGTTGTATGCTGCGAGTGGCCTTTGTGCCAACCTGTGCGAACCACTTGAGAGTATCGCTAGTAGCTTGTCCGAGATTTCACTAACTCTAAGTTTGGTTGAATGCATCTATTCGAGGGACGCCTTGAACTAGTGCACCATCCAAGACTTAAGAAAAGGTGAACTCGAGTGCTGAGACTTCGGTATCACTAAGCTGGTTGACGTGTTCACGCTAGAAGCGCGTTTCGAAAGTGCGCACGATCCAGTCTAAGCGATATGCTAAGATCGAAGCTTGTGCAAGTGAAGATCCAAATGAACAAGTACAAACGACTTGTCTAGGATTGCCTCAAACCTAGATTACTGCTTGTCCTTAGTAAGTCTCGAGGACGAGACTTTTTCTAAGTTGGGTAGGATGTAACACCCTGTTCCGCTCAAGCGGACTGCCGTCTCAATCGGCAATCGTGCAGCTGTCCCGACCTGCTTTGCCTCGATCAAGAAGCAAAGGATATCCAGACTTGTCCCTACAGGAATCCGGCTTGGACTTTCAGAGGCTCGCTCAGACGTATCGCTCTACCGAGGCGAATCATCGCTAAGGTGGGTGGCTACGGTGAACTTGTCTTTGCTTAGCCAGCACACATAAAATCTGGAATATTATGCTAGTCGCTAGGTGATTCACCTCTGCATGCTAATAAATCCAACGCACCTAGCTAAGGGAATAATCCCAACTCATATTGCTTGCTAGAACATGGAAAATGAAATACTGCTTATATTCAGACCCTCGCATGCTAAGTCCCTGAACGGTTTCATCTCCCGGCTTACCTTCGGGTCTGAGCATACGTGCCTGCTTATGTTCCTTAGAAACGCATGCCTGTCAGTTTGAATGTTACCGTATTTTCATCCAAACCCCGGGAGACTACTACGTAGTCGTTCCGTGCCTGAATGAACCTACAAGTATCCGGGACCGTTAGGTCACCAAGGCAATTCCCGAACCAGGGAATTTGCACCCTGAAAGAATAAATCACTGAAACACAGCTCGTGGAGCAAACTACTGAATCAACTGGCCTGGCAATCGATATATATACTGTAGACAATCATGCCTGTACATTGAACATGATATGTCCTACCCTGAACGTGATCCTGTGCCTAGCCAGACCTGAATACAGACCTGCATGTCGCGGAGTCGCGGACAACTCGGAAACGAGGCATGTTCCACGGGCGGTCACTGGGGCACTGGGGCCGACCCGATCCGGATGGAACTCTACTGTTTAGTCATCCTGTGCAAAGACGGAATGGTGTGGAGCGCATCCTGTACTCTCGCTGCACCCCATTCGCGTTAGAGACTAAAATTGGTAACCCTCCTGTTTAGTCATCCTGTGCAAAGACGGAATGGTGTGGAGCGCATCCTGTATTCTCGCTGCACCCCATTCTCGTTAGAGACTAAAATTGGTCCTTTATGGCTATGCCAGCGACTCCTGTTCATATAGATAAGTCATCCTCGCTTAGCGGCTATCCGCGTGCGAGTCACTGCATCGCATCGTATAAATGAACAACTAAGCACCTGAACGATCTTGTTAAATGACTCTCCTGTTTGCATATGCTATGCCTCCTGAATGTTATACTTGCCCGTGCTTGAATTAATCATGTTGCCTTGGACAGGGAAGGAGATGGTAAGTTGGTAAGTCTCGCCGTGTTTCCTCAAACATCGCACGGCGCACTGCCCGACACGTTAAGCTATTCAATGTTTGCATGAAACTGATCCTAAGGCAATTAGAAAGACAACTTAATAGTTGTGCACGGAACCTGTATTACGTGTTTGGATTTGTCGAGCGGGCGAGTAGCTTCCCCACCAGTGCATTCAATGTACTGATAATCCACCAGTTTGATATGCAGGGTGCGGGAGAACCTCGTGCGGTGCGGACGCCTCCTTCGAGCGTGCTAAGGCCAAGAGTTCCCTCTGAAGCCTTACAACGGTGCGTCCGGGACTGAAGCACATATACAAGACATAAGTTGTGAACATCACCTGACCATCGCCTGTACAATCATTCCACAGTTGTAGCCACTTGGCACGCTTATACTGTTTCAGAGAGAGAGGCTCGAGCGACTTGTAATCTCGGCTATACGCCGCCTGTAACACTTGTTCGTATCAAATAAGAGATTACTTTACTTGTTTCAATGCTTCCGCTATATTTGTCGACTCAGAGAACCTATTACCGAATCGCTATGCGTTCATGACTCCGCTGCACTCGGACAATCTGTGCGACTCTGTGGCTTAGAACTCTAACCGCCAGCCAATGAACCATGGCCTTGCACGGGCGTGGCTCACGCTCGTGCGGCATCACGCCCGGATGGGTTAAGCGATCGTTCCGCGGGAGCGCTGGCGAGGGTGATTCCCGCCTAGCGGGAACGGCCGATTGCCTGCGGGAGATCGGGGCGTGACACCATGCAGGTCAAATACTAAATTGTTCGGTTCCAACTTAGGGACCGAACAGGCCTGCAACAAGATTGAGGATTTTAGGATAAAGCTCATTCACAGAATAGGATCTTTTATTTCCAATCTTGATATCGGTCCTAGTCAATTTTTCCTATCGCCCTTGATTTCCAAGTAATCTATTCTAATCTTCCTACCCCTTAATCTTTCAGAATGGTTCAGACAAGGAACACAGTAGGAGGCACATCAGAACCAGCTGAGCAGACTGTGCCCGAAACTCTTGCACTCCTTCCGCCTCCAACTACTCCGACAATTACTCTGGATGGGGCACAGCTACTCGGAGTGTTCCAGGGACTCATAGAATCCCAGAAGGAACAGACTACCCTGCTACGAACTAGCCTTTCGGACGCTCTTCGGTCCCAGGAGTCGCCACAAAAGAGGCCAGGAAGTGCCAAAGACTTCAAGAACCTTTGTCACGCCCCAGTCCCAAAAATAAACGGAACTAGGCCACGTGGCATTGGCCAGCTGACACGTCACTAAGGGATTATCCAATTTAATGGACCCAAAGTGATGTGCTACGCTGTCCTAAAATACTACAAGTCTAAGTACAGGTAAATCTATCTCATCCACAGGAATATCATAAAATATGGAAAATAGTGCTGAATATATATATAGCTAAGTCTGAAATGTCATAATACAAATCAGATAATATCTGGTGGGAATAAACCCACTACAAAAGATAAGCAAAATAAGATAACTAGTGCATCATCCTCGAAATATGTAGCTCCAACTCCAGTGTACTCAGGCAGACTCTGATGGCATCTCCTCTAACTGTTTCTCAGGGGCATCTCCAGTCTCCTGTCCAGGTCCATGTACTGTGGGGTAGAGTGTCTCATCTAAACCTGGCAGGAAACCAGGTCCTCAGTGGGACATAACAAGATACAGAAAAGTATGCCATGTATATGAATACTGAATAAATATCAGGGTGTGCTAGCCATCTAAGTGAATACAATTTGAGACAACCTAGTACGTATGGGAAAGTGTGGCTAGACATGTGCTGACGTAATTCACCAATCCGTAGTGACTGGCTAATATATGCCATATATGCCCCCGTTCAAGGGCAATATGCAATACACCATCTCCGAGGAGCATGGTCACCGGAATATATATATAACAGCCGTATCACTCCGTCGAGTGCGGTATCGGGATAAAGAGGTGGGTGTCCCATACGTCTTTTAGTCGTTCTCCTCGCCCAATGTAACTAATGCCAAGTCGTAGTTCTCCTGACTTTATTCTAAGCCGTGATGCACGTCGTACGTACTGGTAGCTAATCATCTACGTAAACTTGCATCCCAAAATAAAGTGCAACCATGTTGCGTGTACCCGTGTCAAGGTCTAAGAGGGTATTAGGATAACCTCACAGTTGATGGTAAGTCTGTAAAGACTAGGTTAATTACACTACGCGTCAACGTACATGTTGACGGTACCCGAGGCAGTCTCAGATACTTACTGTCATATGAAATTTACTAATAATAACATTCAACAGTTTAATATTTAAACAGTAAAAACTTGGCAAGGTATACTTGCCTACGCCTTTGTGCTGGAAGCACCAAGAACTTGTTCTTGCAGTCAAGTCTGAGGGGTCACTGACTGCGTTGCAGGTGTATTCTGTTTAGGACATACAGGGTTTGTAAATATAATTTACATAAAGCGTACATTAAATATCATTTAAATATAGATGCATGTAAAGTCCTATATAATATATATATATATATATATAGCATTTATACTTATGAAAATAAATACATAATAATATATATATATTAATACATATATAGTATTAGAGCATAATAATATATAATAATTTTACACATCATAACTACATATAGAGATAAATAAATATAAGTACTTATATATTTATATATACAAAATGCAAGAAGAAATAATAAAATATATATATGCTATATATATTTTATGTACTACATAATATATATATATATATATATATATATATATATATATATATATATATATATATATATATATATATATATATATATATATATATATAGTGTGTAGTAATATAAATATATGTACATATAAGATTTAAAGCAATATATATATATAAATATACTTATTTTCAAATATAGCTTATATATATATAACACATATATATAAGTATATATAATATATATAAATGCAAGGAGAAAAATACATATGTTACATATATATTATATACTACATAATTATATATGTATTAATATATATATATATATATATATATATATATATATATATATATATATATATATATATATATATATATATATATATATATATATATAAGCAGGATATATATATATATAAATATACTTATATATATATATAGCTTATATATATATATATATATATATATATATAATACAATATATATACATATATACATAAATATATATTAAATATACATATAAACTGAATATATAATATGTATATATATAAATAATATATTTACATGTATATAATATAATACATATAGAATATATACATATATGAAAATATATGCCTATATATATATATAAACAAATAAAATACATATGTATATACATATAAAATAATAGTAGATATATATATATATATATATGTATATGTATATATATATATATATATATATATATATATATATATATATATATATATATATATATATATATATATATATATATATATATATATATATATTTATATATATATATATATATATATATATATACACACACATATAATAAAATAAAATGAAATAAAAAATGTATTATATACAATATTAATAATATTGTATATATACTTATAATATATAATAGTAAATATATGTATATATAATATACATATATTTAGTATATATAAATATACTGTATTTATTTACTGTAATAATAATAATAATAATATATAGTAATATAGTATATATATATATATATATATATATATATATATATATATATATATATATATATATATATATATATATAATGAAATAATGCATATAAATAATAATAAAAATGCATAATATATATACATATAATATATATACTGTATATATATTTACTGTAATTATAATAATAATTATATAATACATAATATATATATATAAATATATAATACATTATATATAATATATATGTATAAATATACATAGAGATATATATATACACATATATATATAAATACATATTAAATATATAATAAAATATATGTATACTGTATAAATATACTGTATATATACAGTAATATAAATTATAATATATATTATATATTATAATATATATATATAAACATATATATAAATAAATATACATATTTATACTATTATATATACACATTTACATATATATACATATATATATGTATATATGTACAGAGAGGAGGTGAGTCACCTGCCACGTGGAGGGGGGGTCCCAAGCCTCGTCGCCGGCGGGAGGACGGCGGCCGAGCGGCCGTTGGCCGGCCGAAAAGGCAACTGCAGCAGCAGCTGCAGTCAGCAACAGCAGTGGCAGCTGCAGTAGCTCCGGCGGCGGCTGCGGCGGAGGAAACGGCGGTGCAGGCTGTCGGGACGGCGGGGGAGGTGGTGGCGAGGCGTCCGGTGGTGGTGGCGGAGGTCAGGGGTGGCGGTGGTGGCGGCACGAGGGGTTCGGGTGGGTCGGCTGGGCTTTCGGTCGGGTGGTCGGGGAGGAGTTGCGGGGAGGCTGGCGGCCGGGGCGGTGGTCGTGGGGGGGTGTGGCGGTGGTGTTTCGGTAGAGGGGGTCACGGCGGAGCGGATGAGGGTGGTGGCGGTGGTCCACGACGGCCGGGGTGGCGGTGAGGGGCGGTCGGGGGTGGTGGAGCTGCTGTGGGGTGGAGGGGAGGTTGGGTGCTGCGGGGGCTGCCGGAGGCGGAGGCGGCGGCCAGGGGGGTGGCCGTCGGCCGGGGGGTGGCTGGGTGAGGGGCGAAGGGGTTGGCGGCGGTCCGGTGGGCGGAGGGTGGCCGTGGTGGTGGTGGTGTGTGGTCGGAATGGGGGGGCTGTGGTCGGGTATAAATAGGGTTTAGGGGATGGCATGGGTAGTAATTAGGGGGAAGTCTAGGGGTATTTAGGGTATTTTGGTTTTTTAGATATTTTTGCAGCCATTTGTGGGTCCCACATGACACGTGTGCGGTCCACATTCACCAGCCAATGAGGTGATGCCACCTCACACTGGAAATTTGCATAAAAACTCCTGAAATTCCCTAAATTGCATATAGGTCCTAAAATTGGTATTTTGCGTAATTACGTAATTTATCTGGAAAATTACCTGATTCCTAAAATTACTAAAATTTACAAAAATGAGGGAAAAAGCTGGGGGAGTGCCCTGGGGGGTGTGGGGGTGAGCCTGGGCAGGGGCAGGGCCTGGTTCTTAGGTGATACGGGTCACCGTATTTATTATTTAATAAATACTGCGCACGGTGTTCTCTAATTATTTAGAGGCAGGTAGGATCATAATTTTTCTACGGTGTCAATATACTAATTGTAGTATATTTGAAGTAGAATATTTACGTATTTTTGTTTGGGCAAAACTGGTGCAGGTTGGGCCTCAATTCCTAGGGGTACAGAGATGGATAAAGAGCAAGAAATAAAATAAAAATTTTAATACGGACTTTTGTAATGATACTTGTGCGTCTCAAACGAGGCTCAAAATAAAGCATCTGAGAGTTGCACAAAATTCAGAAAAATAGTCTAACTTGTCTAGGGCAGGTATGTGAATTTTGTTTGGGGATAATAGTCAGTGTAATTCCCTAATTAATTAGGTGATGGACAGGTGCACAATTAATAGGATATGTAAACAAAATAAAATATTGCAATAAATTCTAATTTGCTAAAAAAAAATTTTAAATAGTGAAATCTGGTCGAGGGAGTTTACAATCTACCCTCCTTAGAATATTTCGTCCTCGAAATAAAACAGACATATAATGAGAACGAAAGATTGATTAATTTGAGATATTTGGACATACCCTGGTCTGGAAATAGATGGGGAAAACATTATCGAATATCCTTTTCTCGTTCCCAGGTTGATTTGCCTGGTGCATGATGTTTTCATGTAATACGAATTAAGGATAGTCTGGCCTTGCAACATCTTCTCGCTTCGATCTAGGATTTCTACGGGCTCCGACACTAATCTCAATGGTCCAGCACATGACTTGTATCCGGAGTGTACCTCCTTAATTGGGATACGTGAGAGACGTCATGTACTAATTTCTGAGGAAGAGTTTATCTTGTAATCCATTTCTCCGATGTGTTCCATCACATCGAAGGGTCTGATGCTCCTCGGGCTTAGTTTTTCTCAACTTCCAAGTCTGATAGTTCCTCGGGTAGGTGGGATCTTCAAAAACACATGATTTTCTATTTTACTCTATGTATACCCTTCATCCAAATTATAGGGGTACCATCAGGTTTACAACAGGTCGTATATTAATGGTAGTTCATGTTATTTTCTTTCAAGGCTAACATCTGTCTATAATCTCTCCTTAAATCCATTTGCTCTATTCCCAAACTATCTGAAGTTCTCAGCTATCACTTCATTCTCATGTTTGAGCCTAGCAATCAATGTCTAGCAATCTACCTATCTGTTTTTGCTTAGTCCTGATCATTATCTAGAGGTGGAAACAATATTTAGGTCGGTCGGTAGCTGGGGTTAACTACTATGATTTGCTATCCTAGGTACTATCTATATCTGGATGGGTAACTTGGTAGTCTAAAGATGACGCTTCTCTTCCCGTAGTCTAGTATAGCATTTGGACTAGCTTAACCAGTCCATATCTAAGACAACGTTGGAGTTTGGTATTGGAAGTACCAAGAATCGCGTCCTCATTACTCTATTATACATGACTACTAGCATGCTTTAGTAATGTTGGTAACTGGAACAATGCCTCCTCTGGTAAAAGTGGCAATTTGCATGGCTACGAAACTACTAGATATGATGACAGTGTAGTTCTAGAATCGAATAATGCGTTTTTGTAGGTAATAATGTAACTATAATGGTACCTGAAATGGTTTCATCTTCCGGTTCTTCTACAACTGCAGCTAGTGCAAAGGCCTGCTCGTGCCTTTGTCTTTCGGTTTGTTGTCTGGCTAGATAGTACTGCGATTCCTGAGTGGCCAAGGGTGGTCCCCTTTGAAATCTTCCCGATGCTGGAGAATGCTGAACTCTAGTAGGGGGTTGTATTTTTTGGGCTGGTGCTGCTGGTCCTTGCCCGTTCTGGAGTGCTGCTTCTCTGTGTTGTGGGCAATCTCTGGCCCTATGTTGATTGTCTCCACATATCAGGCATAGTCTATACTTCTTTCGGCAGTTTTTGGCATAATGTCCTTTCCTGCCACAATAGTGACAAGTCGGAAGTTCCTTGTATTGATATGGCCCTGTCTTGTGTGGTGCCTGATTTTCCGGGTGACGGATTGGTCCTCCTGCTCCGGTCTGGTCTCGGGCTGATATGGTTGGATTTGAGCATCTTACTTCTCGGCCAATGGCTTCTTGTATCCTTGCCTCTGAAAGAACTTCCTCGTAGGAAATCCTCGACTGTGCCGTGGTATGCCCTTGGAGCTCGAGGGTAAGGCCGTGATAAAATTTCAGGGCCTTCTCCAGCTCGTTAGGTATTAGGATGTCACCGAATTGACTTAGTCGACTGAACTCTGCGTCGTAGGCGTCGACGGTCATATTTCCTTGTTCCAAATACAGGAACTGGGAGTACAGATCATCTCTAACCGTGGCTGGAAAGTATTTCGCCTTGAAGTATTCCAGGAATTTCTCCCAAGTATGGTTCTTGCCGGTGCTGCGCTCGATGGCGTCCCACCATTGATGGGCGTTGCCTTTTAGTTGGGCCCTTACTGCGGTCATCCATAGGTCGGGGTGAAGTTGTGAACCTTCTAGCAGTATTTCCGTGTTGGAGATCCAGTCTGAGATCTCTTCCGGAGTTTCGCTGCCAGAAAAGGTTCTTGGGCTCATTCGGCGAAAGCCTTGAACAGTGTTAGGGGGTTGGACAGGTGCTAGTGCCGGGGCAGTTGTCATCTCCAGAGCTGTTATCAAGGTCTGTCTCAGGGCTTCAGTTTGTTGCCACTGAGCCTGTCTCAGGGCTTCAGTCTGTTGCCACTGAGCCTGCAACAGGGTTTGGAAATATTGGAACATCTGGGTTTGTCCCTCAAGCTGTGGCATCAGGGATGCAAGGGCTGGAGGTAGAGGCAAAGGTGTCTCCGCCTGCGGTGTTGGTGCCTGAGAAGTTTGCCCTTCTAGCTGAGCTGGTGTTGTCTCCTGGGTAGGGTCCTGGGGAAGGTACGGGGTTGTTGGATTGACCCGCATCCTTCTTGGGGATTGGTCTCTTGGAAGGGTTGGAGTCCTTTGGACATCTGACGATGGGTCTGTTGCTTGGTCAACCCCATCATTAGCGTGTCCGCTGGGTATGTCCATATTTCTGAAGAAGATAGAATAATTCAGAAAAGTACGAAGGAAATAATAAATGATAATCAAGCAGGATGCAAGAATTTTAGAATGAGTCATAGTGGATGAGACCTAGTGTTTCTATCCTAGTGCAGGCTTGCTGGGCATGTAATCACACCACTAGCAATTAACTGGACCTGCATGGGCCACCACTAAAACCATGTCACGCTTTAGTCCCAAAAATAAACGGAACTATGCCACGTGGCATTGGCCAGCTGATACGTCACTAAAGGATTACCCAATTTAATGGACCCAAAGTGATGTGCTACGCTATCCTAAAATACTACAAGTCTAAGTACAGGTAAATCTATCTCATCCACAGGAATATCATGAAATATGGAAAATAGTGCTGAATATATATATAGCTAAGTCTGAAATGTCATAATACAAATCAGATAATATCTGGTGGGAACAAACCCACTACAAAAGATAAGCAAAATAAGATAACTAGTGCATCGTCCTCGAAATATGTAGCTCCAACTCCAGTGTACTCAGGCAGACTCTGATGGCATCTCCTCTAACTGTTTCTCAGGGGCATCTCCAGTCTCATGTCCAGGTCCATGTACTATGGGGTAGAGTGTCTCATCTAAACCTGGCAGGAAACCAGGTCCTCAGTGGGACATAACAAGATACAGAAAAGCATGCCATGTATATGAATACTGAATAAATATCAGGGTGTGCTAGCCATCTAAGTGAATGCAATTTGAGACAACCTAGTACGTATGGAAAAGTATGGCTAGACATATGCTGACGTAATTCACCAATCCGTAGTGACTGGCTAATATATGCCACGTATGCCCCCGTTCAAGGGCACTATGCAATACACCATCTCCGAGGAGCATGGTCACCGGAATATATATATAACAGCCGTATCACTCCGTCGAGTGCGGTATCGGGATAAAGAGGTGGGTGTCTCATACGTCTTTTAGTCGTTCTCCCCGTCCAATGTAACTAATGCCAAGTCGTAGTTCTTCTGACTTTATTCTAAGCCGTGATGCACGTCGTACGTACTGGTAGCTAATCATCTACGTAAACTTGCATCCCAAAATGAAGTGTAACCTTGTTGCGTGTACCCGTGTCAGGGTCTAAGAGGGTATTAGGATAACCTCACAGTTGATGGTAAGTCTGTAAAGACTAGGTTAATTACACTACGCGTCAACGTACATGTTGACAGTACCCGAGGCAGTCTCAGATACTTACTGTCATATGAAATTTACTAATAATAACATTCAACAGTTTAATATTTAAACAGTAAAAACTTGGCAAGGTATACTTGCCTACGCCTTTGTGCTGGAAGCACCAAGAACTTATTCTTGCAGTCAAGTCTGAGGGGCCCTGTGACCAGGGGTCACTGACTGCGTTGCAGGTGTATTCTGTTTAGGACATACAGGATTTGTAAATATAATTTACATAAAGCGTACATTAAATATCATTTAAATATAGATGCATGTAAAGTCCTATATATAATATATATAGCATTTATACTTATGAAAATAAATACATAATAATATATGTATATTAATACATATATAGTATTAGACATAATAATATATAATAATTTTACACATCATAACTACTTATAGAGATAAATAAATATAAGTACTTATATATTTATATATACAAAATGCAAGAAGAAATAATAAAATATATATATGCTATATATATTTTATGTACTACATAATATATATATATATGTAGTAATATAAATATATGTACATATAAGATTTAAAGCAATATATATATATATATATATATATATATATATATATATATATATATATATATATATATATATATATATATATATATATATATATATATATATATATATATATATATATACTTATTTTCAAATATAGCTTATATATATATAACACATATATATAAGTATATATAATATATATAAATGCAAGGAGAAAAATACATATGTTACATATATATTATATACTACATAATTATATATGTATTAATATATATATATATATATAAAAATATAAAGCAGGATATATATATATAAATATACTTATATATATATATAGCTTATATATATATATATATATATATATATATATATATATATATATATATATATATATATATATATATATATATATATATATAATATATATACATATATACATAAATATATATTAAATATACATATAAACTGAATATATAATATGTATATATATAAATAATATATTTACATGTATATAATATAATACATATAGAATATATACATATATGAAAATATATGCCTATATATATATATAAACAAATAAAATACATATGTATATACATATAAAATAATAGTATATATATATATATATATATATATATATATATATATATATATATATATATATATATATATATATATATATATATATATATATATATATATAATAAAATGAAATGAAATAAAAAATGCATTATATACAATATTAATAATATTGTATATATACTTATAATATATAATAGTAAATATATGTATATATAATATACATATATTTAGTATATATAAATATACTGTATTTATTTACTGTAATAATAATAATAATAATATATAGTAATATAGTATATATATATATATATATATATATATATATATATATATATATATATATATATAAATGAAATAATGCATATAAATAATAATAAAAATGCATAATATATATACATATAATATATATACTGTATATATATTTACTGTAATTATAATAATAATTATATAATACATAATATATATATATAAATATATAATACATTATATATAATATATATGTATAAATATACATAGAGATATATATATATACACATATATATATAAATACATATTAAATATATAATAAAATATATGTATACTGTATAAATATATTGTATATATACAGTAATATAAATTATAATATATATTATATATTATAATATATATATATATAAACATATATATAAATAAATATACATATTTATACTATTATATATACACATATACATACATATACATATATATATGTATATATGTACAGAGAGGAGGTGAGTCACCTGCCACGTGGAGGGGGGGGTCCCAGGCCTCGTCGCCGGCGGGAGGACGGCGGCCGAGCGGCCGTTGGCCGGCCGGAAAGGCAACTGCAGCAGCAGCTGCAGTCAGCAACAGCAGTAGCAGTGGCAGCTGCAGTAGCTCCGGCGGCGGCTGCGACGGAGGAGACGGCGGTGCAGGCTGTCGGGACGGCGGGGGAGGTGGTGGCGAGGCGTCCGGTGGTGGTGGCGGAGGTCAGGGGTGGCGGTGGTGGCGGCACGAGGGGGTCGGGTGGGTCGGCTGGGCTTTCGGTCGGGTGGTCGGGGAGGAGTTGCGGGGAGGCTGGCGGCCGGGGCGGTGGTCGTGGGGGGGTGTGGCGGTGGTGTTTCGGTAGAGGGGGTCACGGCGGAGCGGATGAGGGTGGTGGCGGTGGTCCACGACGGCCAGGGTGGCGGTGAGGGGCGGTCGGGGGTGGTGGAGCTGCTGTGGGGTAGAGGGGAGGTTGGGTGCTGCGGGGGCTGTGGTCGGGTGGTGGTGTGTGGCCGTGGTGGTGGTGGTGTGTGGTCGGAATGGGGGGCTGTGGTCGGGTATAAATAGGGTTTAGGGGATGGCATGGGTAGTAATTAGGGGGAAGTCTAGGGGTATCTAGGGTATTTTGGTTTTTTAGATATTTTTGCAGCCATTTGTGGGTCCCACATGACACGTGTGCGGTCCACATTCACCATCCAATGAGGTGATGCCACCTCACACTGGAAATTTACATAAAAACCCCTAAAATTCCCTAAATTGCATATAGGTCCTAAAATTGGTATTTTGCGTAATTACGCAATTTATCTGGAAAATTACCTGATTCCTAAAATTACTAAAATTCACAAAAATGAAGGAAAAAGCTGGGGGAGTGCCCTGGGGGAGTGTGGGGGTGAGCCTGGGCAGGGGCAGGGCCTGGTTCTTAGGTGATACGGGTCACCGTATTTATTATTTAATAAATACTGCGCACGGTGTTCTCTAATTATTTAGAGGCAGGTAGGGTCATAATTTTTCTACGGTGTCAATATACTAATTGTAGTATATTCGAAGTAGAATATTTACGTATTTTTGTTTGGACAAAACTGGTGCAGGTTGGGCCTCAATTCCTAGGGGTACAGAGATGGGTAAAGAACAAGAAATAAAATAGAAATTTAAATACGGACTTTTGTAATGATACTTGTGCGTCTCAAACAAGGCTCAAAATAAAGTATCTGAGAGTTGCACAAAATTCAGAAAAATAGTCTAACATGTCTAGGGCAGGTATGTGAATTTTGTTTGGGGATAATAGTCAGTGTAATTTCCTAATTAATTAGGTGATGGACAGGTGCACAATTAATAGGATATGTAAACAAAATAAAATATTGCAATAAATTCTAATTTGCTAAAAAAAAAAATTTTAATAGTGAAATCTGGTCGAGGGAGTTTACAACCTTAAACCCCTGGAATTCTATGGAACTGAGGGCATTCTCTATGCCGAT
Source organism: Iris macrosiphon (assembly GCA_036927795.1). Lineage (NCBI taxonomy): Eukaryota > Viridiplantae > Streptophyta > Magnoliopsida > Asparagales > Iridaceae > Iris > Iris macrosiphon. The sequence continues at coordinate 145,532,446 of JAYESA010000017.1, read as the reverse complement.
GAATGGATAGAGAATGTGGAGCGACTCCTGAAGACTGCTCGGGTCCCTGATGATCTCAAAGTGGAATCCGCAAGCTTGCAACTGTTCGACATAGCTCGAACCTGGTTTAGAGATGAACCCCAACTTTCTGCTCCTGACCTCACTTGGGAGGACTTCAAGAGGCTGTTCAAGGAGAAATTCTACCCCGAAGTGGCTCGAGAAGCTCTCGAAAGTCAATTCGAGAGGCTGGAACAAGGTAACCTATCTGTTGATGAGTACACTGCTGAATTTAGCAGATTGAGCCACTTTGCAGAGTACATGGTTCGTACTCCTGAGGATAGAGCCCGTAGATTCAAGAAGGGGTTGTCTCCTGATATTCGTCTTGCTGTCACCACTAGCCGAGCTCGTACATACGAGGAAATCTTGAGCGTGGCATAAGGTGTTGAAAGAGACATGGGACATAGATTAAAGCGGGAAAGAGATACTGGAAGTATGGGACCCCACAAACGTCCATTCCAACAACAACCACAGCAGAGGTCCCCGCAGCAAACCCAGCGTCCTCTCCCACGAGCCACAGCACCCCAACCCCAAGCTCAAGGACAGAACCAACAAGCTCTCACTTGTGGCTTTTGTCATAAACAAGGTCACATTTGGCGAGTTTGTAGGAAGAGACTAGGTGCCTGTCTATATTGTGGATCAACAGCACATCAAGTGAGGGACTGTCCCGCTACTCCAGGACGCGGACAAGCTTACGTGATGACCGTGGAGAACGCGCAGACTCTGGGAGCAGCTAGTACGCGTAAGTGATTCGTGGATACCTTTTCTAGTATTGTTTAGCTCATGCCCATTGGTTCGTGACCTCAGCCCCAACCTAGTAATTTTGAACTTGCTAAATAACCTGGTATGCTTTTAAATCTGATAACTATAGAGGTTGTAGATTCTTTTGCTGTTGTACTTATTATATGTGTTTTGTGAACTTCAATAAATTGTACCTCCTTTCATCATCATCTAGCGCACTTAATTTTGCTGAACTTGACTTATGCTGCTATTTTATAGCCTAGTTTTGCAAGCTTACTCTTTATCGGGCTTATTCATGACACATGTATTATTGAGGCCTGATCAACCCCACTAATACAAGTGTCTATCCAGAATCAGTGTACTACGGTCTGATCAACCTTAGTGCATTTTGATTCGTACTTCGCACGACTATTTTACGTGGATTGAGATATATAGTTGACTAGTATACTTGCCCCCCCTAAATAAGTTCGAGCATACCGTATCAGTTACATAACTGTACTAATACGAGCATGCGAATAAATGATTACCAGAATAGAATTTCAATCCATAACCGCCTGACAACTCCCATTAGAATTCCTTAAACGCCTTGATCCCTATACCTCTGTTCTACCACCTCGCCCTTGAACTCTTTATTATTGATCCTCGTCTTCCCTTATTTTAGAGAGACGAAATCTTGTGCTTGGTATAAGTTTGATATAGAGATAGTACTAAATATACCCCTCAGACCAGTCGAATTGTTGATGACCCTCTATGATTAAAGGAACACCATAGGTGATGTGTTTGTGTTAAAGACTTAAGGATTCAATACCATGATTAAATAAGTTGGGACCTAGCTTTACTAGTTGTATAGCCTTAAAGGATAGATGGGTAAATTCTAAGTTGGGTAGCGACCGCAATGTTCACCTGAGAGAAACCCGTTAGACTGTAATCAAGTGAGATTGGACAGAGAGAACTCTACCATATTTTAATTTCGAGGACAAAATTTTTATAAGTTGGGTAGATTGTAAGCCCATGATTTTTTAAAAATATTAAAATTGGATTTTTCATAATTTTCTGGAATTTTCTGGGAATTTTCAGTAATTAAATTCAGGGTTTTGAATTATTACATGATTTTTTAATTAATAATAAATAATATTAAAATATTATGAAAATAATATTTTTTGGGTGTAAAAGGGAAAACTGGACTTAGGATAATTTTTCTGGAATTTATCGGGCCTCGGACCTAATTTAAAACACCTGAAAATAATTATTATTCATTTATTTATTTATTCATTTATTATTATTATTATTATTATTATTATTATTATTATTATTATCTTTTCGGCCCAGCCCAACCGCTCTGGGCCCGGCCCACCGGGCCAGCCCCAACCCGGCCCATCCCCTAGCGGGTCGGGTCGGATCCGCCAGACCCGACCCGAGACCCGCTAGCCCGTCTCCCCCACGCAGCCTGTGCCCGCGTCTCGCGGCGGAGCCGTCGCCTCCGGCCGCTCCGCCCGGACCACCACCCACGCCCCGCATTCTCCGCCACTCCACCGCCCCTCGCGGCCCCCCAGCCTCCTTTCCCCCTATTTAACCCCGTTCCCCTGACCGTCGACCCCCACCACGACCACCACGCCGCTCCGGCCTCGCCTCGACCGTCGCCGCCCTGAGCCGCCTCGCCGCCGCCCGCAGCGCCGTCAGCCACCTCCTCCTTCCTCCCCTCCCCACCTCGACAGCAGCAGCAGCCGCAGCAAGCCGCAGCAGCCCGCCGACAACGCCCTCCGACGAGTCCCCAGCCGCCTCGCCGTGCCTCCCCGCAGAGCCCCCGAGCCCGGCGACGTTGCCCCGGCCGCCCTCTGCCCTGAGCCTCCGGCTAGAAAGCCCTAACCCTAACCCTAATCTCCTGTATCCGACACGTATCGGACACGTGTCGGACACGATTCTGTCCCGGGTTTTTCAGTCCAGTTCAGGTGCGTGTATTTTCTTGCTCGTAGCTCGGATTTCGATTCCGTAAATTGCATTGTGAAGCCTGTATGACCCTCTCGGTGCCCGGACAAACCGCTCGGGGTATCACGTCCTGTGGTGATCGCACACCGCGATCCAAAAACAGAAAAAACAACGACCCGATTCACCCCGGAACTGGGTACGCCCCACAAATGGGACGACTTGGTCGTGCGCGGTCTTCACAGATACGTGCGCATCGTTGATACGGACGGGTGGGTTTTCACGGAAGTCGATTCGGGTGTGCGTGCACACCGGGATCAACGCGTATCCACGGACACCGCCCCGTATCTGCCTTTTCTGTTTTACGCCCTAACTTCTTGTACACACGTCGGATCGAAACGAAACTTGCGCCATCGAACTCGTAACGATATGCTGGTCATGTGACCCAAGTTTGGTTCGATTCTGAGAACGTTGACGAAATCGCGTGTCGTGGGCCCCACAGGCCCGCTCGACGGGCGATTTTGTGATCGGCTCATCGGAATCCAATTCTGGAAGTTCCGTTGGGTTCATATCATTGTTCCTGACCTGTTGACACTAAGTTTGGTAAAATTGGAGACCTTTGACCCTGACACATTTTTTTGTGCAAAGCGGGCCCACATGTGGACCCCATTTTGACCCGAAATTACCGTTTTTGCCCTTGTCTCCAAATTGGACTCAAGGACAGGCATTTTTAGCTATTTGATATCTTCTGAACATGATGGTAATGTTTATTTCAGCATCTGGACACATTTCTGGAAATTTCCTCGAGACACAAAACTGTAATTGGATCCAAACATCAGGCAAGTACCTGCACTTCAAGTTTAATCTTTATATTGTGATAATTAATTCCTTACTCTACTAGTAATATTGATGATTTCACGTAGTGTTAGAATATTGGATTTCATGTCTTGCTTTTCGTGTCGGGTGGGAGAATACTATGAGGCATGTGGTTTACCCTTCCCCCTGTCATGTCTGATAGCTGTTGGTACGCGACTGTACCATCAGCCTGATACTCGATTGTTCATGTCTGATAGTCGTCTATGACGGCCTGATTAGCCTTATAACCCCCTACATGCCAACTATGTATTCTAAATACACAAGTTCACGCACATAGTTCTTGTCGTGTTGCAGTTCTTGTTGTCTTGTTACAATTACATTTTCTGTCACACTTTATTCCTGTTTTACTCATATTTCTGATTTATAGCAATTAATCATATTTTATTTATAGTCCTGATTTATAGCATTATTTCTCAGTTAATTTCACTACTTACTTATGCATATTCCCAACATGATGCTCAGTCAGTTATTTCTACCTGTCACAAATATTTAGTTTAACTCTTGTTGTGCATTGTGTACTTTGCTCCTTTCCTGACTGGATCCGTTGATTTAGGCGATGATGAGAACCTTGCCCCCACCTATTATGGCCCCTATAAGGCAGCAGGTGATACAGTTGCAGAGCCGGTTCCCACACAGGAGACTACTCATGCGGAGTAGTTAGCAGTAGTTATTTATTTCCTTTCATCCTAGTAATCGGGTTTGTCCCCGATATAATTTCTGGATTCTGTAATAAACTCTGGATCTGTGGTCACATTCAATTTATGAAATCTTAGCATTCTTTTTTCTGTTATTTTTTCTTGCCTATTTAATTATTGTGAATGAGCTAGATTTTATATTACCTGTGATTATGCCCTAGACAGCGTACTACCGCCGATACTGTGGCGTAGGCTGGACGTACCCACGCACTCGTGCCCGAATATCCGGGTGCGGGTCGTGACACATGACCAGCGTAACACTGAGAATTCGATGGCGCAAGTTTTATTACAAAATAACAAGCACACACGAAGTTATGACAAGTGTCGGAATAGGCCGATACGATATTTTTTTACGGATACGCGTTAATTCCGGTGTGCACGCACATCCAAATCAAGTTTTATAAAATTTTACACGTCCATGTTGACGACACGCGCCTTTTGGTGAAATTCTCATACGATGAAGTCGCCTCGTTTGGCGGAACGTACCCCGTTTAGGAAAATTTCGGGTTCTGATATCAGGATTTTTATCAACTTCAATGCTGAATTATCTGCGATATAAATTAAATTAAAATAAAATAATTGAAGAGATTAAAACTCGGTTATGTTGTCTAAATTACTGCTCAAGTAAAATTTTAAAATATTAACTAGGTTGGAAGAAAATTAGACACGAACATGGGAGGTTGGAACAGTTTATTAACTGTTCTTGAACAGGTTTCTAGCCAACTTTGAGTCGATTTTTCTTTCAAACCAGGACTCCAAAAATTATTTTACTTGAAAGCAGTCATAAAGGGTTATGTTGTGAACGTACCGGAGAAGATGGATCAAAAAACGGTTACAAGATGACGTAAAGATCGTACCGCAAAGAGGTAAAGTTGAACTGTTGATGTTGCTGCTGCTTGTGATGTCGGAGCGGGCTATTCGCGGCGGGGTCGACGGCGGTTGGCGGCGTTCGTCTGGTCTATGGTATATATAGGGAGTGAAGGGGGTTTCGGAAGGGGAAAAGACGAGTCGGGGGGTTCAGGGAGAGGAACTGATGGGTTGGGGGGGTTACTATAGCTGAGGGGTCGGGTCTGAGTTGGTTTCGGGTGTGGGTGGGTTTAGGATTTAGGGTTTAGGGTTTAGTTTTGTTTGGGTTTCGGGTTTGATATAATAATAATTATTATTATTCTATATATATATGTGTATATATAGTCATTATAAATAGGTTTGAACCTAAAATAATTTTCAGGAAAAATCTATAATATTTTAATAATAGTTGTATACCCAAAAATATATTTTTTGTGTAATATTTATAATTAATTAAATATACATAATTATATGTCCATGAATTTATATTTTTATAATTAGCTAAAACTAATAAAAATTCTCCCTTTAATACATAATACCAATAATAAAAAATTTAAAAATTTAAATCTAAAAAATAGGAGATTTACAATCTACCCAACTTAAAATAATTGCGTCCTCGCAATTAAGAATTAAACTACTAAAGAATTTATAAAGATATGGTAATCTATGGGTAGTTCTTATGTCACACCTGCATCTTCGAATAAGTGAGGATAACGCTGGCGTATGACATCCTCTCGCTCCCAAGTGGATTCGCCAGGGAGTGATATTTCCAAGCTATCCGAACCAATCTAATATATTGTTTGACCCTTAATATCTTCTCACTAATGTCAAGTATCCCAACTGGCTGCTCCTCATATCTCAAGCTCGGTCCCAATAAAATTTCAGAATGATCGACTACGTGGCTTGGGTCAGTCACGTAACCATTAAAGCAATGTTGCACTTGTTTATCAAAAGATGGGGTACGCAGTTTACCAATGGGATCCTAGTTTGACATCATATTCTAATAGTAAGGATACACTTAGTTTCAGTCACTACCCAACTTATAGAAATTAAGTTGGTAGCAGAAACTATAGTCATGATTATATTTCTAAGGGTTTTAGAAAGTCTATCTTCAATGAGGGATACGAGATGGTGATGATTTTGTGACTGTTGTCACAACCTATCAAAGAAAATCTAGGTACTACCATGGCAATAATGAGTCAATAACTCTATAAAGGAAGTTTATCAGTTCTCCTTGCTTCTAAATAGATCATGAGTCTACAAGAAAATAAAAAATATTACAGTCAAATACAACTAGGGTGAAATGGTACCGAGGAATACTTCATCACATATCATGGATGTCGATAATCGGTTCAACAATAAGCGTCAAAAGGTGATATAATTTTGTGTTGAGAGTACAAGGCTCAATTTAATGCAACACAAGTATCATGGACGTAGTTTGGCTTGAGTAGGCTACGGGTATGTATGTGGTTAGGGTAATTGGGTTGCCGATGTATAATTTAATTTAATTGCAACGGAACTGACTAATTAAGTATAGGTTTTCTAGAAGGAGGTATGCCACGAATGTTGTGGGGTCTATATGGAGCATGAGAGTGTATATTTGGGGGTAACAGCTGGGTCATGAGTGAAGTAGGTCCAGTTAGGCTCATAAATCTCAAAGTTGTCGGAAGAATTGAGTCGATGTTGCTTATTAAAATTGTCCGCAATGGGAAAGGATATATAGGTGTCATTTGTGTGTACAAATGCATCGCGAATGTTGTACGACTAAAATGAAGCATGAGAAGATGAGTTTGTGAGTGATAGTCATGACATGGGTGTAGAGTGGCTAGTCTAGGTCATAAGAGTAGAGTTTGTTGGAAAGTAAATGATAGTGTTGTGCTCCAAATATTCGAGCCACAACCAAGATATTAAAGAATATAAAATTAAAGAGGTAATTCAATCTGTTTGGAATTAATCCTAATCAATACCAAATAAATTTAAATTTACCCTAAAATTCTAAATAATCCTACATTAAAACCAGGGGCTATGATCTACCCAACTTATAAAAATTAAGTTGGTATCCAAAACTATAGTCAGGATCCTGCTATCAAGATTTCTGTAAGGACCTACTTTCTAATAAGGATTCAAGAGTTCTAGGGTCTACTCGTCGTAATCAAATATTCTCTAAGGGGACATAGATATTATCAAGGTGCTATTGGTCGACAAGTCTATAAGAAAAATTGCTACCAAAACAATATTGCTCTTATAGTTCATGTCTTCAACAAAACATAAGAAAGGGTTTGGTCGGGTATAACTAGGGCAAGGTGGTATAGAGACTTTGAGCACTACATGGCATTGATGACGAAGGGACGAATCGAGAATATCACAAAGGGAGGAATCTACCGACCAAGATAAGAGAAGTTTATGATAAGTCTAGGAAGTATGTTCTATCTGGAGAATCAAGACATATGACTAGATCAGAAAATAAAAAATAAAAAAGAACTGATACCTACAGTGAGATGGATATTAACACCATGAAGAGGATACTAACTAAAAGATTAATTTGCTACTAGGGCACGACTGGGAAGGAAAGGAGGATCTACCCAGATGTTATAATTATAAGGATCTTTGTTGCAAAAGCATTAGGCTATATATACAAAATAAGATAAGAATTTGATAGGAATGATAGGAATGCAGTAGAGGGAGTAATACAACTAATCCTTAAACTCAATACTATATTCATATAAGTTATATTCTATATAACATCTCTCATACTATTGTCAATGTACTTCTGGCTATAGGTAAACAATATACGATCTTTACCACTTCGTCTTCCTCGTATATTCCTAACTTAGTAGGTAAGGGTCTAAACTAAGCATGTACTTAGGTCTATCACTCATAGCATACTATTCACTAAGGTCACTCTTCAATTCTCGTATATTCTTCAATTGGAATGCCTACCCGTTTTTGTACAACTTACTCCATCTATTGTCTATTCTTCTGAACTATTGTTCGTCTAGTCTCTGTCATCTAAAACATATCTTCCTAACGAGAATCCTTCGACTAGGCTACTACCATATTACACAAGCATGATGTCATGGTTATCTTGAGTAAAAATTCTTTGAACTCAATGAGATGATAAGATTTCTAAAATTCAAAAAACCATCAGCTATGGTAAATTGAAAATGGTTCTCATCACCTACTACTAAGGATAGGTCCAGCAAGCTCATACCCTATTAGTCAAAAATATAATTTTTTGGCCCTAATCAGTTATGTATAAACCCATAATATTCAGCTATCATTCCTGTAAGACTTCTATCTTCCATTTACACTTTTCTACCATGTGTAAATCTATACTCTAAGGGTCTTGTGATAATACTCTACAGAATAAACATCAAGTCAGTATGTGATTCTGAACCTGTGTTTAATTTCTTGAAGTTCGTATTACTTCGAGACTGATCAATAATTTCTACTCGCACTAAATTCTCAAAATTGTAAAAGTACTACAATTCATAAATACTAAAATTATTATCCCTCAAGTCCATATCACAATATATTCTCCTTGGATTATGCGACCATAATATCTTTCCCTTATCATTTTTTTCCTACTCACCTTCACATTAGTTTAGTATGTTAATCTTGTTTTCAACTTTAAGCTTCACCAATCATGACCCAGTATTTTCCTTTTCATAGTATAGATCTTCTAGACAACTACCGAGTGATAAAATCTTCAGTCCTTCCTAGATCCTTCTCTTAATTTAAAATGCTCAAGGTCATGTACTCCTTGTGAATCTCTTCTTGTTACCATTTTACCTTCTTCACCTTGAGCCTGAGATTTCTTCTTGTTTATTCCATGTATACCTTCATCCAACTGCATGGTTACAATCTTGTTATAGATTGTCATCTATTATAAAAAATTTACTATATCTAACTCAAGACTATAACATCTATCAAAACTCTCATCCTTCAACCTATTTGCTTGATCACATATACTAGCTTATCTACCCAAGTAATCACGGGTGGAACTTCACTTGTTCAATTAACACTGACAACCCAAATAATCAAGTACATCTAATTTAATTTCGAAAGCTATACTTTAGTACTCGAGTTATCTAATTACTCAAACATTTGGTCTAGCAATCTACATATCTATTTAGTCCAGACCTATAGTCATTAATAATTTAAGGGGTCATAAGATCTAGTTTTGATACTAAAAGTCACAAGACAGCTAGAGATTTAACCACTATGGCCTGCTACGTAAGGTTCCAATTTCTTAAGGTCATAATACCATTCCTTATATTACCATCATGAGCCACATCTGATCCCTAGCATCTAGCTATGTATTTCATAAAGTATTCCAGTACATTAGAATCAAACCATCTTTCTAACTTTTAATACTTCTAAATTATTGCTACCTTAAGCAAGGGTAAGGTTTTATTAGTTCTAGGCCTCTAATACTATATTCAATTCTCATGCTAACAATCTACACTAGCTCTAGCATATAGGATTAACCTATCTATTTATCCTACTAAGGGTAACCGTCTTCTTAAAATTTATATCCAGCATGTCTTCTTCCGCCTTGACAAAGATCTGCTTCTGGAGGAAACACCGCGCACGAACGTCCATATCTCTGAATTAGGGAGAGATGATAAACAATAATAAGGATGCCGAGGGGGATAAACAAGTATAATTATGAAGTCCAAGGCGATAATTAATTGCTAAAGAATTTTTAAATCAGTTGTGAATTGAAATACTAATACTGCTAATCCTGATTACAGGCTCGCTCGATACCGGAAAGTAACCAAAACGATTTAATCAAGACATGCATGGACCACCACAAAAATATGTAACGCCCCAGTCCCAAAATACGTAGGACTAGAAATACGTAACATACCAGCTACGCATTCGACCAGACTCTGGTCTGACTCGAATAGGTATAAGCTGTATAATAAGGGTAACTAAAAATATCTCTATCTCAATCCACATAAACAACAAAATATCAAGAATAAACTACATGTGCTAAAGTCGGCCACCCAGTAACACATAAGCTCGAATAGACTCGAGAAAGAAATATGAGTCTATAAAACTATACTACATCAGCAGATGAATAAACAATATGAATAATAACCATAACTCCGGAAAAAATGATATAAGTACCTGGCACCAATGTCCGCATGACAAAGCAACACACATCAGCAATTTCAGGTAGGCTCCACAACGGTCTATGCTGCAAAAACTAGCAAGGGACCAGGTCCTCAGAGGGACAGAATAAGGTACAAGAAACAGCATGCCAAAGTAAAATAGTACAATATCACATACTCAAGGGTAACTACTGTAACCATCTAAGTGATATGCATGTGAGAGCATCACTCGTACTCAGGCTCTGTGTCGGGGAGTCCATAGCTGCAAGTAATATCATGTAGTGCCAGTATATGTGCCAAAGATCTGAGACAGAGTCTAAGGCATCTCCAGTAGTATAGTATATATATAAATAATCAGCATGTAGTATGGTGTGTCTCTCCCCACCCAATGTAACCTCACATCTCATGTCCACGACGTCTCATGTCCATAACACGCAAGATCATGACCTCTAGCTAGTACAATGAGTCATAATAATATCTATATAATATGCAAGTCTCATATCACGAATCATGTAAGCCTATACAGAATCACCATGAATTACTCAAGAAAGATTCGGTCACATAAAATAGTGTCAATTGTCCTAAGGTATGACATACTTGGTAAAGCAAGCACGTAAAAATAGGATCGTGGTATCAACTCTCTAAGTGACGTTACTCGACTCCGCGTACGGCGTCGACACCCGAATCTTATTCGGACCCTAAGCAACGTCTCACGGTCTTAGGTTGAACGGGTACATCACTGAATTATATTTATAAAAAGAAACACAAGCAGAATATATAACAGGATCTACTGCAAGTTTGGCAAGGTACACTTGCCTGGGCTCTGAACTCCGTCAACTGCTCATGTAAAAGTGAAATCTCCAAGTACGCCTCCGTATGCTGAAACAAATATTACCAATATTTTCAGAATACTTGAAATAGCTAGGATTTACTATCCATAAGCCCAATTTGGACACAGGATATAATTGACAGTTTCGGGTCAAAGCGGGGTCCACATGTGGCCCACTTCGCACAAAAAAATGTGCCAGAGGTAAAGTTTTCCAAATTTAGCAAACTTAGTGTCTACGAGTCCATAACAATGACACAAACTCAACGAAACGTCCAGAACTGGATTCCGATGAGCCGGTCACGAAATCACCCGTCAAGTGGAACCGTGGGGCCGCAAAATGGTATTTCGTCAACGTTCTCAGAATCGAACTAAACTTGGGTCACAGTACCAGCATAATGCTGCGAATCTGATGGCTCAAATTTTATTGCGAAACGACAAGCACACATGAAGTTATGACAAGTGTTAGAATAAGCCGATACGATATTTTTTTACGGATACGCGTTGATTCCGGTGTGCACGCACATCCATATCAAGTTTCACAAAATTCCACACGTCTGCGTTGACGATATGCGCCTTTAGGTGAAATCTTCACACGACGAAGTCGCCTCGTTTGGCGAGACGTGCTCCGTTTCAAGAAATTTTGGGTTTTGAAATCAAGATTTTCATCAACTTCAATGCTGAATTGTCTGTGATATAAATCAAATTAAAATAAACTAATTTAAGAAATTAAAACTCGGTTATGTTGTCTAACTTACTATTCAAGTAGAATTTTAAAATATTAACTAGGTTGAAAGAAAATTAGACACGAACATGGGAGGTTGGAACAGTTTATAAACTGTTCTGGAATAGATTTTTAGCCAACTTTGAGTCAATTTTTCTCTCAAATCGGGACTCCAAAAATTATTCTACTTGAAAGCAGTCGTAAAGGGTTATGTCGTGAACGTACCGGAGAAGATGGATCAAAAACGGTTACATGACGACGTATAGATCGTACCGCGAATAGGTAAAGTTGAACTGTTGTTGTTGTTGCTGCTGCTTGTGATGTCGGAGCGGGCTGTTCGCGACGCGCGGTGGGGTTGACGGCGGTTGGCGGCGCACGGCGGGGTCGACGGCGGTTAGCGGCGGTCGTCTAGACTGAGGGGATGGTCTGGTCTATGGTATATATAGGAAGTGAAGGGGGGGTTCGGAAGGGTAAAAGAGGAGTTGGGGGGGTTCAGGGAGAGGAACTGATGGGTTAGGGGGTTATTGAAGCTAAGGGGTCGGGTCTGAGTTGGTTTCGGGTGTGGGTGGGTTTAGGATTTAGGGTTTGGTTTTGTTTGGATTTCGGGTTTAATATAATAATTATATTTATTAATATATATATATATGTGTGTGTGTGTGTGTGTGTGTGTGTGTAGCCATTATAAATAGGTTTAAACCCTAAATAATTTTCAGGAAAAATCTAAAATATTTTAATAATAGTTGTACACCAAAAATTATATATTTTTTGTGTAATATTTATAATTAATTAAATATACATAATTCTCTGTCCATGAATTTATATTTTTTAATTGCTAAAACTAATAAAAAATTCTCCCTTAAATACATAATACCAATAATAAAATTTAAAAAATTTAAATCTAAAAATCAGGAGGTTTACATCGATAAACTGAAGTTTTGCTCATCTTCAGTTGGTCTACAAGGATAGTAGGATCGGGATTGGCTGCTGCATTGATCAGGATGTGAAGACAGATTGATATCAGTCTTCAAGTGGGAGATTGTTAATGCTTTCCAAAGACTTTCACAAATTTCAATGAAGAGAACAACTCACTATGGTTGACAACTTACAAGGAGTCAAAAATGCAAGTCCCAAGCTTAGATGAACCTTCATGTTCATTCTTGTGCACTATAAATAGGTGGCTTCATATTCATTTGAGCACACACAAAAATTTATCAACTACAAGCAATATTCTCTTCAAGTGTTAGGTAGAAAATTGAGAGTGCAATTTTTAGAGTTCCTTCTTGAATCGAGAAGTGTTGTGAGTTGTGAGTGTTTGTAAACACTGTAATTTTTTTTCTTATAGTGAAAGTCCTGCAGCAGCCCGTGGAAGTAGCCAGTGTTGGATGAACTACGTAAATATTGTGTCTTTTATTTTTGCTCTATTTGGTAATCTGGTTGTAGGTATTCCCTAACACATGAACCTATTTATAAAGAAGTAGCTGACATATCTCTAGCATAGCATAGCATAACATAGCATAGCATAGCACACCCGTCATACATATAGAGGGTTGGAACACTTTTATAGAATATGTTGTTCTCAAATGTAACCAAGTAGTACATGATAACACAAATGCACATCCAATTGCAAGGCCGGCTCTGGAGATTGGATTGGATTATCCTGGTCGAAGCTAATTCTGATTGTCTCTTGACCTGGCCCTTTGTGAGACATTTTTTTTATGTTTAAGGGTCTCCTGCAATCCCGCCCTCTTACAGGTCATGTTGTACCTGTGGGGTTGCTCTAAGCGAATAGGATTGTCAAGCCTAAACTATTGTCGGACTTACCCTTTGGCTGGCCATGTCCAACTGTAATAGTCTCCTATACTACGTTGGGAGTTTTTGGTCCCAAAATTTGCAGTAGCTATGTGATTATAATTGTCTATGAAACAAAATGTACCACATGCTTTTATAGCTCAGTTGGTTAGAGCACCCGTTTAGTAAGCGGGAGGTCCTGAGTTCAACTCTCAGTGAAAGCAGTTCGTAAAAAAAATTTCCAATTTTTTGAGAGAAATATAACACTGAACTATCTATATACTTTGGCATACAAATTATCTGAAAACCCAAACAAAAAAGGCTTTTAAACTTTTGTAGCAGCATTCGTGCTAAACCGAATAAGTTATTTGGTTTGTTCAGTTGGACTATTGTTTAATGTATCAGACCCCAATGTTCAAATCGTGGTTAAATTATAATTTATATACACATTATTGTTTAATGGATCGGATCCAAATGTTTAAATCGTAGTTAAATTATAATTTTATATGCACATTTATTGTATTTTAAAGTTGTGCTTCAAAACATATACATAGAATTATTGTTTTCAAAATATACACATTTACTCACAAAATATGCATAGAATTAGAATATTTACATAATTGCATGAATCTTATTCGATTTTTGATTTTTGACAGAAATTTAAAACCGAAATCGAATAAAAAATTAGTATTTTCAAAATCGAAACAGACCCAAAAATTTTTAAACTGAATCGAAACTCTTATTCGGTTCGGTTCGATTCGATTCGATTTTTGGTCCAAAATCTCACAACTACTAAGCAGCCATGCCCATACCTAGTGGTCCAGTCCAAAAAGAGTTGAGACCTGTGAGCCCTACTTCTGCCTCTCCCCAAGGAACACCATCCTTCTCCAATTCTTTATATCCATCCATCATCTTTCCCCTTTAATAAAGCATCTCATCTATTTCTCTCTTTCTTTTCATGTGTTCTTGCTCACCATCATTCTTATAAAGTTTTATAGATGTGACCTAAAAAAAAAAATAGGGAAATCAAATTATTCTTATCCCATATAGTCTTCTTCTTTTATATATAATAATAAAAAAATAAAAATCAATCAAAGTCACAAAAATAATCTTAGTCTCTTAATATGTTGAAAGTAAAGCTACGTATATCTTGACCTTCTTGAGAAAAAAAAAATTGTGACACTGGAACACCCTTCTTGATTTAGGAAAATGTATCCTCTCTCATGACTGCCAAAATATGTTCTGAAATAAAAGAATTGAGGTGCTTTACATTTGTTACAAAAGAAGAAGAAAATTATTCTACATCTAGCTAGGAGCACTATAGATTGTCTCCAATATGGTGTTCCTGTTTCCCTCCTTTGATTCAGCACTTAATGCTTCTTAGAATGAAGGAATTCTTTTCAACAATACTATATGAACAATTAGTCCTTCCTGTAAATATATTTTGATCCTTCATGCTTCTTCTCATGTATTTCATGCTTCTACGGGGCCGTTTCTGACATTCTTTTTTTAACAACTCTAAAAAAGTATTTTCTTACATTCCAAGGATTTTGTTACTGCAATTTAAAAAAAAAAAAAATAGCAAGATCTTAATCTGAAAATGATGATTTCATCTTAATAATATATACAGATGTTAAAAAATTTGGAACCTTTCGGGGATCAAGTGCGATCAAACGACTTGCACATGCTAAAAAACGGCCCAACTTCTCCCCCAAACCCCCCACCCCCTTTTTCTTGTTAAGCAGCATGTCAACACTAATAACCTCTCTTTCTTCTTTGTAACCTTAATTTGCTTTAGAGATATTGACACTATACAAGAATTGTACTGATTCGAGTAGTACTATCAATTAAGTTTTTCCCTAGGCAAGTCCAATGTCAGACATTTGTGACAAGGTTCATAATTAGAAATGTGAGCGAGCTATATCTC
This sequence comes from Iris macrosiphon, assembly GCA_036927795.1. Lineage (NCBI taxonomy): Eukaryota > Viridiplantae > Streptophyta > Magnoliopsida > Asparagales > Iridaceae > Iris > Iris macrosiphon. The sequence continues at coordinate 145,516,944 of JAYESA010000017.1, read as the reverse complement.
TCTCTCTCTCTCTCTGTGTGTGTGTGTGTGTGTGTGTTGGTCTATAGATCATGTAAGATTTACAAAAGAAAACAATTGAGTGCCATGTTGGTTGGCTTTCATAATTCCTTTCAAGACATAGTTATGATCATGTTGAAAAATATGGACCCCCTCAAGGAATGTCTACTTCTTGTTTGCCTTCTTCTTCTCATTGCTATATTCTCCCCCACCCCCCTTGCAATAATACCATCTAATGTTTTATTATCATAAACTTCTCTCTTTCAAGCAAAGGGTGTTTACCAAATGGCTACATCACTTATTGTAGTATCCCTTTGCCAAATCCTTCCCTTTGCACACACTGATGATCAAGATGGATAAATGGAGCTATATATCGCCTTCTGGTTCACTACACAAGCAAATCGATACGAAGAACTCGACTAAGTCCTCCTCCTCTTCCTCCTCGTCTCGGTATCGTATAGGTGATCTTCTTTTTCCCTGACCCATTCTTTCTACATTTGAATCATGGCACAGAAACATATTGGGATCAGGCCGTGTTGGTTTCTTAGAATCACCAAGTCATGGGAGAATTATGGGCTACTATACATAATTCCTGCAGCTTTTCCTTTCTTAAGGTGGCAGCTTTTTTCTTCCTTTCTTTCATAAGTGGCTGGTGGAGAGCATGCAAGCTAAGCTCGCTTGTTCCTTTTCTCAATATCAATTTGAAACGTCCATCAATCCATCAGCCTTTAAACAGTACATTTAGAGGAGTCCTAATTACTTGAGAGTTTAAATATATTATAGAGAGGAGAGACCTCCTCATTGGACATCACTTAAGCTAAGCTACTGGGTCATGAGTGCTTACAATAAGCTAGGTAGGATCAAGCAACCACTATGATCTTTCCTTGATATTTAAGTCACAAGTTAATGAGGAGCTCAATTACCTCTGCCATTTTCTAGAGTGAGGAATTGGCGATGTTGCAAGCAATGTCACTGCATTGTTGAGCTCTAGCTTCATGTGAGTCTTTAAGTGAAACATCGCTGTGCCCTTTTTTACTTCCGGAGCATTTGATGTTAAACTCTACTTTTAGATCCTTAGACTTGCCTTAAGTTTATTTGCTCCTCTCACTGCTGCTTGTTGATGTTCATCTCTTTCTGACTTTCTCACAATTCCAGCAGCTTCTTGAACTAGGAATTAAACTTCGAAAATTTAAGATAGTTCGCTCGCTGCTGCCACCGCGATCTCTCTTTTCTTTTCAGGTGAACTAGAACAGTCATCGGTACGATTGTTTGGTGAACTCATTGACTAGATAGGACTAGAACTTCCAATTCAACCTTTGGAGCAGTAGGCAGAATTAACATATGTACGTGTACTCCAACTTAAAAAAAATGGTCATGAATCTATTTTTGTCTGCCATTTTCCTTGGCTCTGCTCTACTGAATTCCAACCCATTTGCTTAATTTGTTTTGCCGGTTGCAAAGAAGTTGAAGCAATTAAAGAAGCATGAATGGCTCTGGGGAGAGAGCAAGGTTCTGGAGTTCAGAAGCAACGGACAAAGAGGCGTCGTCCAAGGACTTGGGCACTTCCATGAGCGCAATTTCTTTGGGGTTCGTAGCCACCGCGATCTTGATATCTATGTTCCTCATCATGGCCATCTTCGAGCACCTGCGGAGATCGAGAACCTCTTACGCACAGCAGTCTGCAGCCGACGGCGGCGGCGGCGCCTCAGGCAACCAGCAACAAGCTCAGTTGCATTGGCTCAGAAAGTTCCACACCTCCCAATCTGTGAGTTCACTTGCAACTGATGCAAAATACAAACAAAGTTCCACTACTACTGCTACTGCACAATTATGCAACCATTCTCGAGTTTGACGTCTAATAATCATGCTTTGCGGCCGATACCGGTATAATTTGACATGTCCCAATTCGTTACTGACCGATACCGATACTGATTTCTTTTCCAGTCAATTCGACAAACAAAAATCGGACCAAAAGTAACCATCAACAATGTTGTAAATTAAAGCATAATATTGCAAAAGTAAAAAGTTATCTATCTCAGGTAGACCGATACTAGTATTTCATTCAATTTCAAAACTGCTAAGAAACAACACATAAAATACTTAAAATTATGTCTAACTATATAAAATATTTTTTTCTAAAATTTTAATAATTATTTTCTTTCCGATACCAAAAATTCGGATAGTTCGATCCGAAACCGTCGGTACCGTCGATCTCGATACTCATAATAATGGCCCGTTTGGTTTGCAGGGTTGGACAACGTAATTTTATTGGCATTACGTTGTCAATCTAATCCGGATATTTGGTTGGACAATTTTTTTTTTTTAACTTTTTAACTCGATTGCATTACATGGTAAACCAAACATTTGAATGCAATTAGTATTACATTACATGATTTGATTACACGTTCCAACTAAGCATGGTAACCCAATTGTAATAACATTATATTACATTATATTACAAACTCGATTTTCTATTACGATTACAATTATATTGCAGTGAAATAAACGGGCCCTAAGGGGCCGGTTTGATAGCGATGCTGCGAACCTTGCTAATAATCATTCAAGAACGATCATGATCCCTTTGGCTATATATGTAGCAGGTGGTGACTTGGAATACCTCTGAGTTGTCGGTATTGATGCCGGGGCAACAGTATCCTACGTATCTAGCTCAACCTGCACCTCTTCCTTGCCCAAGAGAAGGAGCGATCAAATGCAAATTCATGTACCAAGAAAATGCAATGTATGACCCCAAGTGCTGCATTGTAGAATGAACGAATGAAGGAATTAGCAGAATATATATGACTTGATGTCCAATTACTTTGTTCATGTATTGGGAAGAGATCGATGGAATGATGATCATAGAATATCAAGTCGCAACCAAAGAAGCCTAATTGCATGTGTTGCAGTCATACGCGGTTCACTGCAATCCGAGATTTTAGCAATGGCATTGTATTATATTGATAATAACTTGTCCAAGGCTTCCTACTACTACACTTTCTTCGATATAAAGAACACATACATTTCTTTCATCTCCCTTAAGACCTGTTTGGATAGAGAGTACATTAAAAGTGGCTTGAAAGTGCTACTTTCATTGCAACTGACTGTAGGTGTAGGTTGTTTCAGTATTTTGATATCTCTTACAACTCTATTGCAAGTGGTTATGATATGACATTTCATTACAACTGAAAGTATCACTTCTCAGTTGCAATACAAATGGATTATAACTTCATTGCAAGTGGCTATGCTATCTACTTTTTTTAATTCTCACATATACTTTCATGCTGTCATCCAAACAAAATAATTTGAAACTTCTCATTTGCGGGGGCAAAAAAACTATGTATCCAAATATATTTTGGATAGTGATACATTCACACTTTTACTGTGCATTGAATTACAACATGTTGAAAGTGACACTTTCACACTTTCGAAGAGCTACAAGCATCGAAACAGTTCCGTCAAAAATTGACTACAACACGTTATCAGCACCAAATGCTCTACCGATCTTGAAGGGAGTAAGTAGATCTAAACTTACTCACTTGACCCTAATTGATTATTTTTCTAATTTAGGAGCACTTTTTATGTTGAGTTTTTGGCATCCTAAAAAAGTTTTAATGAGTCAGACACATCGAGTTTGTCATACCTCTAGATATTTTCAAGTCTTGAAGACGTATCGACATCAAATCCCTTCTTTCCCTTCTATTATGATTTTTACCAAGGGTTCTCCAAATCAATTTTTTTTTTGGTAAAATCTATCGACATATGTATATTCCTATAAACTCGTGTTAGTGTTACCTGAACATTGATGCTTATCATCCCGAAGATTGATACTAATGATCCCTGAAAATGATCATTCCTGAAGATTGATGTTACTCATCCTGAATATTGATGTTGATTATTTCTGAAGTTTAATACAAATTGATTATTGAGTTGTAAGTGTTACGAAATCGGCATTTGGATGCCAACTGCTGCTGCTAGACTGCAGCTATGACGCATGCATTAACACTAGAAGCAACTACAATGGCTGCTTCTTTCAGTGCCAGCATATCTTCCACACACACACCAACCTTGCAAAAGCAGCAATAGTTGCATCAAACGAGACACATGCAGCTGCTCAGTTATCACCACCGCAATAGTGAGCACCACCATTTGAGGTCCACATACAAATTTCCTCAAATGTCCTATTTTTCATATTAATGTGTAATTGTTTACAGGAAGCATTTGAGATGCTACTCAAGAGAAATAAGTCTTCAGAAAGAAATTAATACACAGCCTTGATTGACACGTTTGAGAAGACAAAAAAAATGATTAATTTTACAGGACTTGCATCAAGATGCAAGTTTTTTGTTTCTTTTCCTCGCAGTCAAAGCATCATATATCACCTTGCGCTTCAAGATCTCATCAGCCTTGCTCGAAGAATTTTTGGCTTGAATCTCCAAAGCACCCTTTACAAAAAACTTGAGCCTCCACAATGTTGTTTCATTCTGTAAACATTGAGAATTGCATGAGTGACTGTTGCAAAAAGTATCGGAAGAAAAATGGCAAAAGGGACTGTGAATAGAGAGGGAGAAGAGGGGTTTTCACCTAGCAAAAGCAAATAAAAAGTATGTCCGAAATAAATAGGTTGCTGTTATATTGAAACATTCAGTTACAATTTCGGAGTCACATGAGGTAATAAGTGAAATCGAGTAGGTAGTTGTAGTTATATACGATGAATTAAAATATCGTTAGGATTCCATCAGTTCCATCCTATTCAACGTAATGCTGATTCATTTTAGTATTCCTGTCTCAGTTATCACAGTACACTCACTTTTGGGGAATAGCTTTTAATTTTTCAACACTCCGGCCTATTATATAGCATGACCGGTCTTATAGTTGTCTTAGAGAATTTTCCATTCATATAACCAACCTTAAAAGTGCGGGATGAAGGCTGTGTTATTCCTATTTTTTAAGGGCATTTGCTAGTTGAATAATGTGTCTGATGAAATAAAAAAGAGCATCCCAGTCTGCCATGAGGTTCCCAGTAATGATGGTACAGGAGGGCGAAGAGGTGGCAGTCTAGCAAGTCGAACACACATCCTCCAGGACGCAAGCCTCTTCATGATAATTTGGACTTAAATTGAAAGAAGAAACTGAAACAGTCTAAAAAAGTTCATAACAGGCATAAAGAACTGACCTGTGCATCCATATCAAGGTCTACCACCTCTGCTGTAGCTTGGAAGCTAGGATTGTCTTGAGCAATAATCTCCAGTGCCTTATTAAGATCTTCATGCGATAAGGTGCTAAGCCCAGCACCTAGTTTCCTTTTCTCCTCTGCAGACATTTTCCTATTGAATTTGTTTCCAAAGTTAGTGATGTATGCAATGCATGTAGCTCCAAATGAAAGTTACAAGATCATTGGCACATAAATTTCCAAATACTTTACAACGGAGGAAAACTAGTGTCTTCTATTAGCTTAGCTTACTATAGTTAGAGCTGTCAACCGGGCAGGTTCAAGTCGGATTTATATAAAATCCAAATGCAACCCGAAAACTTATCGGGTCTCCAGATGTGAATCCAGACCCGACCCAGTTTACATTCAGGTTCACCTTTTAGAACCTGAATCCGGTTTTTTAGCTGAATATTATATGTATTAAGAAACTTCAAAAAACGTAGCTAGCAAGGATTGATCCGGGATTGCCTGAACAAAAACCCAATGCCTTCACCACTGGGCCGCACAACATTTTATGCATATTTTGTTAATGAACTTTTTTCTATTTAGTCGCACCCAAATCAGACCCGAACTTTTTTCGGGTTTCATACATTGTACCCGAACCGGACCCAAATTTAATCGAATTTTACCTTTTACATCCAAACCCGTATTTTTAGCTTAAATTTTGGGTCAGGTTAACGAGTTATCGCTTACCACTGAGCCCTAACTAAAGTGTATCAATCCTTTTTCTTTCAAGTTTCTGAACAAAGTTGAGCTATGTGAGAGGAAGGATGCCTACAAGGCATCTGAATTCAGATCATAACTTCAAAAGTAACATTTTTTAGCAAGAACGTGATGAGAGATGGTGTACAGGTTAGGACATGGAAGAACAGAATACTTATAATCAACGAAACCATATCATACACTTAGTTAACAGAATCTGTTTAACCAACAAAGATATCCATACAGAATTAGCATTCCAAGTTCCACATAAAGGTGTGTAGTGGGGAAGTATTGGTTACATAGCTCACTAGCTTTCGGAACTGCATAGCAGATGCCTTTATCAACTTGTTACACCAGAGTTTGTGTCGAGGAGAACAAACATTTCAAATGAAACACAGAATAGCTGAATATAACATTTAAGGAATTTTCCTTTTATATCAGGCTAATTCTGTGGCTAGATATTTTCCACTTAAAGTTCTACAATCCCCTTTCTTGCTCACACGATCAACTGTAACAAGTGCTTGTTAAAAAGCAATTTGCAACCATGCACCTCTCCTCATAATTGAGCGTCCCCCTACGCGGAATCCTGGCTCTCCCAGAGCACAAGTAATGACATGGACGTGATTAAGTTCAAGACAGGCCGATTCCGGTTCAGCCAAAATCGGAATTCTGGTCCAGCTGTTTAGCCGAATTTGGTGTTTATTTTTGGCTTTATCTTTCTACTTTTGAGTTGATTTCTTCGTAGTTTGTTAGGATTTCTTTCTTAGGGTTTAAGTTAGGTATTTATTATAAATAGAAAATTGTAGAAGAGAAGTGGGTACATTGAATGATATTAAATTTTGATTTGTTAATGGAGTTTCTCTTTACTAATTCTCATGTGAGGATTGAGATGTCAGCCTTGTATCGGTTCGGTGGTATAGTGATTGACGATTTCATGTCATGTGGTATTAGAGCATTCATTGTGTCGAGTGACATGTATGAGACCAATGACAACATCGACAAACATCTTCCAAACGAAGGGCTGGAGGATGAAGGCCTCTTTGTGATAATCCATCGCATCAAAGCTTCTGTACAGGAAATGAACCTACGCGTCCAGCGCGTTGAGCGGTCGATAGGCTTCTAGGAACCGCCAAGGGAACCAATTCGAAATCCAGAAACGATGTCACGGGTGAGCAACCCCGCTACCATTTGGAAGATGGTTGCGCACTAGCACAAGAGATTTGTCAACAGAGGGTGGGTTCGTGTGGATTCGTCTAGCTAGAGCGAGTATGATGATCTCCTAAGGCGGGCTCATTATGACGATCATGACGACGACAAATTGCGTGATCATTGGCAGACGTAGTCTATATGATGACTACTGAAGGAACGACATTTGCGGTGACTGGCGCGCTTGATGTTGGTTCGACGATGGCTACGATTACCAACGTGGCGGTCATGGAGAAGGTCTGCATGGAACAGGATATTTTCGGTTGAAGGTCGACGTCCCCATCTTCCATGGAGATCTCGGCATCGAGGATTTCGTGGATTGGTTGTCGGAGGTGAACTATTTCTTCGACTACAAGGAGATCAAAGCGAACAAGAAGGTAAAGTTAGTGACTTATCGATTGTTGTCGGGGGCATCGACAGAAAAAGCATAAACAGAAGGAAAGATACGTATAACCTCATGGGAGAAAATACCGAAGAAGCCGAAGGCATATTTTCTACCCAACGACTACGAGCAATACATTTTCCATCAGTGTCAGAAGTGTGCGCAGGGACAAGGAAGCGTCAACGGGTATACCACAAATTTGTGTCTCGCCAAGCGGAACTAAACCGACGAGACCAAAGGGCAGTTGGTATCCGGCTACATTGATGGGCTCAAGCCAGCAATTTGGGATCGAATCGGAACTCAGTGCATTTCTAATATGGTGGAAGGCAGGAATCGAACGTTGCAACCCGAACGACTGCTACAAGAAAAATGACACTTAAATGGCAGAGAAGACGAGGGGAAGAAACCCATCATGGTAGCAAGTGGAGACGGTTGATCGACCTGAAACCAAATCAACGGAGGATGCATCCAAAGAGGAGAGGGAGGCAGGGAAGAAACCCATGGCGGCGAACATTCGATCAAACAATCCTTATGCCAAACCAATCCTTGTGAAAATGTTGCAAGTGTAATCAGTCGAGTCATCGCTTGAGTGATTGTCCACGGAGTAAGTAATTGGCTTACATAGGACGAGCATCCAAAGAAGAGGCAGACAATGACAACATTAACTGAGGTCTCTAAGAATCAGGGGAGGAGGAGGCGTTACCTGGTGTGGTATGAAAGAGCATGCTAACACCAAGACACGATGATACCTCGCAAAAGAGCAAACTATTACAAACCTGATTTACCATAACTTGCAAGTTGTTTGGATCATAGTCGACAATTGCAACCAAGAAAACATCATCAACCAACACTTGTTCAAATATGCAGGATTGAAGTTAAAGAAGCACCTTGACCTGTATCCGTTGGTTGGATAGAAAGTGCCAATAGTCAAGGTGATCGAACGGTACAAAATTCCCTTCTCTACCGGAACCTATCAGAGCCTATAGAGACAAGATGTACTCGACATAATGGACGGGCTCGATATCTATCATATATAGCTTGGGAAGCCTTGGCAGTCGATGTTGGCACAAAGCATAACATGTGCGACAACATGTATCGGCTGGTGAAAGACGACGTGAAGTACACTCTTACGTCCTTGCAGAAAAGTCCACAAATAGAATCTTTACAAGAGGGAAGGCTTATCTTTCACTGAAGCGAATTTCAAGAGAGGCTCATGACATGCATGTTTTAGTGGTGAAAGAAAGCATAGAGGCCGAGGAGTCAACAAAGGGAAGAGTGGTTCCAACGGAGGTAAGACCGGTCCTAGACGAGAATCACGATATTCTTCCAAAGGAACTTCTTGGAGGACTAACATCCATGTGCGATATCCAGCACTCAACTCATCTTGTTCCCAAAACGAGTTTGTTGAACATGTCACACTACCACATGAGTCCATAAAAGAACGAGATTTTTTGAAAGAAAGTAGAGGACTTGATGCATAAGAGTGCATTAGGGAGATCATAAGCCCGTGATCGGTTCCTGCTATTAACACCAAAGAATGACATCAGCTGACGGATGCACGTTGATAGTCGTATGATTAACAAAATCACGGTTGGCTACAAGATCCCATACCGTGACTGGAGGGCATGTTGAACCAACTGAGTGGGTGCAAAGTCGTCTCCAAAATAGATCTTCGAAGAAGCTACCACCAAATATGCATATGGTTGAAAGACGAGTGGAATAAAATGTTTAAGATACGAGCTAGAATATTCGAGTGGTTGGTCATGTTGTTTGGGTTGTCCAAAGGACCAAGCACTTTTATGCGCCCAACGAATCAAGCGCTACGGCCCTACGACTTTATCTGGGCAACAATTCAAAGAACTCGCAACCGAGTTCTCTACAAGAGAAGGGGTCTGACACACAAACCCGATTATGCTAAAAATAGCCCAATCCAACATGGACTAAAATTCCGATCAGTACAACCGGAATTCCGGTTTCCTACAATCTATGCACTCGGGAAAAACTGCCATTTCGGTTCAGCCAAAATCGAAATACAGCTATTTGGCCGAATCTGAATTCGGTGTTTATCTTTTACTTTATCTTTCTATTTTGAGTTGATTTCTTCTGAGTATGTTAGGATTCTTACTTAGGGCTTTAAGTTAGGTTATTTCTTATAAATAGGGATATGTAGAAGAGAAGTGGGTATGTTGAATGATATTAAATTTGAGTTTCTAATGAAGTTTATCTCTTTTCTAATTCACTCGTGTGAGGATTGCAGTGTCTACCCTTGCATCCAGTCGTTGGTTCAGCGATTGGCGTTTGTAAGAATAAAACAGGTGTCAAGTCTTCCAAAGCATGTTTGGCAGGCCAAGTCTCACTTGTGATAACTGGGTGTAGAATAGTGCTTCAACATTGACAACGGAAGGAAGATGTGACACCTTAAAGACAGCTTTTATGGAAGGGCCTTTCAAGTTTATAGCCTAACTTAGGGGTGCATTCGCAGCGGATACGGTTTGGATATAGGTATTACCATATCCATATTTGTTTTCTAATAACGGTCACATATATGGATTTATTTTTATTTTTGAGAATTTGGAAATGAAAATCAGTAAACATATTCCGCAAAAAAACAAATCCGATTGCGGATATAAGAAAAAACGGATAGGAGAAAGCGAATGCGCATGTGGATCGGATATGATAGGGTTTTGGAAAAACCGGCTTATGGGTTCTCAATCAAAGTGATGATTTGGTAGAGGGTTAGTTATGTATTAAATAAATTAACTTAATTTATGTATGATTATTGATATATACTTCCAATATAATAGGTTTAGTTAACAAATAGAGTATTGCCTAATGTTAGAAGTGTAGAATAGTATTATTGATATCAATATGATTTTGTATAGGTATCCAGATATCCGGATCCGGAAAATCGAACGTAACCCGTATCCTTATCTGTGTCAAGATCCTCCAGATTCGGATCCGACCGGCCTACAATAATAGACCCATATCCAGCCTCGAATGCAACCCTAGCCTGACAGCATTCCCTCATATCTCACTGTCAACAGATACATACACATCTGTGTATTTACTAGAGAGAGTTTTTGCTGAATATGGTTTACTTATATGTCCATACAAAATGTGGTGTATGATCAACGTGCTACATAGATTAATTCTAGTGATGTTGGAGATCTTCTCCCTACTTAAAATCTTGGTTTCCATCCATGTCCAACAATCGTTTGGAAAGTCCACCTCACTTATAAAATGTGCATAAGATGCAGAGTTAACCCTGACTTGGCAAACACTTTCAAATTTTAATTGACTGTTGTGCATCCTTTTACTCGTTAAGTTCTTCAAACTACCAGGTACAAAGTACAAACAAAAACTTAATCATAGATAAATCTTCATGCCCAGTATGTGTATAAGTGCAAAGGTACACATATATCCATGTACATATTACCTCTTCTACAATTGCAAAGGTAAACATATATTTGCAAGATAAAAATACTTTGCAGCTACAGTGCATTGTACAAATTACCCTACTCAACCATCCTCCTGCGATGATTTGCTTTACTTCTTCTTTGCTAAGACAATATACATTGAGTGTATCTTCATCTTGTGATTTGTGGATCCTACTACAGATGGTTGAACATAAAGAATCAATTTGCCACTTCTTTCGAAATTTACTATGTACTTGTCTGCATGTTATCAGCCTGCTAACTGCTTATTACTAATATTCAAACATCATAGTCATGCGTACAGTATCCATAGGTTGTCTTTCAATTGTTGCTACAATTGTGAAAAGTAACAATTTTCTACTTTATTTATTGAAAAATACCTGCATTTTTGGACCACTAATTCTCGAAGTTCATCCAGATGCAAATTTAGCTCATTTAGCTGATGATCAGAAAAACAAAATCAGAAAAGAAATATTAGTTTGTTCATCCCAAAGTATCAGCTGTTTTTTCAGCACAACCAGGCTGAGTTAAGATAAGAATCTACTCTCTTGTGGTTCAGTTATGACCCAGGGAAATCTTGAAACAACCAACCCACTAATGTCAGACCTTGACTATACAAATTCCACTGAAAAGTAAATTGGAAAAGGCGTATTGTACTATTGAAATTTTCAGAAATCACATAGCATCAGATTGGCAGACATAAACCTACTTAGGATACTTGAATTCAAGTTGGCTGCATTTACCGCGACCTCTAAAAGTGCATTCAACTATTATTATAAGATCTACAAAGTCTTAAGCAAAAATTAAACTCTAAATACCACTTTTTTACTGTATACTGGCAGACCTTGGACCAAAAGGATATACTGATCATTGAAGCCACACATGGAAATCCAATTGACACCCAAACAAGAAGCCAAAAGGCCAAGGAAATTCAATGAAGTGCAGTCTGCTTTGAAGTCCAGAATAAGAACTTTTCAGTAGAATTTGTCTGGGCATCAATGGATTATTTGCTTATTCAAGTGGATATGTAGATTAGACCTTGATCTCTAAATCCTAGCTCTCGTGTCTCAATCCACCAAGGGAGAAGAATGAGCTAAAAAAATCCACCCTAGTCAAAGACGAGAAGAAAGGGAGAAAGGGAAACAAGAAGGGTAGCAAACTATGAGAGGAAAAGAACACATGAAGAAGCTGCACATGCAAGGAGCACAAACGAGGAATTTCGACCAACAGAAAGGAGGTTTCCACAAAGAATCGGTGAGATCCAATGTCTGGATCCACTTGTCTGACCATGACTTATTCTGGAACAACCAAAGTGTGGGAAGCATAGACAACCCAAAGTTGGTGTTATGTTCATGTCAGACACTTATAAGTTATCAGACACGAGACAAACACTCCAAACTACTCCAGGCATGTCAAAATATGCCCAATGTCCACAGCATGTCATGCCCGTACACATTGGCCTATAAGACTTGAATAAAATAAATAAACAACCCTTGTCCTTACCAACACTCTAGAGTTTGGGTGTAGTGGTAGGGACTTCAACATGGTACCAAAGCTACCCAGGTTCAATCTCCATGGCACACATGTTAAGCAGATTTACAACACACACACACACAATATATATATATATATATATATATATATATATATATATATATATATATATATATATATATATATTGTTGCGGGAATTCAGCCCTCAACCCATGAAAATGAGTGTTTGACCTGTAGGGCCATGTTGAATAATATAAATATATATAACCCTCATTCTCACCAACAGTCTAGAGTGAGTTTTGGGCAGTCAAAGGGAGTAGTAGGGACTAATAAAGATATCCCATCCCTACACATGAAAGTAAGTGGTAATTGACTATAATATCGTAAAGATTATTATACAATCTACTAAGTAATAACAAAATAGTTCTGAAGTTAATATACACAAAAACAACCAAAAGAAACAGTAAAAAAAAGTCTTCAACACTAAGTTTCCCAATAAGAAGTCTCCAAGTGCAGAATCGTATTTCATATATCATCATCCTTATGACAATAAAAATAAGGAATTATTTTGAAATAAATTTAGTAAATGATGAAAACTAAGCATATCGAAACCATATAAGAAACCTTGATATCCATAAGGACTTGAGAAGTAAATCTTAATGCTGAAACTATGAAAGTAAGTTTTCACATTTTTTTTTACTTCAAGAATCGCTCATCTTAGCAGGAAAAGAAAATTTTGAGTTATTGATCATATATCTGAACCCAGCGGTGACTAAAAAGTTAGGTATTTCAACCTTATAATAGATAAGGTTGTGGAAATACAACCTCAATGTTTGTATCTCTAGCCATTTTTGCCATAACAGCCTCTTGAGCCATCAGCGTAGTTGCCAGGGCTTGAGTCTCCTCCTCTTTTTGTTTTGTTTCCTGATTAGAACCAAAAACATAAGCATGGTTTATGTTAGATAACTTAGTGAAAGGAAAAGGATTGACGTTCTGGATTGAAGCAAGAAGAAGCGGATGTCCCAATGGCACGAGCCTCCAGCTAATTAGAGTATGTGGAGAGTCAAGATTTACAGGCCAACAAGATGCAAGAGACAAGAGGTAGATGATATAGCAGATGTCAGTTTGATGAGGACTTTACCGCTTCAATCACTTTGGGTAATAGATGCAACCACTTCTCCTCAAACTTTTCCAGCACGGTTTTAGCCATTACGTGAACATCACTTTTATCTTCATTGTATGTCATGGCATTTGTAAACACTAATCTCACATCAGCATATATTTCCCTGACATTCTTATAGCCATTGGCTTCCATCCGGTTCCGGATTGTTGTAAAATCCATGGGCTTCTTAATAACCTAGTTTGCATAAAAAAAGACTATTTGATATGATATATGAAGCATGGACGTGTAAGAAATTAAAAGATTTCGGGGGAAAATATGAGTACAGATCTCTGACATGATTAGTCTGAAAATTCTTACATAGTTATTGGTCAATTGAAGTCACATTATACTCATATTTGAGCTATATACACATTTACGCATGCTAGTTTATTCAGAATATAATGTTATTTAGCTCTTAATATCATATTGCACCTATACAACTAGGTGGAGCATGCAATTAGCAATATCAAATATTTTTCCCTTTTCCTAGATGACCATAAAATTTCATAGTCAAGGGGATCAAAAAGAGCATCTTATCTTTTCTCTTCATTTGCACTTTTACCCACCAACTGGTACTACAAGGTTTTATTGGCAGAAACTCTAGTGTCCATGGTTGCCTAAGAAAATAACTTGCATCAATTTATAGAGGGTTGATGTGGCAGTCTGTTAAAAGTTGGTCATATCTTTTGAGGAGCTTTCCATATTTTGAGCTCTTATAGTCTATCCATAGTTTATTAGAAACAGACTTGGGTGATAGTGATGATGAACTGATTATGACAAATTACCAATTCATATTATAACTATAATATATTATTTATTAAAACCACAATGAGAAAGATAAGATGCGATCAAAATTTTAGGCATAGGAAAATACATTTGATAATTCATGTAAGATAACTGAATAATTGTAGGAATTCAGACTGGGTATTCTGAGAGTGATATTAGTCAAGGCAGGCAATATAAATTATAAATACAAAAGGATTCATAAATAAGAAAATTATACTAAATCATATCCGACTAGAAATCATATATTATCCGTTATATACACCAAAAAAAAGATATTCAAAAAACGTACTAAAAAAAAGTAAGACAACAGAAATTGATGCTGCTGCTCATAAAAAGATTTTCAAAATGTTGACACTTGAGATGCCACCTTGAATACCCAATGTGAATTAGTTACATAGTACTCATAAATATTTCCATCTTGGGTACATTTAACAACTAAAATGCAAGCACTGAGCATCCAACAAAAAAATAGAAACAATACCTCGTAATAATCATCGAGATGGAGACCCTCAACATCTACAGGTTGCATGAATGGCCAAGCCCATTTGTGTTGTGACATCTGGAGAAATGCATATATTATTAGAACAACAAGAACAATATTAGTTAATTAGGGGCCTAAGTTTGTATCTTTCCGTACCTGTATACTGACATAAACACGACTATTACAGCAATATAGATTGAACTAAAACTATCACTCTATTTAAAAGCAATTGGTATATACACAAGTTCCATATACTCCATATACTCAGTAACTCAAAGCAAGAAGTTAACAATGACAATAATTGGTGTTTGAAGCATTAGTTTGTTGGATCCTCATCCTTGAGTGCACATTCAAGCATGGAACCAAGGTTCCTGATATCAGGTACCTGGTTTGGGGACACCATACAGGAAACCAGAGACCGGGTGCTATAACGGACATGTCGGGAGAGATGATCCCATGGTGGTGGTATAGGATAATAATTCCCTTCATCATTTCATATATGACAAGAATAAAAGAATTCATATATATCTAATAAGTTCCTTAAACAATTTTAATAATTGGACAACTCAAAAATAAAATTCAAATATTTTAAGAAAGGTTCTTCTTCATAAAGATCGCCAAAAAAGTACAATTAAAAACATCTCAAAACAAAATTATGAAACTAACCTACTACTACAAGTCATCACTCGTCATCTTCAAAGTCAAGATGCAAACATCTTGGAGCAACTTCAGTGTTGTAGGTTGAAGATGAATCATAAAGATCTATCTCGGGCTCAATAAGTGTGCCATCCTCTCCATCCAATTCTATGGACTTGAACTCCTCTATACTCCTCTTTTATGCCACTTACCTTTAATTTTAGAGGAGCAATCTCCAACTCCACGAGTGCTCCCGGTTTTAAAACCATCTCACCTCCTCTCTAGCTCCAGAAACTTCTTCCGAGGTAAACAAATTTAGAATTAGGGTTTTCGAAGGATTTGCATCCGGCCGGCCCAACCAAATATATACATGATAATATACCCGAAATATCTCGATTAGTATTTTTTTAAAAAGGTTAGGAAAACTGTATCGGTTTCCCTATTAAACCTTTATAATGGTATACTAGTAGATATCCAAAACAATGACGGAAACTAAAGCTACACGTTTCGACTCAAAGTAACAGAAGTACATCAGGGATATAATAGTATGAAAAGATGGTTTACAAACACAGGTAATCGGATACGCCACAGATTTTGGCATATCCTAGTTTATTTGGGATCACTTGAATCGTGTATTCTATGTGTCACACGAACACGAAATAAAATTGTGTTTTCATTTTAGAAAGGGAATCATAGGTCTGAGTACCATTATATCTCTAACTGTATACTTGCCAACAAACTTAACACTTAATTCATTTCAAAAATGTCTGTATCAGCCTAGAAATTACTCTTATTGCTGCATAGCATAGTACAACTAACGACATTCCCATTGGTTGATGCATGTTACGCTTAAAGATCGTAAATCCTATTTATGTTGCAACATACCCACATAAGTTTTGTTCTTGGAGGTATAATTGTGAATTATCAAACATGTGTTTCTCATGCTATTTTTGCAAAGCCTAGTGTATATCCTTAAGTGTCTGATAATGTTTCAGGTTTCATCCATTTTAAAGTTCACAATAATCCGCTATTATAAGAGCATTTCAATATACTACATCAGAAACATTAAGTTGTCTTCGTCACATTTGAACATCTGAAGAATACAAATTACTTGTTTACATTGTGGTACCAATATGTATCGAAATGACTCATTACACACAAAAACTAGTCATGCTAGACCCAAACTACATGGTAATAATTGACACATTAAATCTAAGTATACAGTTTGTAGCAAATAATATGGTAAATGATAAAGGATTAACTCAACTTTCCAGAAGAAAGAATGGAAAACTCTACAATACTTCAGTAGTGACTATATTTGATATAACAGCATGGCCAGATGCAATACAAAATAAGCTATATGTTGAGTTTGAGTCTTTATTTTGAGTGTATCAAATTGAACTCAGAGGGGAAGAAAATACTTTCAGAAATAACTCGACTTGTAAGACACTTCATAGGTATCCTAAACCTCCAAATAAGATTTATCAATTGATCCCGATATAGATCAGATGTTTGGTATCGGATTGGGCAAACTGATCTAGAACTGCTCGGTCAAGTAAAAACCATCTTGATATCACCAAAGCCAACTAAGTTACTAAACAAAGAAAGAAAGGATGGGAAAGAAAGTCATACTAAACAGTTAATCCAAGTTAAAAATCAGTATTTCACTTGTGCTCTTCGATATGGGATGTCCTTCCTTTTCACTGTTTGGCTTAATGTGTCATCGAGATTAATGTGATTCCCTATTACAATTGTAATCTCCGTCTAAACCATTTATATCGCATAAACTCTTTATAGTCAAGAGGAACTCGAAAGGTTCTTCTTGGTTGCATGAGCTTAAATTGCATAGTGAAAAGGTAGGTCTACCTAACATCAACTTGTCATCTGCGCTTTATCACTTTATGGCATTGCCCTCTCATGCTCATGGCTTACCTGGATAAAAACTTAGCACCAACATAGAGGGTTGGCATCGGGAACCGATCACAAAAACTTTGCCAATTCTTTATAAAGCATTCTTATGTTGCATATTCAACCCCATTATGATGGGAGAAGGCTTGAATGATGATGGCAAGCAGTGTTCTTCAATAAATCCTCACCCTCAGGGTTATCATGAACAAGCTAGTCCAATAGAAACCAATATAAAACAAACATCAAGACACAGTTACGCATATAGGTTTTACTTGTATAGTCTAGACTCTAGTGTTCTCCACTAAAATTTCATCCAACTTTTTGAATATTGGATTTTTGTCTCTGTTAACACGGATATGCAAACAATCCCAGTCCAAAACAGACTCTCATACTTCAGATTACAAAGCAAGAAACAAACTCTATAAGGTTTCACTGCTAATCATATAAAACAAAAGGCTATACTAAATTGTCAATCCTACAGTACTAAGAAGTAGTTGGGAACAAGGGACCGGAATACATGTCCAACATAGTCGGAATTTCAGTGAAGTCGGATCTTTTGAGCCAACACCAATTTTGAAGAGTTTCAAAAATAGTTTAGAATCAGTTTCCTAGGATTTCTATATTATTTGGCCCTATAAATTTATTCAAAGATTTCATCTTTCTTTATAACTTAAGAGTTTATTTTCCATCTTGAGTCTACCTTTCTACTCTTGACTTGTTATAAATAATAAAGAAACACTCTAATGAAGAGTACTCCAAAAGTTTATTTTAGCGACCATCTCTTCTACACTCCTCTCCCATTTCCCATGACTACCGGCATATAAAAAAAAACATAAATAAAAAAAATTACTAGAGTTCTTAATTAAAATCCCATGGCTATAAATCAAGGTTGTGAAAAGCACTAGGCACTAGTCGGCCGGCACCCACCAACTAGCGCCTAGTCCGTCTAGGCTGTTCGGAAAAAAAAAAAAATCAAAAAAACTACTGAAAATTGCAAAAAAGTCCATAAAAGCCCAAAATATGCATAGTCGGACATGGTGTGTGTGTGTGTGTGTGTGTGTGTGTGTGTGTGTGTGGTGGTGGTGGTGGTGGTGGGGGGGGGGGGGGGGGGGCAGACCTCGGTCGGAGACGCCTAGGCCGCCTTTTAGAACACTGCTATAAATTATAATTCAACAATTTACTCCAACATGTACCTTTATATTTTTAAATCACTTATCAAGACGCAATTAAACATGTTTCGAAACAAACATAAAGATAAAGAACAACAAATCTTCATATACAAGACAAAACTATATCGGATTCAAATGTCTCGTAGGAGTATCTAGGCCCATAAATTGGTAATTTAACCTGCGGATGCATATTGGAATAATCCAAATTGTTAACCCTAATCCTCATTATAACTCTAGGGTTTCGGAGCAGTGGTCTTACATTTTCATTAATTTGATATGTATCCTTTGAAAAAAAAAAAATTTGACTTTTAGCATAAACAAAATAAGAGCAAAGATGGGAGCTTTCGCCTGCCGCATTATCGTCCCGAACTGGCGCATGACGTCCTGCATCCTCTTCGAGCAGAAGGCTTCCTTCCGGCAGCCGAGACTGCCCACGTTGTTGTTGCTGCCGCTCCGGACCAGCACTCTCTCCTTCTCTTTCTCCTTCGAGTTGTTCCCCTTCTCCTTCCCCGCGTAGAATTCCGACACCTCGTTCACCTTCTCCTCCAGCTGCAACCAAAAGCTCCGAACTTTATCTAGTGATTTTGAGAAAAGAGAGGGGGAAGGGTTTACTTGGTCGGTTATGGAGGCTAGGTCGTCGAACTGGCGGCGGAACTTCTCGCTGGTGGTTGCTTCGGTCGTGTCTCCGCAGTCGGCTATGGCGGCGGCGGCGGTGGTAGGGTGATAAGTGGGGCTGGAGTTCTCCGGCGGCGGAGGGGGGAGAGGTGGTGGTGGCGGGAGAGAACAAGTGTCGAGTGCTTCGTCATCTGGAAGAGAGGAAGTAGTCATTTTTTTCAGGAAATTTTAGAGTTAATGACTGGTGGACTTTGGGACGGGGGGTTTTGTAACGAGGTTTTTCCTATGCATTGGCGTGGCCCACATGTCATCCATAGGTTCTCTCAAAAAATGATATTTTTATCAAAATAATATGTATACAGTAAAGGTGTACATAAATACTAACTAATACCAAAATACATAAAAGGATACAAATCGTCATTGGTATTGGCACTCATACTGCCAATACTAATGGTGATATAGTTGAACGACCGTCATTAGTAGCAACAGTTTTATCGATTTTCAATTGCTTTTAATTATATATGATGTAGTTATACCGCAAATAGCATTGATGACTTGGATGCAGAAATTTTTTTTTTTTTTAAAGAAGAAGAGAATTTGTTTGTATCCCATTTATGCATGTTGCTCTCTCATTAACCCACCAACCAACCCATTTATGCATGCATGTTAATTACAATCGAAATTCTTTAAAAAAAAAAAAATTATGAACAATATTCAAACAGTCACTAGTATTGACTGTCATGTGTCCATACCGTCATTACTATTGGCAATTTGTATCGTTTTATATATTTATGCAAACTTGTTATCTCTTATGTAATATTTATAAACTTCTTTACCATGTACGTAATTTTTTGTATTTTTATTCAAAGGACATTAATTTGGTAATGAATTTTGGAAGATCCATTCTTGTTGAATAGATTTTAGAAAACATTGTCATTATTTTAATCTGAAGTAGAAAGAAAAATATGTTAACCTCTGTTGTCAAGTATACTTATTTATGTAAGTGGTGTATTTTCCTATATATTGATGCATTTACCAAGGTATTTTCAGTTTGGATTAAGTTTTATCCAGGATTTCCATTCCTTTTGGCGCCGGACATAAGCATGGTCGGCCCTGGGGTAAGCCGGACAAGCCGTCAGGCTTGGACAACCCTCCTCATTATGGCAACCCTCCTCTCCTTTTCAGACCTCTAAGTCTCCACCTTTCCGTCAATATAGTCTCTATCGTCCAACTCAATTCCTACTGGGAAGGTCTCGAGTAGCTCAAGAAGAGGAACTCGGAATTCGAGCTCCACGACGTCGTCCAAACCCGAGACTTCGACGTCATTGCCAATCCCACTCGCCATCAATTTTTTTTTTATTTCTTCTTTTGGAGTCAAAGATAAAGAGCAACCAAATTTAACTTTGGCTAGGACAACCCAATCCCTTGGACCTGCCCTGGACATAAGGGGCGAGCCAAACGAATTATATTCCAACATGCCAATCATTTTGGACTCAAATGTACTCGTGTGTCATTCAATGGTCATTTCTAAAACTCTAGTATATCGAAGGAACGTTCTGAAAATATAGGTTTGAGCAAATGAAAGGGCCAAACTAGCCCCTTACTAGCGTTTAGTATGTACATTCTGGCATGATACAACTGTGATATGGGCCATTTCAAGAAATTCAGTAAGCAGAAAAAGTGCTTATGCCTTACGATTCTCAGATGGAACAGTCCTGGTGAAAACATACTTTCAAAACAGTTTGTTATCTACAAGAAAACATGACCCTCGGACACTAGAACTTCTACCCTAGCAAATTCTGGCATAAAAGGATTGACATAAATGAGTAAAATTTGGGAGGGCTGTATGCAAAATGTTAGCATCCATAGAGTTTGACTCTAATCAGGATCTGGTGAATTGCTAGCCCATTAAATTGAACAAATCTCTAGAGCTTGCAAACCCACCGTCTGCAAAAATCCCCATATTCTGTATGCATAAAAATGTTTCCTTACCCCAAACCAAACTGTACTTGTATGGAGTCCGGGGAAGGCAGCCCGAAAGCAGCAATTCCAGAATGTACATATTATGATTTGACAAAAGTCAAACCCTTGTAACCAAATGAAGATCACATAAATAAGCAGTAATTCTGAAAGATTTATGCATATCTCGGATCAACTGCAGATTTGCAAAAAACACAGATCGCTCAAAAGTGTTTCTGTAACATCAAATAGTGCTGAGAGATAATTGAAGCCATCTGAATAAAGATTTCCTCATTTCCACAAATTATGTAAAGCACCATTGTACCACATAGTAACTATTCAGCACACACGGGCATGATTGACAAGTTATTAATTGGGAAATGTACGAGGAACTTAATGAAGTTTCACTAAATCTTCTTTGATGGTTGAAACACATTGATTGTAATGGAAAAAGGCTACAGTTATCCTCTCTAGAAAACAAACACAGAATCCACTCGCAAAGACTGCTTGAGCAAAAACACCAAAAGAGCCAATACTTGGGCTGCCTCCCCTGTCATTTCTTCATTCTGTTGGTGCTCTCCAAGCTCAGCGCCTGAAGGT
This sequence comes from Iris macrosiphon, assembly GCA_036927795.1. Lineage (NCBI taxonomy): Eukaryota > Viridiplantae > Streptophyta > Magnoliopsida > Asparagales > Iridaceae > Iris > Iris macrosiphon. Next base: position 145,495,204 of record JAYESA010000017.1, on the reverse strand, counting down.
TCAGCAGCAGCTCATCTGAGTTTAAGTATACACGGTTGGCTGAATTAGCAACCGTCTGGGCGACTTCTCTTGCAGCCTCAATCTGCCTTAGAACAAGGAAGGCAGGATTGCTTGCTATTGCTTCACCTATAAGATGGGCACTCTTTGCCTCTCCCTGATAATCAAATACACAAAAAAAAAAAAAAAAAAAAAGATTCAAGTCAATGATGTTTTTGGTAAAGAAATTAGTCACATCAGGAAACAGTACCAAATAAGTTTGAATTCTAAATAAGCATTTCGCCGTTTGGAATTTTCAATTATGTATGTAGAATTAAAAAGTCTCCAATAACTGCAACATTCTTTGAAGTTGCAAAAACTATTGCAAAAACTATAAACTCCCATGTATGACAGATTAAAAAATAGCATACTTGAAAGTTTGAAACAGTAGAGGAATTTCAGGGAGTGACTATCCATCAACGAAATGAATGGATTGTCAATTTCAGGCTAAGCTTACACTGACCTGACTTACTATGTTGGGACAAAAAAATCATTAAACTATAAAAAAGGCTGGGGACATATAGAACAAGGTACACATTAGTGCCCACAGCAACAGCTCTTGACAGTGAGCACCCATCACTATTTTTCATTGCAAGATTCGTCTTATAAGTAATTCGTCCCTGTTGCAATTAAGCGAATTTATTTCCATGCATAAAAAATCTATTAATGTCAAAGGTGCACTTTAAGATGTGTATAGGTAGACTAAAGTCGGTCCATACTTCCAAAATGTATTAAGACGAACCGGAGACTTAGACCAATGGGTTGTAACATTCCAAGAACGAGTCATTAAAAAGTACAAAGGAAAAGAGAGGTGCTATCATGAGTAGACCCAACCCAATGTGAGCATGTAACCCCAGTTGACTGAAGGTACCAAATTGGAGAAAAAAAGATAAGCATTAACCCCAGTTTGTTGAATTCGGATTTCCCTATATGATGCACTAGGCAGTTGGAATGTTATCCTTCTAGATAGGATATTTTTTTTAGTAAATCTTCACGTGACACAAGTGACAACAATACATCTCAATCATCCATAATTGGATTGTGCTTGGAATATTTCACTAGTTCCAACAGTCCCCAACAACTTGATCATAGGTACAATACATCTCAATCATCCATAATTGGATTGTGCTTGGAATATTTCACTAGTTCCAACAGTCCCCAACAACTTGATCATAGGTAGACCACTAGTCTGCATATAGTAGTCACGTTTTGTGATATATTCTATGAAGTGTTCAATATTAACATGATACCAGCCTTTTTAAGAACACCACTGGGTCCTGTGGGGCATGCTCTTATGTAGAAGATGAGACGAGCAAAATTATATTCGTGCTGACCTGAGCTCGAATGACAGCACTTTTCTTATCTTGTTCAGCCTTCTCCACGATAAACTTGGCCCGCTCGGCTTCTTGTGCTGCCACCTGCTTGGCTTCAATTGCATGAGTAAACTCCTTTCCGAAGCTCAGGGTTGTAATAGATACATCATCCAATGCAATGTTGAAGTTGGTGGCCCTCTCGGTCAACAATTTTCGTATTTCTCTACTGACAGCCTGCATACAACAACGAATAAATTAACTTCTCAAGCTACCTTATTTTCATTTTTGAATTGTTGTTAATCAGCACAAAAGACTGCCATAGATTTGGTATAAACATACCTCTCTCTGTGTAATCAGCTGACTAGCATTGTATTGTGCAACCACAGCTTTCAATGTTTCATGGATAATTGATGGCAAAACCCTCTCATTATAGTTCTCCCCAAGAGAACGGTATATTGTAGGCAACTGGTCAGGGAGGGGGCGAGTAAGAACTCGAAGCCCTATTGTTACCTAGACAAATAAGAAAATTTAAGTAATCACTCTAGGAGATGTAATGAGAAAGAATTAAAAGTGTTTCACTGGCCAATTAGTAATAAAGATTTAACCGCATAAAATTTTCTTTAAAAAATATGACACAGCACCAAAAAACTATGAAATAAATGTTTTTGCGAGAACACATGAGTACATAACAGTGAAGTGGAAAAATCAATGTTACATGAGTGCATAACAGTGAAGTGGAAAAATCAATGTTTGGTTGATAAACGATATGCTACATGCACAAACAAGAACATCTAAACTCCAATGATCCAAAAACAAAAACAGGCCTGGATGGGGTTGGGTTGTTAGTGGAACAAACATATTGATAATATGTAAGTATACAGGGAACTGAGTTCCTTTCCTCGACCTCATTTGCTAGTTTTGAACTTTGAAGCCATTGACGAGGACTACCAGGACTTGATTCTATTATCCAGAAATAAGGAATCCAAGAATCAGTAGTTCATTCTTTTATTTCTTTCTTTCTTTATTTATTTTATTTTTGAGGTAACAGAAGCTCAATATTTACAAAAGAAAACAGGTTTATTTTTTACTTAGATAACAACAAGACTTCAACAATAATAATGGGCACAAAGTCTGACAAGTGTGCAGGACAGTTTGACTATGCAAAGCCTATTTGCCAAAACAATCACAAAGCCACCATATATTGTCAGTGTATACAGGACATCAACTATGCAAGTTGAGATAAGAAACCAATTAACACCATTTATCAGGTTAGGACATACAATTAGAATTATCTATCAACCTAATGTTTCTTATAACAAGTAACACCAATATGTGGTTAAATAACATAATATCATGCATCATTGCTAGGTTATCCCATCCTATGCACTAAACTGTGCAGAGAGATGAAAATATCAAATTACATGTACATCATGCATCATTACTAGGTTATCCTATCCTGTGCACAAAATTGTTCAGAGATTAAAATTATGAAATTACATGTTTGGATTTTGAAGCAAGAGAACCCTCAAAATTCTTTGCAAACAATAACAGAGAGGAAACTAGCAATTCATACAACAATAAAGCCATTATCTAAAAGGGAAGCAGCATCTATAAACTGGTTATCTTGGTTTCTTCGAAGCAACGAAAATGATTGTGCATTAATAATAAGTAGTAACCTATCCTATGTTCTTATGGAGATACTATTTGGCTATTGAAAATAAGGACAGGTATCACATGCTATATAGTATTGACATGGAAGCAGTATGAACCCTTCTACATAAGCACATGTTTCAGTGTGTACTGCTGTCTTTGTCAAGTGTTTAAATGAAAAGCAAATACTAGTAGGTATCAACTGTATATTATTGGATTTGAACCGGAAAACGTTGAGCTGCATGTATCTAATAGTTGTCTCTAGCAACTAAAAGTGGCCAAAGCTTAAACAAACTAACCCAAAAAAAAATCAGAATTGGCCAAAATTACCCAGAGACTTTCAAAATTGGTAGCAAGTGGCAAAAACTTAGCAAAACAACATCAACCCAGCTGAAATGTTATAATATTTAATTAAAATATGTCAAAACCTGTACTTGATTTGGTTATAACTTCGCTTTCATGCTTTAAGAAAAATTGTTGAGCATATATATATGTGCTAAGTTGCCTATTAAACATGCAATCATCATGTTATAATTTCTCAGACATCATGCAAGTATCCAAATATTCCCTAAAACTAAAATCAACCTCATAATTTTGCAATTAGTCCTATCTACTTTCTAGAATTGTGCTCAGCAACCTCCCGTTTCCCTTTGGAGGTACAATCCGCTAGTATGATGCTCGCAAACTAGACATCACTTAAGAAAGTAGTAACATGCAAGATCTAAGAATTCAATGTTAATATTTTCTATCAAATATAACTTCCAGACCTTATGGGAATAGGAAACAGTAAGGATTTTTTTTATTACAAAAATCAAAATTCATGGTACCGTTGTCGAACCAACCAATCCTTCTTCTCCGTCATACAACGAAAACACTTTGTTCAGTGCTCGGGCTCCTTCAACCTCACTCCACTCGCACAATTCTAATTGTTTTGTTACGGAAAAGGGAGGGGATTCAAATCCCAAAGTCTAAACCAGATATTGAGGATACAACCCGTGTGTTTACATACTTGATTCAACTATGCCAATCTTTCCTGAAACGTACCAAGATAGAACTTTGAAATTTGAACCCAGTTAAGAGCATTAAAATAATGACTTTATTCCAAGGTGTTCATTGACCTAAATAAATCCAAGAAAGTGGATGGCAACAAATAAGGTCTGTGGTTCAAGACTCCTCACCACCTACTCACCTAGCAACAGCAGCAACCACACAAAAATAAATATATAAAATCTTAATTTCAATCCATATGGTTGATTACATGACATTTCATTCAGCTTTTAAGACCATGTCCTCATTACTTACACTAAGTACTCACCCAGCACCTCAAATCAACTTCAAATTTTGGCACAATGAGAAAAAGAGAACTATGAAAATACTCCCATGCATCCTTTGGAAGAAATTGCCATGCAACTAAGGTTCGATTGAACAATTCCATAAGTTGAGTAAAGTTGCTTTGAGAAGAGGTAAACCTAAGGGCCTTTCCTTCTGCTATTTTAATAAAAAAATGATAAAATAGAAATTCAGTAAGAACTATTCAGAAGTCAATTGTGCATGTTAAAAGAAGGTACCATTTGTAGATCACGGCTACCAGATTTACTCTCCACGAGATGCGGTCTGGCACGAACATCATATATAATTGGTCTCTCGAACCACGGAATGATTAAATGGGTACCTTCAGGATAAACCTGCAAAAGAAGTTTTTGTTAAAAAAATGTAAAAGACACTCATCCAATAAAATCGAAAGCTACAAAACGAAGATACTAGTGAATATAAGAATATAGAATGGAGAAATATCAACTGGGTAGGACTAGGTTTATCACCAAAATAATCTAGATAAAAGGTAATTCAAATAAATAACTATGACAGAAATACATATAGACAAATTCAAAGCAGTCGACTCCAGCGAGAAGCCAAAACATTAGTGCATTTCTTCCTTCAACCAAAAAACAAAACATTGGTTATTTATAGACCTTGAATCTTCATAGAACTCCATTACCAACAAAGAAAAGAAAACAGATACAAGTGACAACAAACAGAGAAACTGACTGCTACAATGGCAAGCATAAAATAAAATATATGTAATGAACTCGCAAGCATGACGACAGCTGACAATCAGATATTTCTGAAGAGCCACTCTTTGGCATGCAAAATGAAGCCTATATATGATTGTAAGGTTCTGAAACTGAAAGAATTGGATATATTGGTAAGATCCAAATGGAAAATCCAGAGCATCAAATTGTGTGGCACTGAAAACCCCATTTTTATTAACACAATCAACAGGTTCAATACAAAAGAGGATGATACTGTCATGTAAAATACTTTTCTATTTCAGCATAATACTCAGAAGCTTACAACAGCATGAAAGTTTCCAATCACACCCAATTCTGACAAAACCATATAAGCTTCCTGATATGCTTAAGATATAGATATTAGACGCTCACAGAAAACGGAAATGAGGTGACCTATAAATGCATAAGGCTGGAATATGGAAGGTCCAAATAATATGAGGAACTTAGCTGCCAAGTGTACTCCCTTGAATACCCTCTACTACGTCAATTAGTTCAAGCAACTGGACAACCCTATCATTCAGTAAGATATTATTAGGAAACTCAAGTGCTATGCTTTCTTTGCAGGTTTGACATGCATTACGTAATGGTGGACAACTGTAACAAACAACTGTTACTAAAACAAAGACAAAAGCAACTCGAAAGATCAGCATTAATATGGGCCACTGCCAAAGGCTACCTAGATGGCCATTCCTTCAATACAAGCAATTAAAACAGCCCAAAACAAAACAAGAGAAAATTAACGATAATGTCCCAAGCCAAAAAATCTCAATAATCCGACAACATTACTAGCGCACTAAGGCTAGACCTACTCACCCCTTCGGTCATTCCTAGATATTCTTAACAATTAGGTATCTTCCCAATGTACAAGCATTGTTGTACTTGCATACATAACTTTGTTGTATATACTATACCCTCATAGAGAAAACCATATATATATATATATATATATATATATATATATATATATATAGAAAACTGCATCTTTCTTAAAGCAAATATACAAGCAAAAGAAGAAGAAAAAATCATATCCATATAAGCATATGTCATAACCTGCGATCAGTCAAAAATAAATCACACCATTTCGGATACGGCTGCAAATGAACAGAGCAGCTTGCGAGCTCAACTCGGCTTCACCACTGAGCTGAGTTTGAAGATAGAAGTGAGATTGATTCCCTTAAAGGGCCGAGGTCAAACATAGGCTGCTCACTCGTGAACTGGTGATTAAGCTCCAGTCTCGAAGCTTAACGAGTATCCAACTCGGTTCAACTCTACCAAATAACTAGGAATCGGAAGAAGAAGAAAAAAACTAGGAATCGACTCGAGTTTTGTGTACTTATTTTCGAAAATTGCTACCATCCCAGCCACAGCCCAAAACTGAAATTGCTAATGTTAGTGTTGTACAAAGCAAGCCCAGCCCATGGCCTGGTGGCCATTTTCCTCTATATTGCATGTACAGTACACTCAGCTTGACCCAATCTAGAGCTCGGGCGGCTCGTAAGCGTAGATCTCAAGCTTTAATACACTTTCCAAGCTTGTGCTCCAGTTTGACTCAGTAATTTAAGTCCATAAACGATTAAAGCTTGAACATGCCAAACTCAGAACTCTGTTCGCCTTGAATTCAGCCCAAATTGCAGATTAAAGATCAACAAAACTACAACTAAACCCCAAGACAACAAAGTTGGGGCTCTTTCTGCATCGTATTCGTGTCCGCCATGAAAAAAAAAATTCACCTATTAAATTTCGTAGAAACCCAAAATCTAGCGCGTAGAGCTAGAACCTAAGGAAATACCTATACTTCAAAAATATGTGCCCCGTCATATTCCTGAGCGATTTCCATTTCTATGCAATTAACTCGTTGCCGTGTCCAAATATTGGATACAACGGTGACACTCCAAAATACACAAGGACATCAACGTTGGGGGCCTTTTTTTCGTGTCCGTCGTGAAGAAAAAAGAGATCCACCAAACAAAATTCGTATAGACCCAAAATCTAACACATCAAATTAGAACCTAAGGAAAACATGGACACTCCGAGGACTGGGGACGTGTCCGTGTCGCCGTGTCCGTGCAAGAGAGGACAGATATTGTGGAGAGGACCTTGTCCTTGATCCCGTGGATCCGGTTGAAGACGATGGCGCGGTGGCCTCCGTCCACGTTGTAGAGGCAGTTGAGGGCGGCGTAGAGCCCGCCGCCGCCGATGAGGCCGATCGCCATCAGCTTTGACGCCGATCCGGCGCCGGGGATCTTCGGGACCTTCGGGCTCTTGAAGCTCATCTCTCTCTCTCTCTCTTCTTCCTTTTTCTTGTTTCTGAAACCCTAGAAAAAAATATTAGGCGGCAGTGGGTGTATTTTTTGGGGGGTTTAAGGGAAGGGAAAAGGTTTGGATTGGGGATCAAGAAAGGAAGGACGGACGGCTAAGATTTGGAAGTAGACTGTACTGCTGTTTGGTCGAAGTTTTTTTATTATTTGATTTATTTTTACCATCTTACTCTTTTTTGTCTATATATAAAGATTTTATTGTTTGCTTAGAATGAGAATATAAAGATAAAAAATAAATTAAATAATAAAAAGTTAGAATCTAAATTTTTCAATTAAAAAAATGAGTACTCAAACTCTAAACTGATATAAAATCCATGGTCTAAACTCTAATTAGTCTTTTTTTTTTTTTTTTTTTTTAAGCTCAGGGACTTTTTTGGTTAATCGACAAATATATGGATTTGATTTTCAAAGATAGAAAGTTGATAGAAATTCATGTCTTTTTTTTATTTTCTCATTTATGTTAGGATAAAAAATTTGAGAAATGGCATACCAAATAAAAAAAAATAAATAATAAAAAAGTATGTTATAATAATAAAATTATGATAATTATTTTAATAAAAAAATAAATTGTAGTTAGAATTAATTAATATTAATAAAAATGTTTGATTAAATAATTAATTATTTTAATTATAGAATCAAAATTATCTAATAAATCTAGTTAATAAACTATTAATATATATATATTAATAGTGGAAGAAGAGAGTAGCATCTAGAGGTGTGTATTGGATCGGTCTGGACCGGTCCGGGTCAACCGGATTTGACTGGGTTCGATTTGGATCGGGTTCAATCCGAAGAGAGCGACGGGACGGTCCGGTCCAGCCCGGTCAACAAAAAATTCTACCCACCCCGAGCACCCGGTCAGGGTATGATCGGGCCGAACCGGTCTGGGTCCGGGTCGGTCCACGGTCGGGTCGGACCGGCCCGATTTTATATATATATATATATATATATATATATATATATATATATATATATATATATATATATATATATATATAATGCCAAAACTAGGCTTCACCGTGAAAAATTTTCGTTCCAAAAATACCCTTCAACATATTTAGTAATTAAAAAAAATACCTACAATAAATTTCAATGACAACCATTTAAGAGATGCAATAATGACAACCATTTAAGAGATGCAATAAATTCCACTGACAATCAAAGGGTTCATGCTAAAGTAAACTAACTCATCAACATCATTCACTACAATATACGTGCAAAGCACGTGCATATATACTAGTCTACTATATAATGCCAAAACTAGGCTTCACCGTGAAAAATTTTCGTTCCAAAAATACCCTTCAACATATTTAGTAATTAAAAAAAATACCTACAATAAATTTCAATGACAACCATTTAAGAGATGCAATAATGACAACCATTTAAGAGATGCAATAAATTTCACTGACAATCAAAGGGTTCATGCTAAAGTAAACTAACTCATCAACATCATTCACTACAATATACGTGCAAAGCACGTGCATATATACTAGTTCTACTATATAATGCCAAAACTAGGCTTCACCGTGAAAGTTTTTCATTCCAAAAATACCCTTCATTACATTTGAATATGTATTAACGTTGATAAGGATATCTAAGTAATTAAAAACAGTAATTAAATACGTATTAAATATATGTATGCATGCATGAGGCAACTTGGGAAATGATAGTTAATAAAAACAAAGATATGCATGCATGCAAAGTAGCTAGTTTGGAGAATAAAACAAAAGTTAATAAAGCATGCATGCAAAGTAGGCACATGAACCCAAGAGATAAGAGAAATCTTTCATATTTTCGTCATTTAATTTCTCTCAACTTTCCCTATTATATTTCCACCTATAATAAAATTAAGAAATTGTCGGTTGCTCTTTTAATAAACTATTTTTTTTTCAAGTAATATGAAATACGTGCAACGCACGTGCGTATATACTAGTATATATATATATATATATATATATATTCAATTACCATTTCCAAAAAAACAAAATAAGTTAAAATTATATATTAATAAATTCAAGTTAAAATTTATTAGTAAATTCAAGTTATAAAATTTAAATTCAAATTATTACCATTAATTTTAAATTTATACCGATTTTTCTTTATTTATATATAATCAATATGATATAACTTATATATTAATAAATTCAAGTTAAAATTTATAGGATTTTTTTTACTAAATTATTTTGTATAATTTAAAATTTATAAGTTATTTGTTATAAAAAAATTATATAACTTTAAGTATAAATTTATTTGAAATTTATAAGTTATTTGTTAGAAAGAAGTTAAATGTAAATTTATCACTTAAAATTTTATAAAGAAATTTATATAGATATAAAGAAGTTAAATGTAAACAACTAACAACATTAAGTAAGAAAAAAACTGAATTTCTTTTATTAAAGGAACGTGGAGACTAGAAGGAACAAGAGACTTATGTAACAATAAAAAAAAGAATTAAAAAAAAAATACAACATTACTAGGTATCCATACACATTTTCAGATGTATGCGTAGCTTTCTTATACCACAGTTATTGTCACATTTGAGTCATTTTCTACAATGCAAGCATTCAACGAGAACTATATTCGAATATCTTCTTTCTGTATCGTGCTCATTATAAACTCCGCTAAAATGATGTCAAAATTCCGATGCAAACTCGAGTTGCAGTGCCGGTTGAGGTTGAGATTGCGGTACGGATTGAAGTTGCTGATCTTCCAGTTGTTATTGTGGTTGTTCATTTTTCATGATAGTATATAGTCTCTTTTATAATAGACTGCTTCTAAATTTTGTAAGAGAGAGGAAATAAATTTTGTAAGATAAAAAAATTTATGTTGTGTTTATTTTTCATGAATTATGGACTATTTATAAAAAAGATGGGGCCAAATGACCACAAATACCCTCAAAAGATAGTTGTTATAATGGGTATTCTGCTCATTTTTAGTAAAATGACCAAAATATTCCTTAAACGGACAAAAAACTACCAATAAAACAGGAATATTTTGGTCAAAATACCCCCAACGGCTATTTCCTAAATAAATAAAAAAAATCGAACCGGGCGTCCGAATTGGACTCGACCCAACTAGAGGATGGACCGGATCGGACAAGACTTACGGGTCAGATCCTCCGACCCAGCCCGGACCCGTGGGGGGAGTGAGCCGGAGCGGGCCGATCCGATGACCGGGTAAGGACAGATCCGGACCGAGTTTGACCGAGCCGGGCCCGTGGCAGGTTCCGAGCCGGCCTGCCCGTTTACACACCTTGAGTAGCAGCCTATGAGCTCCCAAAAAATAATAATTTGCTCTCTTCTTTCCAGCCCTTAAGAATGGATTTTGAGATCCTTATCTATCTTATATATCTTATCTTAGATATCTTATATCTTACTAAACTTCAGTGTTGAGCTTTCATGTTCAAAAAATATCCTTCTCCACGTATCAAAATATGTTTAAATTAACTAGAGATGTGCAGGTGGAATGTGTTTTGGGATGAAATTCCTTCTCAAAAATGATGCTTATACTACCAATCCAAAGCTGGCCCTAACCAACTATGATTTGCCAATTTGATGCATTTGCCTACCCAAATTTGTCTAATTTGAGCTAATTTTGCAGAACCTATTGATTCACCTATAAAAGTCAATTGATACAAGAAAAAAATATCAAACTAATTGACCCTAATAAAAATTAAATAAATCAGTTCAGATTATGTTTATGAAGATTCTGATAATGGAATTATGTTTTATGAAGATTCTAATATGAACTAGAGTTGTTTGGCAGAAATTGGACTAGATGATGGCTGAGTGCCTGTGCTGATGCCTAATATGTATGTCTATTTACATACATCTATATCTACTTAATTACATAATTAAAGAAGTGATATTTTTTGCTAAAACAAAAAAAATACATCTATTTAATAAAGCTAAGAAAATATATCTATTGCAAAGTGATGTTTCCAAAAGATAAAAGAAGGATTTAATTTAAAAGCCGGAGAGTATATTATACACAACTAACATCAAGACCCTTCTGGATTTAATTTAAATTGAACTAGATTGAATTTTAAATATATTTTAAATTAAGGATCATATTGGATTCAAATTTTAGTTTAAAAAAATATTTATAATTACAATAATTAGATTATTGTAGGATGTAATTTAAAAAAACGTACACTCCACACAATTATGGACTAGAATTACGGAATAAAAAAAATATTAATATTTTATTTATTAAATAGCATCTATTTTTTAATTCAAGAAAACTATCTGAGAGTGCCAAAGGTACGCGTACACTTTAGTCTACTTAATAAAGTGAATGGTATTTTCCACTAATTATCATTTTTCTGTACCGACTCGAGTGAACCTTGTGGTTACCGAAAAGAGATATAAGATCCCGGCTTGGTGGCGAAAGATCAATGGATCGAATCACAGAAACGTATTATTCCTTCCATTTATTAATGATGAAAGTTGGGGACAGTTAATGATGCTCTATCAAGTTGCTAACGTCCCGATAGTTTGGATCCACTGTTTTCTAATTTTTATCATTTTTTAGTAAAAAAAATAATATACTTTCGTGACTTAATCCATTGATCTTTCGTCATCTAGTCAGAATTTTATATCTCTTTCTCACAACTACAATGGTCACACGAGTTCGACCAACATCATATGTTGTAATTGTTAAATACTACATTCCAGATGATGTCCGTTTAGTGTTAAGGCCAAAAGTAAACAATAAGAAATAAAGAATTAGAGGCGAACCAACCATCCTAATAATAACGAGCAATGCTTCTAGAAGAATGTTTAAAGAGTCCAAATCATAATTGACAATAGTAGTTTCAACTCATGTTGGTTGCGTTAGGAGTGAGCATTATTCGGCCGTAAATTGAACCCGAATGAATAATAGATTGGGTCTGGTTAGAAAAATAAATTAGATTTAATTTCGGTTTTGAAAATACTAATTTTTTTTTAGTAAGTTTCAGCTTAGATTTTGAGTTTTAGTTTCGGTCTAAAATCAAAAATTAAATAAATTTTTTACAATTATGTAAATACTTTCAATTTTATATATATTTTGTGATTAAAACTGTGTATATTTTGAAAACAAAAGTTTTATGTATGTGTTTTAAAGTACAATTTTGATAATTTAACAACTAGTACAACTTTGGACACAACTTTGAAATACAACAATGCATAAAATTATAATTTTTATTATAATTTAACTACGATTCCAACTTTGGATCCGACCAATTAAATTATAGAAATAGTCAAACCGAATAAACCAAGTTGATTATTCGGTTCGGTTTTGGAATTTTAGTATTTAGGTTTATTCAGTTTTGACTATTTCGATTTGGTTGGAATCGAACAAACCGAATACTAATCCATAGGTTGTGTGTCAATGGCAAGTCTCGAATCTGAGACAGGTAGACAATAATCCATAGTATTTGTGGAGAAGTATATTAAAAGAAATCTCGTTAAAATAAATTCTTGTACCGAGAAATTCGACATTCAGAATTTCGGCTTTCGTGATAAATAAAAACTTATCCATTTCGATCTAATTAAGCGAAATATGTTGATTCTAAAACACATAAAAGTTTATGAGTCAAATTTTGTTCATCTACAAAAACTTGTGTAGATGTTCATTAGAGGTAAAAACTATTCCGGAATTTGAGTTCAACATGTGGTAACCTTTGAGTAGAATGATGAACATCTATACAAGTGATGGTGGATGAACAAAAATAGACTCAAATATTTATTGATGTAAGAGAAACTATTCAAACAAATTAATCTTTAACAAAATAAATCATCTCCAAGCAATTGTATCTTTAGCTTGGTTTTTGAGATGTGTATGCTGGAGAATATATATGATCAATACTAAGAGTTCAATAAAACTCGTTAAGGGATATCACACTTTCTGCAGTATTGGACTACATAAATTTTAGCAGTTCTAAACACAACAAAAAACGTTAATTTTTTTTTTTTACAGTTCTAACTATGCACATAACGCTAAAATGTAGCGTCCTTAACATTGGCCATATATTATTGTGAATACTCGAGGACAAGTTGATCAAGTCAAATTAATAGAGGATAGATGAAAGTTTGTGCTCAGCTAACAGTAATTGTGCTCAACACCATAGTGGTTAACTTAGCTATATAATTAAGGTATACCAATAATCTTAATAGAATTTGGTGAGTAGCGAGCGTGAATAAAAACTATGGTTGCGTCCCTGATAATTGGAAGGCGACCAGCAACGAGCTCACTTGTTAGAAAGTTCAAACAGTTCACAGTCTGTGAGTTCACTTAATTGCAATTTATGCAAAATAAAACATCAAGTTTGTTAGTCCAAAAGTTAGATCAAAGAAGAAAATGTAACCACAAAATAAAGACTCACACAAGAGTTTATTTTTACAAACTTCAGAAAAGTAGTTGTTGCACTGAGTTTCATAAAAGAGTTCCTCTACAGTGACACACAATTCCACAGAAGCACTAAATTAGGAACATGTTACAAACTGACAACCCAAAGAAAATACAAATACAACAAGAATCAGAAAATCGTTCTTCTCTTTACATTCGCAGACGCTACACCGAGAAGAACGGGAATAAGAACAGAAATACAAAGAAGGGAACTCATGTTGGGATGATCAAAACCACCAGAGCTCAAGGCAAGATTCGCGCTATACAACGATCTGCCCCCAGGATCCAGCAAGTTCACACGAGAACTTCTGAAACGCTCTTGGTCACCTTCGGATCACTCGAAAGATTCCTTTAAAAGAATGGTAACTGATGCCGCTGGTCTCGCTGGTGCTCTCGGTTTTCCTCTCTCTCTCAATTTTTCCAACACACCAAATGAAAGAGGGGAGCCTCTATTTAAAGAGGATTTCAGCTTCCATGCGGCCTGAGAAAAATAGCAGGCCGCCTGCGTCGCTGTACTGCACAGAGCAGACAGCGCCGTCAGGCGCCGAAAGATGCAGCCGCATGGCACAGAGAGCCACGAGCCACATGCGCCGTCTGCGCGTTGAACTGCACAGAACAGACAGTGCCGCCAGGCGCCGAATGCTTGCAGCCGCGTGGCACAGAGAACCACGCGCCTCCTGCATCGCACCGAGCCGCCAACAACAGCCTCTGTCCCCTCCACACTTGACTCGTTCAAACTAACTTGCTGGCCGCATAGCGCCTGTCTGCATAGCTCTAGGCCGCAAGGCCCCTGGTCGCATGGGCTTCGGATCGCATGTGCACCGGGCTGCATGGGAACCTGGCCGCTTGCACTCCTAGCAGCATGAGCCCCGGGCCACATGCGTTCCTGGCCGCATGCCCACTGGGCCGCATGGGCACCTGACCGCATGCCTCCACGAAGCATGCATCCGAGCAAGCAATCGTGCATGTAACTCGTGCATAAAAGGAGTGTACAAGCGTCATGGGACGATGCTAAGTGCAAAGTGCGCCAATAAAGCGCCACTTTGCGTCCGAGTTGCGGACTTAGCGACTAAGAAATTTTTTCCAAAGGTGGTAACAATATAAAGATTGTCATAATGAGGTTCACACTTAATCCCTCTAGGAAAGTAAACTCATATGGACTACCATTCCATGTGCATATATCAATACTAAGCAAAACTATATTGAGATATACATATTGGTAATTTTTTAATGTGAAACTAAAACTCCTAAAGCAAAATGAAAAATACCAACAAAGTTTCATGACTACTATTGTTTTTTATTTTTGACACCTAACAGCCATTCAACAATAACTGATTACCTTTGTCTATTCAGTAGCTGACCAGTTTTTTAATGTGAAGATTCTTTCGCGATAGAATGGATCACATTTTTCACATTTCAAGTCATACAACTATGAACAGTGCATGCGTAATGTGTTGATATGAAAAACAGATTATTTTGATACATAGATATGATTGGTGAATGAGTTGATATGAGAAACAAATCATTTTCTTATTTAGAGAGAGAATGATGAATAAAATAAGTGTATTGTAGATATTAGAGGAAATCAAACCGGATTTTTTGTTGAATTCGGAATCACAATTTCTCAAAGTTTGTATATGAGATTTTGATGAGATGGGAGTTGTAAAGAATATCGATGAGATTATGCAAGTGTAGATAAGATCGGAGTTGTAAAGAACAAATATTGAGATTTTGTTGTTAGGAACATTGCTATAAACACATGAGTCTGAACACGAGTCTGTTATATAGACTATAGACTAGTTAATCATGACCATGATTTATTTTAGAGTTATTTAGAAATATGGTTGAAATTAGATTTTAGGCCTCCAAAGTATTCGATATTATATTTTGGGTCTCGAAATCACTGTTCACGTAGACTAGTGAACAGTAATTTTGATATCTAAAATTTAATGTCGGATACTTTGGAGACCAAAACCCTAATTTTCATATATATATGAGATCATATTACTAAATAACCCTTTATGTTATTATGTAGTCTAGTCAGTCCTGCTATAAAGTTACTATTTAGTAACAGCTGTAATTATTACTGAATTACAACTTGATATCCTTACTATTTCATTTTTTGAACTTAATATCATAAACTTCCATATGTATCAACATTTGATACTCTATTTTTTTTTTCCTAAACTACCCCTGCAACCCCCCCCCCCCTCTCCATCCGGCAGCAGCCTCGCCCTCCTCCTATAGGAAAATATTATCTTCTATTCATGTAAACAAAAATAACAATGAGTTAGATTTACCGGTCTACGTGAAAGTCATGCACGAAGCATTGTCCTATGAGTTTATTCGAGATCTATGTGCAGACATCCTTTCAAATTCTCTTATTGGTAGAACTTTCTTGCTACCGGCTTATTGGTGTTGTTTCCTTTGGACTAGTAAAGATAGTCTCACATTGGCTACACCACCAAGCGGGTATCTCAATATAATACTTTGTATGAGTTAAGGTGTGCACATGGGGTGTGGTGGGGCACGTGGGTGCCATATGGGAGTATTTTTCTAGGAAAAAAAATGATTAACTCCTCATGAAAGCATTTATGCTTTTTGTCATGCACTTGAAATTATTTTCATAGGAGCTAAGTCCCAAAGGGGCTTAGCGACTCAGACTCGGACTCGGGCTCAAGGGCGTAAAGTGGCACTTTGTTGGCACACTTTGCACTTAGCACGTGAGCATCGTTGCATAACGCTTGTGCGCATTTGATGCGCTCCTGCGCGAGCCGCATGGGCTGGCCGCACATTTCATGCACTCGGATATGCGTTATCGCATGGTCTGGTCGCATGCGCTGCCGCATTGACTGCTACTGCGTGAGCGGCCGCATGTGATATTGCTTGCGTGGCCGCTGCTTTCAGAAATATTTGAACGGTTATGGAAAGATATGTACTGTTATTCATATATGTTTTTGTGGGATTTGAATTAATTCGTGCCTATCTTTTAGGAATTCGTAATTAATTTGTTGCTATCTTTCCGTAACTAATGGACGGTTAGGGTTTCCACCATCTCTCTATAAATACTCATTTCATACCACTTTGAGAACTTACTTCAAAAATTACGAGACAAAGAGAGTTGCTGCTGCCGCCACCATTAGAGTCCAGGAAGTTCGTGCGAGTCCGAAAAAGAGATGACAATGAGCGTTCCAGAAGTTCTACGTGAACTTGCTGATTCCTGGAAGCAGATCGTGTCGAGGTGAATCTTGCTTTGAGCAACGGAGATCTTCATCACCCCAGCAAGCAGATTTCCTTCTTCTCCTTTCTCTTCTCTTCTCCTAGTTGTAATTCTGTTATTTTCGTTTGCAACTGCGAGTGCAAGGAAGCACGTAAAGTTTGTTTTTCTGATTCCTTTGTAATCTAGAGAGCAAGTTATAATCATGATCATTATATAGTTCTTCGTGGAAGTCGAGAATAATCAGAGTGGAAACTTTTGTGTGAACCTCTGATCTCGACCACGCGTTCTTCCATCTTTGGTTAAGCCTCGGGAATAACAATCTCAAAGTAAGATCCGAGTTAAATGGAGAACCGATCAAACCTTCTCGATACCAGTTTTCACAAGCTTGAGAAGTTTGATGGCGAACACTACAACATTTGAAAAATGAAGATCTCCTTGAAACTTCGTCTTGCAAAGTTGCTTATGTGTTGGTTGATCCTGAACCTACCATCCCTAAAGATGGAGGAGAGATCGAAGTTGGTGTGGTGCAGCACGCGCACTCCAAGTGGAAGGAGGACAATGATCTTTGCAGGCTGTTGATCCTTAATGCAATGAACGACTCGAAGGCAAAGTCCTATAACAAGAAAGAGAAGGCAAGATATGTCTGGGAATCTCTTAAGAAGCATTACAAAACTGACAATAAAATATCAAAAATCCATCTCGTCGAGAAATTCTTCACTATGCAATTTAAAGACGAGAAGGTAATGCTACCACAAGTCAAGAAACTTCTGAAGATGCAGAAAAAACTGGAGGAAGAAGGCATGAAGTAGGAAGACAAGTTCATGGTTGGGACTATAGTCACCAAGCTTCCTCCAGGCTGGATCAACTTTAAGACTGACATGTACCGTAAGAAGATGGAGATCCATCTTAAAAATCTTTTTCACATGATTCACATAGAAGATGAAGCCAAGGAAAAACTGAAGTTGGACTCCCTGTCCAAGCAGTTGGCAAAGGCCAACTTGGTTCATGCTGGTGATTCCAGGGGAAAGCAGAAGGCTTCTCACAACAAGAAAAAGGACTTCACCCATCTGAAGGTGAAGTCGGCCTCGTTCAAGCCAAAGCCAAAGCCCAAGCCCAAGTCAGAAGTGACTTATTTTAACTATGGCAAGAAGGGCCACTACCGGAGTGACTACAGATCCAAGCCCAAATAGACA
Source organism: Iris macrosiphon (assembly GCA_036927795.1). NCBI lineage: Eukaryota > Viridiplantae > Streptophyta > Magnoliopsida > Asparagales > Iridaceae > Iris > Iris macrosiphon. The sequence goes on along the minus strand of JAYESA010000017.1, from coordinate 145,477,015 downwards.
GAGCATGGTGAGCCTAACAAGATTGCTATGATTACGCAGGTTATCACGACTGGTGTCGACACTGACTGGTGGGTGAAAACTGGCGCATCCTGCCACGTTTGTTCAAAGAAGGAGTTGTTCATTATCTACAAGCCTGTCACTATCCGATTCTAGAAAATAGATTTTTTTATAAATTGTGTATTATTTATAATTAATTATATTTATATTTAATTGTTGATTGTATTATTTTTATATGGACTGTTTTAGGATTTTGGCTAGTCTGGACCCATGTCAGACTCTAGTGGACCCATGTCCGACCCAACCAAGACCCTTGTGAGACCTATTTTTGGGTTTAAAATATTTATTATATTTTATTTTAGTTAGTTGGAGAGATTGGGAGTTAGTTTGAGTGCTTTTGGAACCCCAAACCCAAAACCCAAGTTACATGACTAAAGGGGAAGACATTTTGGTCTTTTTCCATCTATGTAAACCCTTCCTTGCACTTGGTGTAAACCCCCTGAATTTTTAAATTATTAAAACTTGGATTTTTCCCAATTTTCTGGAATTTTCTGGAAATTTTCTGTAATTAAAATCAAGGTTTTCAATTAATAAATAATTTTTAATTGGTAATAAATAACATTAAAATATTATGAAAATAATATTTTTGGGTGTAAAATGGAAAACTGGACTTAGGGCAATTTTTCTGGAATTTATTGGACCCCGGATCTATTTTTAAATCACCTAAAACTATTTTAATTAATTATTATTATTATTATTATTATTATTATTATTATTATTATTATTATTATTATTTAATTTATTAAACCTTAACTCGGCCCGGCCCACTGGGCCAAAACCCGGCCCAGCCCATCCTTAGCGGGTCGGGTCGGATCCGCCAGACCCGACCCGACCGCACCCAAACCCGGCTCCCCACGACCCGTTCCCCGTCCTCCGCCGCATCCGGCGGCCATCACCCCACGTCGACCCCCTCTTCCGCTCCGCCCCGACTCCTCCGCCACGTAGCCCGCGCCTCCGCCTTGGCCGGCCCCCGCAACCGCCTACTCCCCCTATAAAAGCCCCCCGACCCCGGCCGTCTCCCCCATTCCCTAACCCTAGCCGCCCCTCGCCTCGCCGACGACGCTCCGTCGTCCCCCGCCGTGCCCCGACGCAGACCTCCCCTCTCCTCCGCTCCTCCTCCGGCGCCGCCGCCCGCAGCGACTCCAGCAACCGCAGCAGCAGCACGAGCAGCTTCCACCGCCGCTGCCGGCCGCCTAGCGCCGCCGCCGCCCCCGTGGACGCCGCGCCGCCCCTCGGCGAGTCGTCCCCCGCCCTCGCCGGCCGCCCAGCAGCCGCCCTCCGCCGTCCACGGCCGTTTTCCGTCGGAACCCTAACCCTAGATTCAAATCCCCGAATCCGACACGTGTCGGACACGTGTCGGACACGATTCAGATTCCTGGTTTTCAGCCCAGTTCAGGTGCGTGTAACTTTCGCCTCGTAGCTCCGTTTTCAATTCCGCAAATTGCGTTGTGAAGCCTGTATGACCCTCTCGGTGTCCGGACAAACTGTTCGTGGCACCGCGTCCTGTGGTGATCGCACACCGCGATCCAAAAACAGGAAAAACCAGACCCTGTTTCACCCCGGAACTGAGTACGCCCCGCCAAACGGGACGACTTGGTCGCGCGCGGTCTTCACAGATACGTGCGCAGCGTTGATACGGACGTGTGAGATTTCGCGGAAGCTGATTCGGGTGTGCGTGCACACCGGAATCAACGCGTATCCGCGGACATCACCCCGTATCCGCAATTTTTGCAATCCACCCTAACTTCTTGTACACTAGTCGGATCGAGACGAAACTTGCGCCATCGGACTCGTAGCGATACGCTGGTCCTGTGGGTCAAGTTTGGTTCGATTCTGAGAACGTTGACGAAATCGCGTGTCGCGGGCCCCACAGGCCCCGCTCGACGGGCGATTTTGTGTTCGGCTCATCGGAATCCAAATCTGGAAGTTCCGTTGGGTTCGTATCAGCGTTCCTGACCTGTTGACACTAAGTTTGGGGAAGTTGGAGACCGTTGACCTGGACACGTTTTTCGGTGCAAAGCGGGCCCAACGGCGGACCCCGTTTTGACCCGAAACTGCCGTTTTTGCCCTTGTCTCCAAATTGGACCCAAGGACAGGCGTTTCTAGCTATTTGGCATCTTCTGAGCATGATGGTAATGTCTATTTCAGCTTCTGGACTCATCTCTGGACTTTTCTCCCAAGAACCTAACTAATCAGATCCAAACAACAGGCAAGTACCTGCACTTCAAGTTAATCTTTATATATTGTGATAATTAATTCCCTGACATACATGTACCCTTGATGTTTACACCTAGTGTTAGAAATGTTGAATTTCATGTCTTGAATATTGGTAGTTCCTGTCTTGTTTTTCATGTCGGGTGGGAGAATACCTAGAAGGCATGTAGTTTACCCTTTCCCTGGATTGACTAATAGCTGTTGGTACACGACTGTCCATCAGCCGGATCTCGATTGAATTGTCTAATAGCCGTTTATGACGGCCAGATTAGCCTTATAAACCCCTACATGCCAACTAAGTATTCTAAAAGCAAACACAAGTTCACACAGATAGTTCTGGTCATGTTATATTTCTTGCTGGCTATTGTGGTTCATTTCCTGTTCCATTTATTTCTGTTTCTCATATTCCTGTTTACAGCTAACTCTGAGATAATAATGTTCTGCTAATGCTGTTTCTCAACATGATATCCAATATTTAATTGTCATAAAATATTTAGTTTAATCCTGTCGTGCACTGTGTACTTTGCTCCTTTCCTGACTGGATCTGTTGTTTAGGCGATGATGAGAACCTTGCCCCCACCTATTATGGACCCTATGAGCCAGCAGGTGATACAGTTGCGGAGCCGGTTCCCCCCCAGGAGACTACTCCTGCAGAGTAGTTAGCATTAGTTGTTTATTTCCTTTCATCTTAGTGATCGGGTTTGTCCCCGATATAAATCTTTGGTTCTGTAATAAACTCTGGATCTGATTATCACATTCTGGTTATAAAATCTTAGCATTCTTTTCCTGCTATTTTCCTTGCCTATTTAATTGTTGTGAATGAGCTAGATTTATTACCTGTGATCATGCCCTAGACAGCGTACTACCGCCGACTCTGCGGCGTAGGCTGGACGTACCCATGCACTCGTGCCCGAATTTCCGGGTGCGGGTCGTGACACGTTTTAGTGGTGGCCCATGCAGGTCAAACGACTAAATTGTTCGGTTTCAACTTAGGGACCGAACAGGCCTGCAATAAAATTGAGGATTCTAGGAAAAGCTCATTCACAGTATAGGGTCCTTATTTCAATTCTTGATATCATTTCTGCTCAATTATCCTATCGCCTTTGATTTCCAAGTATCCTATTCTGAACTCCCTATCCCTTAATCTTACAGAATGGTCCAGACCAGGAACACAGTAGGAGGCACATCAGAACCAGCTGAGCAGAATGTGCCCGAGACCCTTGCACTCCCGCCGCCTCCATCTGTTCCGGCAGTTACTCTGGATGGAGCACAGCTACTTGGAGTGTTCCAGGGATTGGTGGAATCCCAGAAAGAGCAGACTGCACTTCTGCGGACCAACCTCTCAGAAGCTCTTAGGTCCCAGGAGTCGCCACAAAAGAGGCCAGGAAGTGCCAAAGATTTCAAGAACCTCAGACCCCTGGAATTCTACGGAACTGAGGGTATTCTCTACGCCGATGAATGGATAGAGAACGTAGAGCGACTCCTGAAGACTGCTCGGGTCCCTGATGATCTCAAAGTAGAGTCTGCGAGCCTGCAACTGTTCGATATAGCTCGGACCTGGTTTAGAGACGAACCTCAACTATCTGCTCCTGACCTCACCTGGGAGGACTTCAAGAGACTGTTCAAGAAGAAATTTTACCCCGAAGTGGCTCGGGAAGCTCTCGAAAGCCAATTCGAGAGACTGGAACAAGGTAACCTATCTGTTGATGAGTATACTGCTGAATTTAGCAGGTTAAGCCACTTTGCGGAGTACATGGTCCGTACCCCGGAGGACAGGGCCCGTAGATTCAAGAAAGGACTGTCTCCGGATATTCGCCTTGCTGTCACCACCAGCCGAGCTCGCACCTACGAGGAAATCTTGAGCGTGGCACAAGGCGTTGAGAGAGACATGGGGCATAAGCTAAAGCGAGAGAGAGGTACCGGAAATGCGGGACCCAACAAACGCCTTTTTCAACAACAACAACAGCAGAGGTCCCCGCAGCAAGCCCAGCGTCCTCTCCCTCGAGCTCCAGCACCCCAACACCAGGCCCAGGGACAGAACCAACAAGCTGCTGCTTGTAACTATTGTCATAGACCAGGACATACTTGGCAAGTTTGCAGAAAGAGGCTAGGTGTTTGTCTACTTTGTGGCTCAGGAGAACATCGAGTGAGGGACTGCCCCACTGCTCAAGGACGCGGACAGGCTTACGTAATGACCGTGGAGAACGCGCAAACTCTGGAAGCAGCTAATGCGCGTAAGTGATTTCTTTTAGCTGCCTTTCTATTATTGTTTAGCTCGCGCCTATTGGTTCGTGACCTCAGCCCCAACCTAGAAATTTTGAACTTGCTAATAACCTGGTATGTTTTTATATTTAATAACTGTAGAGATTGTAGAATCTTCTGTTATTTTGCTTATTTTGTGAATTTAAATTTTGTACCTCCTTTCATCATCATCTAGCGCACTTAATTTTGATGTACTTTGTTTATGCTGCTATTCTATAGCCTAGTTTTGCAAGCTTACTCTTTATCAGGCTTGTTCATGACACATGTATTATTGGACGCGTACACTAATACAAGTGTCTATTCAGAATCAGTGTATTACGGTCTGATCAACCTTAGTGCATTTTGACTCGCACTTCGCACGACTACTTTACGTGGATTGAGATACGTAGTGATTAGTAGACAAATATACTTGACCCAGACATGCTGAGCATATCGTATCAGTTGTATAACTGAACTAATACGAGCATGCGAATAAATGATTACCAGAATAGAATCTCAATCCATAACCGCCTGACAATCCCCATTAGAATTCTTTAAACGCCTTGATCCCTATACCTCTGTTCTACCACCTCGCCCTTAAACTCTTATTATTGATCCTCGTCTTCCCTTACTTCGGAAAGACAAAATCCTGTGTTTGATATAAGTTGAATTGTAGTACTAGACATACCCCTCAGACCGGTCAAATTGATGATAACCCTTTATGACCAAGGCAATACCCTAGGTGATGTGTTTGTATTGCAAACTTAAAGATTCAATACCATGATTTATTAAGTTGGAACCTAGCCTTACTAGTTGTACAGCCTTAGATGATATACGGGTAAAATTATAAGTTGGGTAGCGACCGCAACGTTCACCTGAGAGAAACCGTTGGACTGTAATCAAGTGAGATTGGACAGAGAGAACCCTGCCTTATTTTAAATTTCGAGGACGAAATTTTTGTAAGTTGGGTAGGTTGTAAACCCCCTGAATTTTCAAATTATTAAAACTTGGATTTTTCCCAATTTTCTGAAATTTTCTGGGAATTTTCTGTAATTAAAATCAAGGTTTTCAATTAATAAATGATTTTTAATTGGTAATAAATAACATTAAAATATTATGAAAATAATATTTTTGGGTGTAAAATGGAAAACTGGACTTAGGACAATTTTTCTGGAATTTATTGGACCCCGGATCTATTTTTAAATCACCTAAAACTATTTTAATTAATTATTATTATTATTATTATTATTATTATTATTATTATTATTATTTAATTTATTAAACCTTAACTCGGCCCGGCCCACTGGGCCAAAACCCGGCCCAGCCCATCCTTAGCGGGTCGGGTCGGATCCGCCAGACCCGACCCGACCGCACCCAAACCCGGCTCCCCACGACCCGTTCCCCGTCCTCCGCCGCATCCGGCGGCCATCACCCCACGTCGACCCCCTCTTCCGCTCCGCCCCGACTCCTCCGCCACGTAGCCCGCGCCTCCGCCTTGGCCGGCCCCCGCAACCGCCTACTCCCCCTATAAAAGCCCCCCGACCCCGGCCGTCTCCCCCATTCCCTAACCCTAGCCGCCCCTCGCCTCGCCGACGACGCTCCGTCGTCCCCCGCCGTGCCCCGACGCAGACCTCCCCTCTCCTCCGCTCCTCCTCCGGCGCCGCCGCCCGCAGCGACTCCAGCAACCGCAGCAGCAGCACGAGCAGCTTCCACCGCCGCTGCCGGCCGCCTAGCGCCGCCGCCGCCCCCGTGGACGCCGCGCCGCCCCTCGGCGAGTCGTCCCCCGCCCTCGCCGGCCGCCCAGCAGCCGCCCTCCGCCGTCCACGGCCGTTTTCCGTCGGAACCCTAACCCTAGATTCAAATCCCCGAATCCGACACGTGTCGGACACGATTCAGATTCCTGGTTTTCAGCCCAGTTCAGGTGCGTGTAACTTTCGCCTCGTAGCTCCGTTTTCAATTCCGCAAATTGCGTTGTGAAGCCTGTATGACCCTCTCGGTGTCCGGACAAACTGTTCGTGGCACCGCGTCCTGTGGTGATCGCACACCGCGATCCAAAAACAGGAAAAACCAGACCCTATTTCACCCCGGAACTGAGTACGCCCCGCCAAACGGGACGACTTGGTCGCGCGCGGTCTTCACAGATACGTGCGCAGCGTTGATACGGACGTGTGAGATTTCGCGGAAGCTGATTCGGGTGTGCGTGCACACCGGAATCAACGCGTATCCGCGGACATCATCCCGTATCCGTAATTTTTGCAATCCACCCTAACTTCTTGTACACTAGTCGGATCGAGACGAAACTTGCGCCATCGGACTCGTAGCGATACGCTGGTCCTGTGGGTCAAGTTTGGTTCGATTCTGAGAACGTTGACGAAATCGCGTGTCGCGGGCCCCACAGGCCCCGCTCGACGGGCGATTTTGTGTTCGGCTCATCGGAATCCAAATCTGGAAGTTCCGTTGGGTTCGTATCAGCGTTCCTGACCTGTTGACACTAAGTTTGGGGAAGTTGGAGATCGTTGACCTGGACACGTTTTTCGGTGCAAAGCGGGCCCAACGGCGAACCCCGTTTTGACCCGAAACTGCCGTTTTTGCCCTTGTCTCCAAATTGGACCCAAGGACAGGCATTTCTAGCTATTTGGCATCTTCTGAGCATGATGGTAATGTCTATTTCAGCTTCTGGACTCATCTATGGACTTTTCTCCCAAGAACCTAACTAATCAGATCCAAACAACAGGCAAGTACCTGCACTTCAAGTTAATCTTTATATATTGTGATAATTAATTCCCTGACATACATGTACCCTTGATGTTTACACCTAGCGTTAGAAATGTTGAATTTCATGTCTTGAATATTGGTAGTTCCTGTCTTGTTTTTCATGTCGGGTGGGAGAATACCTAGAAGGCATGTAGTTTACCCTTTCCCTGGATTGACTAATAGCTGTTGGTACACGACTGTCCATCAGCCGGATCTCGATTGAATTGTCTAATAGCCGTTTATGACGGCCATATTAGCCTTATAAACCCTTACATGCCAACTAAGTATTCTAAAAACAAACACAAGTTCACACAGATAGTTCTGGTCATGTTATATTTCTTGCTGGCTATTGTGGTTCATTTCCTGTTCCATTTATTTCTGTTTCTCATATTCCTGTTTACAGCTAACTCTGAGATAATAATGTTCTGCTAATGCTGTTTCTCAACATGATATCCAATATTTAATTGTCATAAAATATTTAGTTTAATCTTGTCGTGCACTGTGTACTTTGCTCCTTTCCTGACTGGATCTGTTGTTTAGGCGATGATGAGAACCTTGCCCCCACCTATTATGGACCCTATGAGCCAGCAGGTGATACAGTTGCGGAGCCGGTTCCCCCCCAGGAGACTACTCCTGCAGAGTAGTTAGCATTAGTTGTTTATTTCCTTTCATCTTAGTGATCGGGTTTGTCCCCGATATAAATCTTTGGTTCTGTAATAAACTCTGGATCTGATTATCACATTCTGGTTATAAAATCTTAGCATTCTTTTCCTGCTATTTTCCTTGCCTATTTAATTGTTGTGAATGAGCTAGATTTATTACCTGTGATCATGCCCTAGACAGCGTACTACCGCCGACTCTGCGGCGTAGGCTGGACGTACCCACGCACTCGTGCCCGAATTTTCGGGTGCGGGTCGTGACACTTGGCCGGCCCCCCTTCCAGACCCGACCACAGCCCCCCCCCCCCCCACACACACATTCTTCACTTCTTCTTCTTCTTCTCCACTCTTTCCTTCTTCTTCCTTTCTTCTTCCCACTTCCAAGCAAGTAAGTATTCTCATTTTCTTTCCTTCCTCCTTCCATTTTTATTTATGTGAACCCTAACCCTACACTTTTTTCTAACCTAGGTGTTTAGAGCCTAGACTTAGTGTGGAGGCTTGATCTGGAGGCTTGGAGCTTGAGGGAGGTGATTTCAAGAGTTTTGGAAACTTTGGCCTTGGGATTCCAACTCCCAAGAGGTAAACCCTAACTTTCCTCTTACTAATTGCTCTTATATAGTGTAATTAGTGGTTTAGAACCTTCCTAGACCCTAAGGCTACCCGTGGGAGAAAGTTAGAACAAGTTTGGTTGTGTTTGGAGACTTTGACATTAGGTTTTGTGTCAATTTTGGGTGAAATCCGAGATTGGCCCAATTTTGGGTGATGCCCTAGGTTAGACGGACCTAGGTAGACATGCTCGGGTGTCTTGAGGGTTAGTATGTGTCTCAGTTCGGACATGTGAATTCATGTCGCGGAGAAATTGTAAACACCCTAATTTTCAGAATAATTTTAATATAATTTTTTTCGGATTTTTTGGTATTTTTCTGGATGAAGAACCAAGGTAATTGGGAGTTAAAGATTTTTAAATGCAGTTAATTGGTGTTAAAATATTATAGAAATAATATTTTATGATGTAAAATGGAAAACCGGACATGTGATATTTTTCGGTGAATTTATTGGACTCCGGAGACGCGTTTAAAGCCTTAAAAACTAATGGATTGATAAACCGAACCTAAACCCAAACTAAACCGAACCAAACCAAATCAAACCAACCCTGCCTGAACCGAACCCAGCATAGCGGGTCGGGTCGGGTCGGATCCGAGCCAAACCCGACCCGGACCCGAAAACCAATTGGGAAGCCCTAGCCCGCCGGAATTCTTGTAGCAGGGTATAAATCCCCTCATTGGCGTGCGTGCCAGCCGTAAACCTAGAAATCCGCGACGCCGCCATCGACCTCTCCCTCGATCAGCAGCCCGCTCCGACCAACTCCACCCTCCACCGCCCTGATCTGAACCCTAACGCCGCCCGTACCCGCCGCTCCACTCCAGACCCCGACTCGACTCCGCCACAGCGGACGAACCTCGTCGACCCCTAACTCCCCAGGCCGCCGCACTCCCCAGCCCCCTCGACATCTTCCTCCCCTCACCCCATCACCGCCTCCGCCCAGTCCTCTCCGACGTCGTAGTCGGCCAAGCCCACTCCATCAGAGTCCACCCAGCCCCGCTCGTCCCTCGCCGAACTCCAGCCTGCGCGAACCCACTCCGGCCCGCGCGAGTCTCCGGCCGACTTTGCAGAAGCCGCCGCCTAGTCGACCTCGCCGACCCCGAGACTGACCCCTCCGGCGAAGCCCCGTCGCTGTCATGATCGGAACCCTAGCCTGGACGCACAGGACACAGCAACTCGATCGCAGGACACGAAGTTGACCCTCGGACACGTGAAATTCAGCGTTCACGGAGCCCTGTTCAGGTATCGTTTTCTCTCACCTCGTAACTCCATTTTCAATTCCGTCAGTTGCAACGCGTAGACTGTATAACCCTCTTGGTGCCCGTGCAACCCGCTCGGTGCACCGCGTCCTGTGGTGATCGTACCCTGCGATCCAAAAACAGGAAAAACAACGTCCTGTTTCACCCCGGAACTGAGTGCGCTCCGCCAAACGGGATGACTTGGTCGCACGCGGTCTTTACCGAAATGTGCGCGACGTTGATACGATCGTGTGGAATTTTGCAGAAGTCGATTCGGATGTGCGTGCACACCGGAATCAACGCGTATCCGCCAACAACGCCCCGTATCCGTCCATTCTGGATCATGCTGTAACTTTGTGTACACATGTCGGATCAATACGAAACTTATGCCATCGGACTCATAGAAATACGCTGGTCCTGTGACCCAAGTTTGGTCCGATTCTGAGAACGTTGACAAAATCGCGTATCGTGGGCCCCACAGGCTCCACTTGACAGGCGATTTTGTGATCGGCTCATCGAAATCCAATTTTGGAAGTTCCTTTGGGTTCGTATCATCGTTCCTGACTTGTAGACACTGAGTTTGAGGAATTTGAAGACCTTTGACCCTGATACGCTTTTCGGTGCAAAGTGGCCCACATGAGGACCCCGCTTTGACCCTGAAATATCATTTTTGCCCCTGTGTCCAAATTGGACTTAAGGACAGGCGTTTCTAGGTATTTGATATCTTCTGAGACGGTTGGTGATGTTTATTACAGCTTTTAGAGTAGTACCCACAGGATCCACTGATACCAGGACGACTGTTGATATTTAAACATCAGGCAAGTGTACCTTGCCAAACTCTGCAGTATTGTTACATATTTTCCTTGCTTCATTATATTATTGTGCATGCTTAACCTAGAACCGTGTGACTTACTTAGCGTCCGATTATTAGTCGGGTGCCGACACTGTACTCAGTGTTGGGTACTGTCATCTAGAGATGGACATTCGTGACAGTTTATATTCTCGTACTTGTCTTACCAAGTACACCATGACCCAGGACACTTGACACTATTCATGAGACAGGATCTTCCCAAGATATTCGTGGTGATTCTGTATAGGATACAGGACTTGACATGGATATTATATTCTTAGATATTGTATGACTGGTTGCATTAGCTATGATCCCGCTTGACATGGACATGAGACGTTATGGTCATGATATGCGTGGTTACATTGGGTGGGAAGAGACACACAGGCTACAGGCTGTTTTATATATATATCTTCTATTATTGAGAGATCGTAGACTCTCGGAGCAGATCTAGACCCACTACCGGTTATTACCGCTATCGGCTCCCCGACACAGAGCTTGTAGTGGCTCAGCCTGAGTACTCGTGCTGCTCTCACTTGCATTTTCACATAGATGGTTACTTACTTGCCCTATTTATTTCATTTATTTTCTGTACTGCATTTATTTTGGCATAAGCTTTCTTGTACCTTGCTATGTTCCCTGAGGACCTGGATCCGGATTATGTCCCCAGGATTTGCAGACGAGATCTATCCCGAGGTATACGGGACCGCAACAGGAGCTGATACAGGAGCTGTACCGCCATCCGAGGACGAGGTGTTAGCCGAAGACTTTTCCTGAGCATCCATGTTCATGCTTAGTATTTATTTATTTATTTATTTCAGTCATTTATTTCTGGTTTGTTGAACCATTGTATCGGATATTTATCGGGTTGTTCCCCGAAGCACTTTGTGAGACTAGCTGATGATTTACATTCCTTATTTATTCTGTGGATCATATTTTATATATTTTGTTGATGAGATTAGTTGTGCCATGTAGTCGTAGACTTGATTTTACAGCTTAAGTATGTCCTGATGGATCCATTAAATTTGGTTTGTCCATCGGTGCATACTGCTGGCCATTGCCACGTGACTAGTCCCTCGGTATTTTGGGACTGGGGCGTGACAGAAATGGACGTTTCGGACAATTTGGGGATTTTCGTCGTCGTAGGTTCTATGTGCGTGCGCATTTTTGTCACGGACCTAGAATCGACGAGTTAGTATTTTTCTAGGATCTAGACATCGATTAGAACCCGTGGGTAAATTTTGGGCCGATTCCGAGTAGGTTTGGTGTGCGTTTCAGGAGGTTTTGCGAACCGCACACCACATGTTCGTCGAAATGACCGAACGGCCATTTCGATTTAGTTTATTGGTTTCGGCTCGTGCGCGCGTTGGGTTAGCTTCGGGGAGTGTGTGCTAGAGTTCTCGGGTTATATTTTATATATTTATAGTTATTTATTGGTGTGTGGGTCGTTGGGCCTGCGTTGGTGAGTGTTGTGTTGTGTGTTGTGTATTAGAGTTTATATATATGTATATATATGAGTTTATATATGTATATGTGTATATATCTACATAAATATGTGTTTGTAATATATATATATGTGTGTGTATATATATATATATATATATGAGTGTTTGTGTGTATATATATATATATATATATATATATATATATATATATATATATATATATATATATATATATATATATGTATGAGTGTGTGTGTGTGTGTGTGTGTGTGTGTATATATATATATATATATATATATATATATATATATATATATATATATGTGTGTGTGTGTGTGTGTGTGTGTGTGTGTGTGTGTGTGTGTGTGTATATATATATATATATATATATATGTGTGTGTGTGTGTGTGTGTGTGTGTGTGTGTGTGTGTGTGTGTGTATATATATATATATATATATATATATATATATATATATATATATATGTGTGTGTGTGTGTGTGTGTGTGTGTGTGTGTGTGTGTGTGTATATATGTGTGTGTGTGTGTGGGTATGTGTATATATATGTAGAGTGTGTGTTTATATATATACATATGTGTGATTATAGATATGTGTGTGTGTATAAGTGTATAAGTGTATATGTGTGTAAGTATATATGTATAAGTGTGTATATATATATATATATATATATATATATATATATATATATATATAGTTGTGTGTGTTGATATATATATGTATATATGTTCGTGTGTAAATATATATATATATATGTGTGCTTGTGTCTGTGTGTGTGGTGTGTCGAGGGGGAGTTGATGGGAGAGCAGCCGTGGTAGCTGGGGGGAGCGCTGCAGAAGCGAGGGGGAGAAGAGGCGCAGCGCAGCAGCCAGCAAAGATCGCAGCAGCAGCAGAAATTGAAGTGGCAGTGGCTTATGGGTTAGCAGCAAAGCGCGGCGCAGCAATGTAGCAGCTAGCAGTAGTTGCTGCAGTAGCAGCAGCAGGGAGCGCTGTAGCAGCAGCAGTTGTAACACCCCGTTCCGCTCAAGCGGACTGCCGTCTTAAACGACAATCGTGCAGCTGTCCTGACCTGCTTTGCCTCAAACAAGAAGCAAAGGATATCCAGACTTGTCCCTACAGGAATCCCGGCTTAGGCTTTCAGAGGCTTGCTCAGACGTATCGCTCTACCGAGGCGAATCATCGCTAAGGTGGGTGGCTACGGTGAACTTGTCTTTGCTTAGCCAGCACACATAAAATCTGGAATATTCATGCTAGTCGCTAGGTGATTCACCACCTGCATGCTAATAAATCCAACTTACCTAGCTAAGGGAATAATCCCAACTTGTATTGCTTGTGCTAGAACATGGAAATGAAACACTGCTTTTATGTACATATGTTCAGACCCTCGCAGGCTGTCCTAGAACGTGTTACTCGGGAAAGTCCCTAACGATCTTGCTTCTCGGCTTACCTTCGGGCCCGAGCCAACGTAAATATTGTATTTATACAATGCATGCTTGTCTGCTTGAATGTTACCTTGTTTTCATCCAAACCCCTGGGAGACTACTAAGTAGTCGTTCCGTGCCTGATTGATCTTGGCAAGTTATTCACTGTACAGAAAACAAGATCCAAGTATCTCGTGTACTCGTGTACTCGTGTTCCAGTGCACTCGTGTTCTCGTGTTCTTGTGCACTCGTGTTCTCGTGTTCTCGTGTATCTCGTGATAATTGAAAGACCCAAAAGAAAGTGCATGTCGCGGACAACTCAGAAACGAGGTATAGTTCTACGGACTGTCACCGGGGCACTGGGGCCGATCCGATCCGGATAGAACTTCAAGTGTGGTCCCTCGTGTTCGGGCGAGTGGTTTGTAGCACCTCGTGTACTTTCGTTGCATTCCACTTTCCCGGGACCACATCACATGTGTAGTCCATCCTGTGCGGACAAGATGGTTTGTAGCGCATCGTGTACTTTGTTGCATTCCATCTTGGCCTTGGTGTAATCACCCTAAAATTTTCAGTTATTTAAAATCAATTTTCGGGAATTTTCTGCAATTTTTCAGGAATTTACATAGGTCCTGTGGTGATTTTATAATTTTTAATTGCTAATAAATAATATTAAAATGTAATGAAAATATGATTTTATGGTGTAAAATAGAAAACCGGACTTAGGGTAATTTTTCTGGATTTTATTGGGCCTCAGACCTATTTTTAAATACCCAAAAACTAATTTATTTAAATAATTATTAATTAATTATTAATTATTATTATTATTATTATTATTATTATTATTGTTTTTACTCTAGGCCTGGCCCGGCCCAGTGGGCCGGGCCCAGCAGCCCAGCCCAGCCACCCTAGCGGGTCGGGCGGGTCCTCCAACCCGGAACCCGCGCCCGACCCGACCCGGTCCTCCATCTCCCCCAACCCCACGAACCCGCGGATTTCGGCCGCGTTCTCCGGCCACGTCGCCGGAGAACCTCCCCGCTCACCCCACGACCTCCCCTCAGCCCGCCTAACCCGGCCGCGTCCGCCCCGGCACCCCCTATAAATTCTCCCTTCTTCTCCTCTTCCGCCTCCCCATCTCCCTCAAACCCCCCCCCCCCCCCCCCGCCGGAACCCTAGCTGAACGGATCCCCCTCGCCGACCAGCATCACCACCCTCCAGCGCCGCCCGGAGCCCGCCGACCACCACCCTCCAGCACCCAGCCCCCTCTCCAGCACCTCCTCCCTCTTCCCCTCGCAGTCGGACTCTGCCCGCCTCTGGTCGAAGACCCACGGCCGGCACCGCCCTCACCCGAGCCCGGCGACGCCTTGCCGACCGTCGGCCATCCCCCGCAGTTCAGCACGACCTCAGCCCTAGGCCGGACACGGCCGACCGGACACAGCAGCTCGCGGACACGTGGACACGTCCAGGACACGAAATCGCGTGTCGGACCCCGAAAACTCCAGTTTCGAAGGACCAGTTCAGGTACTCGTATCTTGCACCCTGTATCTCCGATTTCGATTCTGTAAATTGCGTTGCGAAGCCTGTATGACCCTCTCGGTGCCCGGACAAACCGCTCGGGGCATCGCGTCCTGTGGTGATCGCACACCGCGATCCAAAAACAGGAAAAAACCAGACCCTGTTTCATCCCGGAACTGAGTACGCCCCGCCAAACGGGACGACTTAGTCGCGTGCGGTCTTCACAGATACGTGCGCGTCGTCGATACGGACGTGTGGGATTTTGCGGAAGCTGATTCGGGTGTGCGTGCACACCAAAATCAACGCGTATCCGCGGACATCGCCCCGTATCCGACTTTTCTGTAATTTACCCTAACTTCGTGCACACTGTCACGCCCCGATCTCCCGCAGGCAATCGGCCGTTCCCGCAAGACGGGAATCACCCTCGCCAGCGCTCCCGCGGAACGATCGCTTAACCCATCCGGGCGTGATGCCGCACGAGCGTGAGCCACGCCCGTGCAAGGCCATGGTTCATTGGCTGGCGGTTAGAGTTCTAAGCCACAGAGTCGCACAGATTGTCCGAGTGCAGCGGAGTCATGAACGCATAGGCGATCGGTAACAGGTTCGCTGAGTCGACAAATATAGCGGAAGCATTGAAACAAGTAAGTAATCTCTTTATTGATATGAACAAGTGTTACAGGCGGCGTATAGCCGAGATTACAAGTCGCTCAAGCCTCTCTCTCTGAAACAGTAAAAGCGTGCCAAGTGGCTACAACTGTGGAATGATTTGTACAGGCGATGGTCGGGCGATGTTCACAACTTATGTCTTGTATATGTGCTTCAGTCCCGGACGCACCGTTGTAAGGCTTCAGAGGAAACTCCTGGCCTTAGCACGCACGAAGGAGGCGTCCGCACCGCACGAGGTTCTCCCGCACCCTGCATATCAAACTGGTGGATTATCAGTACATTGAATGCACTGGTGGGGAAGCTACTCGCCCGCTCGACAAATCCAAACACGTAGTACATGTTTCGTGCACAACTATTTAGTTGTCTTTCTAGTTGCCTTAGGATCAGTTTCATGCAACATTGAATAGCTATCGTGTCGGGCAGTGCGCCGTGCGATGTTTGAGAAAACACGGCGAGACTTACCATCTCCTTCCCTGTCCAAGGCAAACATTGTTAATTCAAGCACGGGCAAGTATAAGCATTCAGGAGCATAGCATATGCAACATGCAACACGAGAGTTATTGAACGGGACAGTATTTGGTGTGCTCAGTTATACTTGATGCGATGCAGTAACTCGCACGCGGATAGCCGCTAAGCGAGGATGACTTATCTATATGAACATGAGTCGCTGGCAAAGCCATAAAGGACTAATCCCAGACGAGAGTGGAACGCAACGAGAGCACACGATGCGCTACGAACCATCTCGCCCGTACACGATGGATTGCATATGTAGTCCAAGGCCAAGATGGAATGCAACCAAGTACACGATATGTTGCAACCATCTCGCCAGCACACGATAGACTACACATGATGTGGTCCTAGGCCAAGTGGAATGCAACCGAGTACACGATATGCTGCAAACCACTCGCCTGCACACGATGAACCACACTTGAAGTTCCATCCGGATCGGAGCGGCCCCAGTGCCCCGGTGACCGTCCGTGGAACTATGCCTCGTTTCCGAGTTGTCCGCGACATGCAAGTCAGGGTTAAACCAATCTCAGGCAACACGATTTATTTCACCAATCTCAGGCAACACGATTTATTTGACCAATCTCAGGCAACACGATTACACGATCAGTGAGTAACTTGTCTTGATGCATTCCCCTGGTTCGGGGCTGCCTTGGGTGACCTAACGGTCCCGGACACTTGCAGGTTCATTCAGGCACGAAGCGACTACGTAGTAGTCTTCCGGGGTTTGTATGAAAACATGGCAACATTCAAGCAGACTAGCATGCGTTTCTAAGGAACATAAGCAGGCACGTTGCTCGGACCCGAAGGTAAGCCGAGAGATGAAACCGTTAAGGGACTTAGCATGCGAGGGTCTGAGTATAAGCAGTATTTCATTTCCATGTTCTAGCAAGCAATACAAGTTGGGATTATTCCCTTAGCTAGGTGCGTTGGATTTATTAGCATGCAGGGGTGAATCACCTAGCGACTAGCATAACATTCCTGATTTTATGTGTGCTGGCTAAGCAAAGACAAGTTCACCGTAGCCACCCACCTTAGCGATGATTCGCCTCGGTAGAGCGATACGTCAGAGCGAGCCTCTGAAAGTCCAAGCCAGATTCCTGTAGGGACAAGTCTGGATATCCTTTGCTTCTTGATCGAGGCAAAGCAGGTCGGGACAGCTGCACGATTGCCGATTGAGACGGCAGTCCGCTTGAGCGGAACGGGGTGTTACATCCTACCCAACTTAGAAAAAGTCTCGTCCTCGAGACTTACTAAGGACAAGCAGTAATCTAGGGTTGAGGCAATCCTAGACAAGTCGTTTGTACTTGTTCATTTAGATCTTCACTTGTACAAGCTTCGATCTTAGCACATCGCTTAGACTGGATCGTGCGCACCTTTGACATGCATTTCTAGTGTGAACACGTCAACCAGCTTAGTGATAGCGAAGTCTTAGCACTCGAGTTTCACCTTTTTCTTAAGTCTTGGATGGTGCACTAGTTCAAGGCGTCCCTCGAATAGATGCATTCAACCAAACTTAGGGTTAGTAAAAATCGGACAAGCTACTAGCGATACTCTCGAAGGGTTCGCACAGGTTGGCACAAGGGCCACTCGCAGCATACAACCAGACAAGCAAGCATATCATTCAAAACGCATTTTGAAAGTATTTAGACTTATTGTTGGAACATCCCATCGAGGCATTGAGAGAGAGCGTGCACATAACCCACGAACGAGCTTTCGAAACAGAGATATCGAATCGAAGTCCAAAGGCGTAGAAGCCAGGCTCTGATACCATTCTGTCACGCCCCGATCTCCCGCAGGCAATCGGCCGTTCCCGCAAGGCGGGAATCACCCTCGCCAGCGCTCCCGCGGAACGATCGCTTAACCCATCCGGGCGTGATGCCGCACGAGCGTGAGCCACGCCCGTGCAAGGCCATGGTTCATTGGCTGGCGGTTAGAGTTCTAAGCCACAGAGTCGCACAGATTGTCCGAGTGCAGCGGAGTCATGAACGCATAGGCGATCGGTAACAGGTTCGCTGAGTCGACAAATATAGCGGAAGCATTGAAACAAGTAAGTAATCTCTTTATTGATATGAACAAGTGTTACAGGCGGCGTATAGCCGAGATTACAAGTCGCTCAAGCCTCTCTCTCTGAAACAGTAAAAGCGTGCCAAGTGGCTACAACTGTGGAATGATTTGTACAGGCGATGGTCGGGCGATGTTCACAACTTATGTCTTGTATATGTGCTTCAGTCCCGGACGCACCGTTGTAAGGCTTCAGAGGAAACTCCTGGCCTTAGCACGCACGAAGGAGGCGTCCGCACCGCACGAGGTTCTCCCGCACCCTGCATATCAAACTGGTGGATTATCAGTACATTGAATGCACTGGTGGGGAAGCTACTCGCCCGCTCGACAAATCCAAACACGTAGTACAGGTTTCGTGCACAACTATTTAGTTGTCTTTCTAGTTGCCTTAGGATCAGTTTCATGCAACATTGAATAGCTATCGTGTCGGGCAGTGCGCCGTGCGATGTTTGAGAAAACACGGCGAGACTTACCATCTCCTTCCCTGTCCAAGGCAAACATTGTTAATTCAAGCACGGGCAAGTATAAGCATTCAGGAGCATAGCATATGCAACATGCAACACGAGAGTTATTGAACGGGACAGTATTTGGTGTGCTCAGTTATACTTGATGCGATGCAGTAACTCGCACGCGGATAGCCGCTAAGCGAGGATGACTTATCTATATGAACATGAGTCGCTGGCAAAGCCATAAAGGACTAATCCCAGACGAGAGTGGAACGCAACGAGAGCACACGATGCGCTACGAACCATCTCGCCCGTACACGATGGATTGCATATGTAGTCCAAGGCCAAGATGGAATGCAACCAAGTACACGATATGTTGCAACCATCTCGCCAGCACACGATAGACTACACATGATGTGGTCCTAGGCCAAGTGGAATGCAACCGAGTACACGATATGCTGCAAACCACTCGCCTGCACACGATGAACCACACTTGAAGTTCCATCCGGATCGGAGCGGCCCCAGTGCCCCGGTGACCGTCCGTGGAACTATGCCTCGTTTCCGAGTTGTCCGCGACATGCAAGTCAGGGTTAAACCAATCTCAGGCAACACGATTTATTTCACCAATCTCAGGCAACACGATTTATTTGACCAATCTCAGGCAACACGATTACACGATCAGTGAGTAACTTGTCTTGATGCATTCCCCTAGTTCGGGGCTGCCTTGGGTGACCTAACGGTCCCGGACACTTGCAGGTTCATTCAGGCACGAAGCGACTACGTAGTAGTCTTCCGGGGTTTGTATGAAAACATGGCAACATTCAAGCAGACTAGCATGCGTTTCTAAGGAACATAAGCAGGCACGTTGCTCGGACCCGAAGGTAAGCCGAGAGATGAAACCGTTAAGGGACTTAGCATGCGAGGGTCTGAGTATAAGCAGTATTTCATTTCCATGTTCTAGCAAGCAATACAAGTTGGGATTATTCCCTTAGCTAGGTGCGTTGGATTTATTAGCATGCAGGGGTGAATCACCTAGCGACTAGCATAACATTCCTGATTTTATGTGTGCTGGCTAAGCAAAGACAAGTTCACCGTAGCCACCCACCTTAGCGATGATTCGCCTCGGTAGAGCGATACGTCAGAGCGAGCCTCTGAAAGTCCAAGCCAGATTCCTGTAGGGACAAGTCTGGATATCCTTTGCTTCTTGATCGAGGCAAAGCAGGTCGGGACAGCTGCACGATTGCCGATTGAGACGGCAGTCCGCTTGAGCGGAACGGGGTGTTACACACACACGTCGGATCGAGACAAAAATTGCGCCATCGGACTCGTAGCGATACGCTGGTCCTGTGGGTCAAGTTTGGTTCGATTCTGAGAACGTTGACGAAATCGCGTGTCGTGGGCCCCACAGGTCCCACTCGACGGGCGATTTTGTGATCGGCTCATCGGAATTCAAATTTGAAAGTTCCGTTGGGTTCGTATCAGCGTTCCTGACCTATTGACACTAAGTTTGGTAAATTTTAAGACCGTTGACCCTGACACATTTTTCGGTGCAAAGCGGGCCCACCGGTGGACCCCGTTTTGGCCCGAAATTACCGTTTTTGCCCTTGTCTCCAAATTGGACCCAAGGACAGACATTCCTAGCTATTTGACACCTTCTGAGCGTGATGGTACTATTTATTTCAGCTTTCGGAGATACCTCTAGAAATTTTCGAGAATAGGACCAAAGTGGAATCCAAATATCAGGCAAGTGCACCATGCCAAACTTGCAGTCTTTATCTTCATATTTCCTGTAATAATACTTTGCTGGATGTCTTGTGTAAATTCAGATAAACTTGTTTAAACTGCTTAACCTAGGAAACGTATGACGTACCTAGTGTCCGATCATAGTCGGGTGCCAACACCGTACGCGGTGTTGGGTTCGTCATTTAGAGATGGATTTACGATACCCTTTACTTTTGTACTTGACATATCAAGTACCCTACAACCCAGGACACTTGACACTATACATGGACATAATCTTCCTGAGATATTCATGGTGATTCTGTATAGGATACAGGACTTGACAGAGATATTTTTAGACAGATTGACTTGTTGCATTAGTTATAATCCCGCTGGCATGGACATGAGACATTATGGTCATGGTTTGCGTGATTACATTGGGTGGGGAGAGACACACAGGCTACAGGCTATTCTATATATATATCTACTATTATTGTGAGGTTGTAGACTCTCCAGCAGAGCTAGACCCTTTACGTGTTATTACTGCTACCGGCTCCCCGACACAGAGCTTGTAGCGGTCTCAGCCTGAGTACTAGTGTTGCTCTCATTTGCATATCACCTAGATGGTTACATAGTTTACCCTGCTGTTTCATTTAATTTAATTGCACTGCAATTATTTGGCTTGTTTTATTTTGTGCCTTGCTATGTCCACTGAGGACCTGGAATGGATTATGTCCCCAGGTTTAGCTGAGGAGCAGTACCCCGAGATATACGGGACAGGAGCGGAGGCTATTGCTGGACTTGATACTGGAGCAGAACTGAACCCTGCAGACGAGGTGACTGCCGAAGACTTCTCCTGAGTACCTGATCCCGTACTCAGTATTTACTTATGTTTATCTCTTTTGTTCCTGGCCTATTGAGCCAGTGTATTCAGACATAAGTCGGATTATTTCCCCGACTGACTTGTTGTTGCTACTTATTTCCATTTCATTATGCAGTTTATTTCCTTATCTTTATGGATGAGATCAGTGTGACTTGTTATAGTAGACCTTCGTTACAGCTTAAGTAAGCCCTGATGGCTCCATTAAATTGGGTTATCCATCGGTGTGTACTGCTGGCCATTGCCACGTGTCCAGTCCCTCGATATTTTGGGACTGGAGCGTGACATGGTTTTTGTGGTGGCCCATGCAGGTCCTTAACAAAATTGTTCGGTTTCAACTTAGGGACCGAACAGGCCTGCAATAAGATAGGATAAGTTATAGGATCTCATCCATTGATTGAATCGTTTTTGGACTCTATGTCGAATTCAATTTAATTGCTTGAATTGTATCCTGTTTTGATTCCTCTGTGCGTTCTCATTGTTTCCTTTTGATGCAGAGTAATAGATCCCAGAAGTGGTGACGAGAATCCCTTGGGTACACCGCCTGAAGCTGTGGTTACCTGTGAAGCTGGAACGACGCCAGATACCAGAGGACAATCCTCTCAGAGCAATCAATCTGGCCAGCCAAGTTCCAGGTTCAGGCGTGATGACATCCCGCCTCCACCCCAGTTCCCTCCTACGATGCCTGTCTTTCCTCCAGGGCAGGCAATGGACGGACAGCAAATGTTCCAGATGTTCTACGCCATGATGCAGACACAACAACAGATCCAACAGGAGACCCAACGTCATGAGGCCGAGAACCTAAGAAACAGCCTAGTCGCAGCATTGGAACATGCAAATCCACCAAATAGGCGGCTAGCGACGGGATCCATCACAGATTTTCGTCAACTCAAACCCCGTACCTTCTCGGACAAGGAAGGACCAACTGAAGTTCATGAATGGCTTACGTACACTCAGCACCAGTTGGAGGTCGCTGAACTTCCAAAGGAGAAGTGGATGACTGCCGTCAGGATGCAACTGACGGACAACGCGCACCATTGGTGGTTGTCCGAAGAAAGAAGGCTCGGACATGATCAGGTCACCTGGGAGGAGTTCTCCAGACTCTTTCAGGAAATGTACATCCCTGCGGTTGCTCGGTCAGAACTCCGAGACAAATTCAACCACCTGATCCAGGGCAACATGACGGTGGAGGAATATAACGCCGAATTCATTCGCCTGAGCCGCTTCGCCCCTTCTCTAATTCCTACCAAAGAAGAGAAGGCGGAGAAGTTCTTTGATGGACTCAGGTTCGAGCTTCAGAAGTTAATCGGATCGGTCGCGCCCATATCTTACTCTGACGTCCTAGCTGCAGCACGTCGGATGGAGCGCGTTACTCGGAGGGAATCAAGCCTGAAACGTCCATTCTCCTCAGCACCGTCCAAGTCATCACCTGGGGATTCTGCTAAACGACCCCAGAAGAACCTGCCTCAGAAAGCAGCATCATAGAACCTACCTACTTGTCATTACTGCGGCAAAGTAGGTCATATTGAAAGAGAATGTAGACGCAAGCTGGGACTCTGCCTGGTTTGCGGATCCGGACAACACTTCTCAAAGGACTGCTTGGAACGTCGAGAGGGAGTTCCGAATCAACCAGCTCCACCTACACCTAGGCCAGCTCTTCCAGCTGGGGGAGCAACTCAGACAGGGCCTGGAGGAGCCAGGCCACCACTACCACCTCAGGCAGCTTTGTTCCAGCAGGCTCGTCAGCAAAGGGGTCCCGCTCAGGGACGAGGTCAGGCATATGCACTAGCAGTCACTGAGGAAGCTACTGCAGGCGAAGTGATAGCAGGTACCATATTAGTAGCTTCAATTCTTGTTGTAGTATTATTTGATTTTGGAGCCTCGCATTCATTTATTGCTGCTAGCTTCGTAGCCACACATAGAGTAGCTACCGCACCTCTCTCGAAGATGAAGAGAATTCTAACGGGAGGTAGAATTATCCCGGTTAGTGATATTTGTTGATCATGTTCGGTAGTAGTCTGTGGCCGAGAGATGCGAGCCCAATTCCTGATCTTTTTTATGCCTGATTACGATGTTGTACTTGGTATGGACTGGTTAAGTCAGTACCATGCGACACTGGATTGCCGGCTTGGAAAAGTGATATTTAGACCCCCTAGCCTTCCTGAGTTTGAATTTCTCCGAGGAGCTGTAGAACAAGGGGTCCAGCCAACTCTTAGGGTATTAACTGTAGAAGAGGATTCAGGTTACCCAAGAGTCATAACAGAATTTGTGGATGTATTTCCCGACGACCTTCCAGTTTTACCACCTGATCGGGAGATAGAATTCACAATAGACCTAACTCCAGGAGCCGAACCTATCACTTCATCGGTATATCGGCTAGCACCTAAGGAGTTAGTGGAGTTGAAAGCGCAAGTCGACGATCTTCTGGAGAAAAGATTTATCCGGCCCAGTGTTTCACCTTGGGGAGCACCTATACTTTTTATACCCAAGAAGGACGGAACCGTGCGATTGTGCATTGATTACAGAGCCCTTAATGCTGTAACTGTTAAGAACCGGTACCCCTTACCACGCATTGATGACTTGTTTGGCCAATTGAGTGGTGCTAGGGTATTCTCAAAGATTGACCTTAGATCCGGTTATCACCAGATTAGGGTGAAGAAGGAAGATATCCCAAAGACGGCCTTCGGGACTAAGTATGGATATTATGAGTTCCTAGTAATGCCGTTTGGTTTAACCAACGCACCTGCTGTATTTATGAGTTTGATGAACGGAGTCTTCCATCAGTACTTGGATAAGTTCGTGGTGGTATTCATTGATGATATTCTAGTCTACTCCAAGGACCACGAAGAGCACGAGGAACACTTAAGAATTGTGCTAGAAACTTTGAGAAGGGAGAAGCTATATGCCAAACTCAGCAAATGTGAGTTCTGTATGGACAAGGTGCCATTCTTAGGACATATTATCTCGGATGAAGGACTGTCTGTGGACCCAGAGAAGGTCACTGCAATAGAAACCTGGCCTACCCCTACCTCTGTTGCAGAAGTGAGAAGTTTTCTTGGACTTGCTGGGTATTACCGGCGGTTCGTAGAAAATTTTTCAAGGATCGCAGAGCCGATGACTAAGCTGACGCGGAAGGATCAGGAATTCAGATGGACGAAAGAATGCCAGAATGCCTTTTAAGAATTAAAGAGGCGTCTAACAACAGCACCAGTCTTGACTCTTCCCTCAGGGTCAGGAGGTTTTGTTGTTTATAGTGATGCGTCCGGTAGTGGACTAGGTTGTGTCTTGATGCAATATGGCAAGGTTATCGCTTATGCATCGAGGCAGCTGAAGGTCCACGAGAAGAACTATCCAACGCACGACCTGGAGCTAGCTGCAGTAATTTTTGCATTGAAGATCTGGAGGCATTATCTGTACGGAGAGAAGGTTGAAATATTCACTGATCATAAGAGCTTGAAGTATGTTTATACTCAGAAGGAGCTCAACATGAGGCAAAGGCGTTGGCTTGAGTTGATGGTGGACTTTGACATAGATCTGCAGTACCACCCGGGGAAAGCAAATATTGTAGCCGACGCCCTCAGCAGAAAACCCTCGACTTATTTCTTAACAGAGCAGCCTCAGCTATTACAAGACTTAGAAGATCTTCAGATAGAGGTTATTTTACCTGGACAAAATGGTTTGTTGGCTAACCTCGAAGTGAAGTCATCGCTGGTGGAGAGAATCAAAGAAGCTTTGCCTAATGATGCCAGATTCAGAAGGCTGAAAGAGAGAACCGAAGCAGGCATGCAGACGGGACTTCGCATCCACGAGGACGGGACATTAAGGTACGGAAATCGCCTATATGTTCCAAATGGAGAATTGAGGCAGGAGTTGATGACTGAAGCACATAGCTCCATATACTCTGTTCATCCAGGAGGAACCAAGATGTACCGGGACTTAAGACAATATTACTGGTGGCATGGAATGAAAAGGGAGATTGCCCGATTTGTGGCAAAATGTTTAGTCTGCCAGCAGGTGAAGGCCGAGCACCAAAGGACTGCAGGTATGTTGCAGCCACTTCCCATACCTAAATGGAAGTGGGAGCATATTACCATGGACTTCGTCACTGGATTTCCAAGAAGCCCTAGTGGAAAGGATGCGGTATGGGTTATCGTGGATCGGCTCACTAAGTCGGCTCACTTCTTGCCATTCAGAGTCGGACAATCCACGGAAGTACTAGCCGACATGTATATGCGACAGATCGTAAAATTACATGAAGTGCCGGTTAGTATTGTATCAGATCGAGACTCGAGATTTATATCTCACTTCTGGCGAAGCATGCAAGAGAGTCTCGGCACCAGGCTCAAATTCAGTACTGCCTATCATCCTCAGACAGATGGCCAATCAGAGCGCACAATTCAGATCTTGGAAGATATGCTGCGATCATGTATACTGGACTTCGGAGGATCTTGGGAAGATCATCTGCACTTAGTGGAGTTCTCCTACAACAACAGCTATCAGGCAAGCATTCAGATGGCACATTTCGAGGCGTTGTACGGAAGGAAGTGTAGATCGCCTATATGCTGGAGCGACGTTGGCGAACGTCAATTACTGGGTCTAGAGTTGGTAACGGAGACAGTGGAGAAAGTAAGACAGATTCAGAATCATCTTCGTGCAGCCCAGGATAGACAGAAGCATTGGGCCGATGCGCACAGACGACCCCTGGAGTTCAAGGAAGGAGAGCATGTATTTTTGAGGATCTCGCCCACTAGAGGTACTATCAGATTTGGCAGCAGAGGCAAGTTAAGCCCAAGGTATATTGGGCCATTTGATATCTTGGAGCGCATTGGTGAGGTGGCTTATCGTCTTGCATTACCTCCATCCTTAGAGGGAGTGCATGATGTATTCCACGTCTCACAGCTGAGGAGATACGTGACTGACCCAAGTCATATAGTTGATCATTCTGAGATTTCGGTGGGACCTAGCCTGAGATACAAGGAGCAGCCAGTGGGTATACTCGACACCAGTGAGAAGACACTGCGAGGGCAGACAATCAGACTGGTTCGGGTAGCTTGGAAACAGCACTCTCCTGACGAATCGACCTGGAAACGGAAAGATGTTATGGGCCAGCGTTATCCACACTTATTTGTAGATGCAGGTAAAACCTAGCATTCTTTAATTCTGTAAATTCGTGCCTTTGTAGTTTACCTTCGATTGCGAGGACGCAATCCTCTTAAGGGTGGTAGATTGTAATCACCCTAAAATTTTCAGTTATTTAAAATCAATTTTTGGGAATTTTCTGCAATTTTTCAGGAATTTACATAGGTCCTGTGGTGATTTTATAATTTTTAATTGCTAATAACTAATATTAAAATGTAAGCTGATTCGTGGAAGCTGATTCGGGTGTGCGTGCACACCGGAATCAACGCGTATCCGCGGACATCGCCCCGTATCCGACTTTTTTGTAATTCATCCTAACTTCGTGCACACACGTCGGATCGAGACGAAACTTGTGCCATCGGACTCGTAGCGATACGCTGGTCCTGTGGGTCAAGTTTGGTTCGATTCTGAGAACGTTGACGAAATCGCGTGTCGTGGGCCCCACAGGCCCCACTCGACGGGCAATTTTGTAATCGGCTCATCGGAATTCAAATCTGAAAGTTCCGTTGGGTTCGTATCAGCGTTCCTGACCTGTTGACACTAAGTTTGGTGAATTTTGAGATCGTTGACCCTGACACATTTTTCGGTGCAAAGCGGGCCTACCGGTGGACCCCGTTTTGGCCCAAAATTATCGTTTTTGCCCTTGTCTCCAAATTGGACCCAAGGACAGGCATTCCTAGCTATTTGACACCTTCTGAGCATGATGGTACTGTTTATTTCAGCTTTCGGAGATACCTCTGGAAATTTCTGAGAACAGGACCTAAGTGGAATCCAAACATCAAGCAAGTGCACCATGCCAAACTTGCAGTTTTTATCTTCATATTTCCTGTAATAATACTTTGCTGGATGTCTTGTGTAAATTCAGATAAACTTGTTTAAACTGCTTAACCTAGGAAACGTATGACGTACCTAGTGTCCGATCATAGTCGGGTGCCAACACCGTACGCGGTGTTGGGTTCGTCATTTAGAGATGGATTTACGATACCCTTTACTTTTGTACTTGACATATCAAGTACCCTACAACCCAGGACACTTGACACTATACATGGACAGAATCTTCCTGAGATATTCATGGTGATTCTGTATAGGATACAGGACTTGACAGAGATATTTTTAGACAGATTGACTTGTTGCATTAGTTATAATCCCGCTGGCATGGACATGAGACGTTATGGTCATGGTTTGCATGATTACATTGGGTGGGGAGAGACACACAGGCTACAGGCTGTTCTATATATATATATCTACTATTATTGTGAGGTTGTAGACTCTCCAGTAGAGCTAGACCCTTTACGTGTTATTACTGCTACCGGCTCCCCGACACAGAGCTTGTAGCGGTCTCAGCCTGAGTACTAGTGTTGCTCTCATTTGCATATCACCTAGATGGTTACATAGTTTACCCTGCTGTTTCATTTAATTTAATTGCACTGCAATTATTTGGCTTATTTTATTTTGTGCCTTGCTATGTCCACTGAGGACCTGGAATGGATTATGTCCCCAGGTTTAGCTGAGGAGCAGTACCCCGAGATATACGGGACATGAGCGGAGGCTATTGCTGGACTTGATACTGGAGCAGAACTGAACCCTGCAGACGAGGTGACTGCCGAAGACTTCTCCTGAGTACCTGATCCCGTACTCAGTATTTACTTATGTTTATCTCTTTTTTTCCTGGTCTATTGAGCCAGTGTATTCAGACATAAGTCGGATTGTTTCCCCGACTGACTTGTTGTTGCTACTTATTTCCATTTCATTATGCAGTTTATTTCCTTATCTTTATGGATGAGATCAGTGTGACTTGTTATAGTAGACCTTCGTTACAGCTTAAGTAAGCCCTGATGGCTCCATTAAATTGGGTTATCCATCGGTGTGTACTGCTGGCCATTGCCACGTGTCCAGTCCCTCGATATTTTGGGACTGGGGCGTGACACTTGGGCTACTTCATGTACAATCCATCGTGTACGGGCGAGATGGTTCGTAGCGCATCGTGTGCTCTCGTTGCGTTCCACTCTCGTCTGGGATTAGTCCTTTATGGCTTTGCCAGCGACTCATGTTCATATAGATAAGTCATCCTCGCTTAGCGGCTATCCGCGTGCGAGTCATTGCATCGCACCAAAGAACAACTGAGCACACCGAATACTGTCCCGTTCAACGACCCTCGTGTTTGCATATGCTATGCCCCTGAATGTTTATACTTGCCGTGCTTAAATTAACAATGTTTGCCTTGGACAGGGAAGGAGATGGTAAGTTGGTAAGTCTCGCCGTGTTTCCTCTAACATCGCAAGGCGCACTGCCACACGGATTAGGCTATTCAATATTTGCATGAAACTGATCCTAAGGCAACTAGAAAGACAACTTAATAGTTGTGCACGGAATCTGTATTACGTGTTTGGATTTGTCGAGAGGGTGAGTAGCTTCCCCACAAGTGCATTCAATGTACTGATAATCCACCAGTTTGTTATGCAGGGTGCGGGAGAACCTCGTTCGGTGCGGATGCCTCCAACGTGCGTGCTAAGGCGTGGACAACACTCCGAAGTAACGGTGCGTCCGGAACTGAAGCACGTATACAAGACATAATGTTGTGAACTTAGCCCGAACTCGCCTGTACAATCATTCCACAGTTGTAGCCACTTGGCACGCTTTTACTGTTTCAGAGAGAGAGGCTTGAGCGACTTGTAATCTCGGCTATATGCCGCCTGTAACACAAGTTTATATCAATAAAAGAGCTTGCTTTACTTCAACTTGTGTTTTAATGCTTCCGCTATATCTGTCGACTCAGTGAACCTGTTACCGATCGCCTATGCGTTCATGACTCCGCTGCACTCGGACAATCTGTGCGACTCTGTGGCTTAGAACTCTTGCCGCCAGCCAATGAACCATGGCCTTGCACGGGCGTGGCTCACGCTCGTGCGACATCACGCCCGGATGGGTTAAGCGATCGTTCCGCGGGAGCGCTGGCGAGGGTGATTCCCGCCTAGCGGGAATGGCCGATTTGCCTGCGCGAGATCGGGGCGTGACAGCAGCAGCGTGCTGCGATAGCAGTGCAGCAGCAGCAGGGCGAGGCACCAGCGCAGCAGCGCCGCGGCAGCAGCGGCAGCAGCTTGGGCACATGCAGCAGCTAGCAGCAGCAGTTCGCGATCGCAGTGAGTAGCAGCAGCGCTTTAGGGAGAGAGGTTGAGGGATTAAGAGAGCTATATATGTATAGATATATATATATATATAGCTAGATAGATGCATAGATATAGTTAGATATAAAGAGATATATGAGTATGGGTATGAGGGTTATATGTAATTGTGTATGTGTGGATATATATATATATATGTGTGTGTGTGTGTGTGTGTGTGTGTGTGTGTGTGTGTGTGTGTGTGTGTGTGTGTAGTAGCCTATATACATATAGCTAGGTATATGCCTATATTCATAAATAGTTAGCTAGATGGGTAGTTAGTGAGGGTTTAGAGGGATATCTCAATACCTTGAGATATCAAGGTATCTCAATACCTTGAGATACCTAAGGTATTGAGTATCGGAGCGGGGTTTTCGAGTGTTTGCCTAGGAATAGGTTTAGAATTGCTTTAATATGTATTGGTATATATATTTACGCGTGCTAGCATAGGTTTTAGCAGGTATAGGCGGGGTGCGTAGCGTAGGTTGAGATATTGGATACCGAGGGTATCCTGATATCTCGAGGAGGCGAGGTTGAAGGTTTACTAGCTTAATGAGCTAGTTTTAACCTAGAATTTTAGGGGCACCCTAGTTTGACCTAGTGTTGACCGTAATTGCCCCCGTTGACCGTAAAAGTCAACGTTTGACCTAGTTTTGACCTATAGTTGACTTTTTGGACCCTGAGTTGACTTTTTTGACCAAAATTTTACCGGTTTGACCCGTTCGACCTAGAATAACCCTAGAACCTTATTTTTAGTTATTTTATATCAGTTTAAATCCATAGAACCCCGTTTAATCTTGCTTTTCGTAATAGGTTCTTGCGATGCCAGTCCGGATCTCGATCCTCATCAGTTGCTCAGGACGTCAGGCGAGTACTTACCTCTGATAGTTTCCATTTCATGATAGCGTTTATATCACCTGTTGTAGAACTGTAATACTTGATTCTGACACATTGTTACACGTTTATACTTGTTTCCATTTCCATTTCCATTTCCATTTCCATTTCCGACTACATATCAAAAACTGTATTTCGCATCCACCTAGATGCTAGTCTCGTTTGTACTTGTTTATAGCATGTTTCTCATGATTACTCGTGTTGCATGGTTTAAATAAATGGTTTAAGGCCAGCCATTTATGTATGTGCTCCCAGAATCCAAGGCGAAATCTATGTGTTTATTCATCAATTCATGTCTTCTGTTCTCTAATTTATATCTTATGTGCATTTTCTACTCCCACCTACCTCAAGTGTATATCTTTACTATTATAATGCGGCTTGAAAATGGTTCAAAATGAGCCGTCTACTATCGCTTATGTATTCTCACGTAGTCTACAAAGAATAAAAAATATATAAAATTATTCTAAGGACTTATGTATTCTCACGTAGTCTCACTATTTATATTAATTATTTAAATTTAAATTAAGTGCATGATATTATCTAAGTAAACATATATCTATCTATAACAAATTATAATTAAAATATATTCAAATCATATTTAAGATATTTTAAAATAAACTAAAATATATTATCTAAGTACACACATATCTATAACAAATTATAATTAAAATATATTCAAATCATATTTAAGATATTTTAAAATAAACTATAATTTTATATAAATTTTTAAATTTTTTTTTACATGCAGCAGTATGAAAATGTTATTGGATGTGTAGATACGGATGTTGTTGGATATCCCATTTTTTTAGTTGTGTATATATTTTAATTAGCCAGCATTAGAAATATTTTAATTAAAATTTGTTACAGATATATGTGATGCATGTGGTTAGATAGTATTATATATATTTAATATATTAGTTAGTTTTTTAAATTTTTAATTAAGTTAGAATATACATAGTATTAGTCAATTTTTTTAATTTTTAATTAAGTGAGAATTATACATAGTACACTTAAATACACCCAAGTTCCCTTGTAATGGTAAGTATTTGAAGTGCAGATGAGATTTTGTTACTAGATTTATTTGTGCTCCATATGACATATGAAATAGGTTAGGGATAAATATGGAAAAGTAAAACATTACTCAAATAATCATCCATCATTTAAATTGTATTCATTAAGTACTTTTAAACAACCTTTTGCAATCAGTCTACATGTAGAATTAAACCTATGAATTTTAATAAAAAAGAAGAAGTCACAGTAGAATGAATGGTCAATCAATCATCCCAAATTTCAATTCTCATTTATACAAAAAAGAAAAAAGAAAAAACATAGCTTTCTCATAACTCTCCCCTCAAGGTCTGGAACAAAATCTCGTTCCACGTATCGATAGGCCCTGGAATGCACCAATGTACGCAGTCCTCCCTCCCCTTCTTGTCGGCTCCTCCCTTTCTTAACCAATTTTTGCTCGACTCGGGGCTAGTATATGGACCTGGATGCCCATCATGCCTGAACCCAGATAACTCAGTCACGTCCATCAACCTCAACTCAGAGCCGTTGCTTACGTTTTTCTTTGCGCGTTCGAAGCTCATAACTTGCCTGTCATGCATCGCGTCGACGTAGCCATTCACCGTCAACTCCGCCTCTGGCGCCACGAACGCAGAACATGTTCCACCCGCGCTCCAGGTGCCGCCCTGGTAGTGATCAGGTGAGTAGGATCGGACGATGGTTAGACCCTTGTAACCAGGAAGAGTTGCGACTGCACCGAGAGCTGTGTCCATGGCTATCCCGTAGGCCTCCACGTTGTCGATGGATTCTCCATCGACGACCGTGTCGTTGACAACGTACGTGAATCGGCTACTGAACCAGTGGCCGGAGGAGATGACAACCACATCGAATCCTGGAAGAAGTTGGAGAAAGTTATAGTCCGGTGTGTCCAGGTGGATCTTCGTGACATCTTTACTTGCAGAGGAAGGATCGGGTTCATTAGTACTGCGGACTAGCCACGAAGACCATACACGAGAAATCGTCGTAGAGGTGGATCCAAATATCAGCCGTTGCATACGACGACCACCACGAATCCTGGGAACTTCCAACTGTGAGGAGGTTGATTAGAATTAGTTCATGCTTTTGCAATGAAATGCTAAGCTTAATTAATTGTGTACAACTTGAGGAATTGACTTGCCTGGCTAAGAATGCAGACCAGGGACTCCATTTGATTCCGAGCAACCGAATCTCCGATGAAAGCCAGTGTCTTGCCCCTCATCAGCTCGAGGAATTCTCTGGCGTCGAATCGGGGGAGGTCGCAGCCATGAGGCTTCCACCTCCAATTCTCATAGCCCCTATCAGGCCTGCCATTACCTTGACAATCCTGATTTTTTGTTATGTAGTTGCATGTGTTGTTTGTGTACAATGGTCCAACAGGATCATATATCCACTTTCCAAGCAACAAGTCACAACTTCCTGAAATAAACAAACAAAAAACCAAATAATTAAACCACATTACTCTTCCAGAAATAAACAAAATAATTAAACCACAGCAAAGATTTATCCCAATACCTTAAACTCAACTGTGATACAGTTATACCTGATTCCAATACCTTAAAAATCTGATACTACTAATATCTTACCCTCCTCTAATACTAGATTAATATCTGATACTACTAATATCTTACCCTCCTCTAATACTAGATTAAATAGACATAATGTCTTACTCTCTACCTTACCTTACCTCTGATCCAATATCTTATAAATTCCTTAAACTAAAATCTATATTTTACCCTCCTCTAATACTAGATTAAATAGACATAATATCTTTCTGATCCACTAATTCCTTAAACTCAAATATGATACAGCTATATCTGATCCCAATACCGTAAACTTTGATACTATTCATACCTTATTATACTAGATTTAGATTAAATAGACATATTATCTTACTCTCTACCTTACCATACCTTACCTTACCTTACCTTACCTCTGATCCACCAATTCCTTAAACTCAAATCTGAATACTATTCATACTTTACCTATCTTAATACCACTTTAAACTCTGATACTATTTATACCTTATCTTTAAATTTCCTTAAACTCCGATACTATTCGTACCTTAGTTTAGATTTCATGTAATACTATATTTAATAAAAATAATACCTACACTATGATATTCTGATATACAACCCAATACCTTAATCTTTGATACTATTAATACCTTGCCTCCTCTATTACTAGATTTTCTGTAATACTAGATTCAATAAAAATAATATGTTACCCCTCATGACTCTTAACATCCCCACACACATACCACCACCCTACCACAAAAACGTCTAGAATTTAGAGAACAATGGCAAAGGAAGAAAACTTACTCGGCTCTGCATTCTTCTGTGACAAAGTCTCTTCAGATTCATGCCCACGCATCACATTATCGACAAATATAAATGATGAATTATCGATGAAACGAGACGGAATACTGCACCATAGAAATAGAATGATGAAAAGTAGGCTACCAACTAAGATTCTCCTCGGCCAAGCGATTGCCGTGTAATTCACCGTCCAAATTTTGTTACCCTTTGGCATTGGATTCATTGTTGCACGGAAACAATTTGTGTGTTGCTATGAAAATTAAAGAAGAGCTTCTCTCTAGGTTTTGGCCTATTTATGTTTCATCTTTAATATATATATATATATAGTTGTTAATTTGGATAGTGATGAAACTGAGTTATAGTCATGTTCAAGAATAAAAATAGATGTGATTGAATTTAAAATCAAATCTGATTTATAGTTAAATGCGATGTAATATGACATATGTTCAATTTTCTTAGAGGATTTAAATTTTGGATTAGATTATTATATTTTAAATAAGGATTACATAATCAATAAATTCGTAATTAGATAAGATTTAAATAGATTGTGTTAGATACCGGATAGTTACGGGATCGTGGTCTTTCTCTTAAAAATTTAAATCTTTACAGATAGATTATATTTTATATTTATTTTTAGAGATAGATTAATTTTAAAAATAGATTTGTTTTTAAAGATAAATTATTTTTAAAGAATTTTTTTTTTTAAAAAGATACGTTATTTTTAACACTAACATGAAAATTAAAATTAATATTAACATTAAAATTAAGATTAAAATTAAAATTAAAATTAAAATTAATGTTATTTTAATATTAATGTTAATATTAAAATTAATGTTAATGTTTTCAAAAGATACATTGTTTCATAGATATCCGTTTCTAATCATTATCTAAATGGAATTAATGATCAAATTCGTAAATATTTTATCTAAAATGTTATATATTTCGAATATAATTATCTAGTACGTTGAACGTATTTTATAGATTAATATTAGAAACCCTAAAAGACAACTGCTATAATTATTCTAGTTTTATTAAGACTACTTAGAAAGACTAAAAAATATTAGTATATTATTTAATACATAAGACTATTTAGAAAGACCAAATGATAGCTTATGTAATTATCTAGTTGTCTCTATCAACTTTAATGAATAGTTTTAATTAATAAATATATGTAAGGATATATTTGGAAAAAAAAATTCACAGTAAAATTGAACTCTTTTTCATTATATAATAATATACATATAGATATAATCATATTATTATAATAATTAAGAAGGAAAACAAAGGCAAGTCTATGAAAATGTTTTATATGGTTAACCATTGCTATTGTTCTTTATACATGTGCCTACCATAAGTCCAACGTATTGTTAGAGCGATGGCAAGATTGTCGGTAGACTACTCTTTTCAAATTGTTTTCATCATGGCATAGATTATGCAACGTACACATTGTTCTTTTGAGCAGAGGTTTTAATTTATGAAGCAACACTAATTATGTTGATTTTTTTTTTTTTTTTTTTTGCAGATCTGTGGCAGTGGCATCTTTGAGAAGAGACACTCGGATGTAAAAGTGAGCGTTTCAACCGAACTAAAATAGTCAAAACCGAAATTCTAAAAATCCAAAACAGAAATCGAACCGAAATGAGCTAAAACCAAACCCGAACCGAACCGAATAAAGATTCGATTTATTCGGTTGGACTATTTCTATTGTTTAATGGATATGATCCAAAATTAGAATCGTGATTAAATGATATTAAAAATTATAATTTTTATACACACATTGCGTCCAAAATTAGACTAGTTGTTAAATTATCAAAGTTTGGTTTCAAAACACATACATACTATTGTTGCTTTTAAAATATACACATTTTAATTACAACATATGCATAGAATTGAGGATATTTGTATAATTGCATTAGTCTTATTCAGTTTTCGATTTTGGACAGAAACCGAAATTCAAAACCGAAACCTAAATCGAAAAAGAAATTTTAGTATTTTCAAAACCGAAACCGAACCGAATTTCTTATTCAGTTCGGTTCGATTTTCGGTCCAAAACCGAATAATGCTCACCCCCTACTCGGATGGTGCAGTCTTGTTTCAAAACGTGGATTGTGATGGCACCGAAGAAATTTGTTCAATCTTTTTATTTGTGTTAGGTGATATCCGTAGATGCTATTTGTGTTAGGTGATATCCGTAGATGCTACACTATTTATATTCTCTGGCCAAATCTTTATAACTTAATTTCCGGTTTTTGGGTATCAAACAGACTTCAATTCAATCTACAATCAAAAGCAAAAGACATCAATTTCAGCATCCGCAAATGCAAGGGGTGGTTGTGAAGTTTGCATCACATAAACAAACATGATTGTCCAAATGCAACAAATATTAAGTAAATGATGCAAGAACTATGAAAGTTCATGCATGGGACTAGCTTTAAGCACTAGTATCAACTAGAAGTCGAAAGCAACTATGGTCTACATCATTGCAACTATGAAACACCAAAATAATGAGATGGCTACTACTACATAAACTGAAAAAACAATCTAGGTGTACTCCAATCCGGATGTATACTTCTCATTCATAATACTCCAAATGTCAATCTAAAACTTGGGTTTTCCAAAACAAGTCCACATGCACAAGAACAACAAAACTTGTAGAACTTTGCCACAGTAAAATTAACACAAATTGATTTGGTCCATTTTAAATACAATACCATGAAGTTAAGCGAGACGGGCGCACCCATCGTTTCTTGAGTAACCGAAAGATATTAATTATTGCACATGTTCATTCAGTGCAGAAAGTTAACTATAAATAAACACCACAATGTCAGCTACGTCTCGGTTTGGGGTCTGGGTTTGGGATTGCTTATCGGAGGCTGTTTCTGCTTTTTTTTTTGGAAAGAGGTCCAAAGTTGTTTGGTTATAACAACTATCAAAACTTTTGGAAAGTCAATTGGCAACTTATGACAACAGCCTTCCACATCCTGTCAAAAGTTCCTTCTGCTACCAGTTTTTGAAAAAGAACAGCAATCCCAAACTAGGGGAGAGCAATTCTCGGGTTTTAACCGAAAATCGAACCGAACAGAACCGAAATTGAAATTCGGTTCGGTTTTTAATCAACCGGTTCGGATTTCGGTTTTATCATTTGATTAATTTCGGTTTTCGGATCGGTTTTTGGTTTTGGATTCCGAAACCCGAACCGAACCGAAAACCGAATCACTACATTTTAAAAGGAAAAAAAATCGGTTTTTATGATTTGGTATACACTCACCACTTGGTATAAAATTAGTTTATTGTTATTTTTGGTACACAATTTTGGTTTTTCTCAGTTATGTTTGATTTTTTTTCGGTTTTTATGAATTTGGTATACACTCACCACTTGGACCTAAAAAACCGAACCGACCGAGAACCGAACCGATTTAATTCAGTTCGATTTTTTTCGGTCTTTACAAATTCGGTTCGGTTTTCGGTTTTGCAAAAAGCGGTTTTCGGTTCAGTCGGTTTTTAGATATTCGGTTCGGTTTAAACCGAACCGAACCGTTGCTCACCCCTATCCCAAACCAAGCCTAAATTCATTCACATCAAGAGCATGGAAAGAACTCCTTTCCCATTGAACAATTCTAATGCACTTCCAAACTATAAAGAAAGGTTTATAAGAAACCTTATTGCCACCAAGGCAAATATTGCAAAAAACATTTGCATTTTCTTCTCAATGTCTACTAAATATATGTTCAACTCCATTGTTTTGCCTTTTCTTTGAATTGTTAAAAAGTGTATCATTCATTTTGTTTCCAACAATACATATACACCAGATATACAAGGGAAAAAAAATTCCCTGAATGTTTGGCCAAGAGAAAGGTGTAAGAATTCATCCGAACTGTCACTAAGCGATTTGTTATTCACCAAATTCCATGTCCTGAACCCCTGGTAAATTGATACAAAGTCTGATACTTGTCAGTCGCCTACATTGCAATGTTATACTAATGACCGTCTGAGTATTGGGCGTATTGGCATCTTAATTTACAGAAATCTCTATTTACTTTTTTTTAGTTACTCTTTTATGGGCTATGAAACACGTCTTGTTTGTGGATCAAGTTGTTTGAAGCAATACAAGAAACACAAGGCTTAGCAGTTTTGACCTGGATCAAATTGAAATTAAACAAAATAAAAAACGTTTGAGACCAGAAAAATGCATGTTTCTTTCAGAGGCATTTATGATAAGGAGGGCCTAATATGAAAAGGGTTTGGAATTGGTCCAAAACATTGCAAGAAACCAACTTTCAAAGACAAATCACA
Organism: Iris macrosiphon; assembly: GCA_036927795.1. Lineage (NCBI taxonomy): Eukaryota > Viridiplantae > Streptophyta > Magnoliopsida > Asparagales > Iridaceae > Iris > Iris macrosiphon. The sequence continues at coordinate 145,438,879 of JAYESA010000017.1, read as the reverse complement.
AAAGAGAATCCTAACCTAATGACTGGGGAAACTTTGGAAACAAGTTCTGTAGCTAAGAAAAGAACCCCCCTAAAGTACGGAAGTTCACATCTAGACCTCTAAATTCTGAATTCTAAGCTTTTCCAAACCTGAAACAGGCAGAATCCTTTAGCACACTTGGAGAACCTAGTAACTGAAATTCTAATATGGCGACGAGTCAGATATCTGCAGCCTATAGTGCTCGATCGCTATGTCAAACTATTCCTATGCACCAGCAAATCCTCTATAGCAATATATGTCATTCATGTGCAACAAACTATTCCTAGTTATTGAGGCTTTGAGGATTTTCGTTAAAGTACTTGGATAATAGTGCCAATTTTCCTGTAATGCCCATGCAAATAGGGAGGCTGCATGAGACCTGCCAATTTCTCGTGGCCAATTTCTTAAGCAGATATATCAATATATCGTATAGACCATTCTATTTGCATTGACATTAGGGTAGACATTACCAGATATTGGCATTTGGAGATTCAATTTCAAATTACTAATGAATAAAAGGGAAATTCGGGCATAGTAAAGACATCATGATATACAAGTTAATATCCAGCTACCACATAAATCAAGTTTAACTTCCACTGCAGTTGAAGATATTGACATAAACTATGGAAATAATGCATAACTAAGAGCAAGGATCAAGAATGGACCTGAGTGTTTCAATTGGTGTCACAAAAATAGCTAATTAGAAACTTGCGCTAAGAGCAACCATGATTTGCCTGTGGTAATGCGAAACTTTGCAATGTTTGTATATATATACACTTGCACTAAGAAACGCCAGAAAATTTCCGTAAGTAAAGGGAATGTTTCGTAACAAAAATAATTCAAATTCCAAATGTAGCTTTCCCTCTGCAATATGATTGAAATGGAGCTAACAAATTTCAAGGTACATTTTAAAAGTGTAATAAACAACAGCAAAGAAGGAATACAAACTCTAAATCACACAGAGATCATCATTATACTTTGGCCAGTTTACACCACAAGTCCTTGCAAATTCCAAAAGGCTCTTGATGACTGGCAAGATACTCTTCATGTTCTTCCACACCTTCTTCACCGAGTTTCCCTTTGATCTTCTTAATCGTGGCAGGGCTTTCCTTAATGGGACCAGGAGGATCCTGGAACCCCTTTCTTTTGTGGGCTACATATAGGAGCAGCAGACGATGGCAGTTTCGAGCTCTGGGGAGGCAAAGTAGTTTTAGGCTTCCAGACCAAGTTGTTCTTCCTAGAGAAATCTGACCATCTTGACGCTCTTCTCACCTTCACTCTTCTCCACCATAATAACCCCATTGACTATACCGTCTGTACTCTTAAGTCCTTTTCCTCTTCTTCGTCACAGTGACTGTGACATTAACCGGTGTCGCGGCAAGACCAAGCCAGCTTCAGCAACCTTCTAAAACTTATCAAGGTTGGAGATTACGGTTCGTCATTAATATTCCCGGCAGCATTATCCCCAACTGGGCATCACCAATCTTACCATCATTCTCTGCAGCCAAACCCGGTGATTGTCCTTGCTCTTCGTCTTTAATCTTTTTCTCATCACCATAGCTCACAACAATCTCTCCGTATTTTTCGACAGCAGACCTGGACAACATGTTCTTCTTTTTCTTCACCTTGCTCTTTGCCTCTCTCTCTTGGGCCTCTTTCTCACCGCCATTACTAGCAATGTCCTCACCATTACTTTCAACAGACGAACCCGTCTGCTCTTTCTTCTCATTCTTACCCTCCAACAAAACCATTGCCTTCTTCCTCTTCTTACTCGGACAATGATATCAGCTGACCAGTATTCTCTGTGGCAACGTTTCCACCATCCACATTCTCAAACGCAATCTCGAGGCCGGCCTACTCGAAATCCTTCTCCAGCTTCAGAAACCCAACTCTCAGCCCAAACAACATCTTCATGTTCCCCTGAACTGTCTCCAGATCCAACGCTGACTTCAAGAACTTCTCCGAAAGCCCTAAAACGATTGGAATTTTCCCAAGCTTGTCCCTTACCCCAAGCAAAAACCTCATTTTGCAACCAACTTCTCAAACCCATCAACCTAATTTTACTCGCCAAAACCCTATCGTTCGTCCTCTCTGAAACCCTAAAAACCTAATCTAGTTAAAAAAAAAAAAAAAACGGTGCAACCAGCAAGAACCCAAACATCTCGTCGAGAAAGAACTAGTCTATAAACCATCTGGTAGAGTTGAACCAAACTAAGGGTTGCACTAATAGTGACATGACAAAACACATAAAAGGGGCTCTCTTACAGGTAGTTTTATAACAATGCTCTTGCCATCAAGACAAATAGTGCTATAAGAAAATTTGCATTCTCTATTTACTTCCTACTAAATATACATATTCAACTTCTTAATTTGCCTTTTCTTTGAATGGTTAAAATATGCATTATTCCTTTTACTTGGAAGAATGTGCCTGCATCCAATACACAAGAAACCTAAATATATGTCCCTGAACATTTAGCCAGGAGAAAGGTTTAATAATTCAACCAAAACCAAACTGTCACTAACCAAATTTTATCGCCAAAATGATTCCATGTCCTAAACCCCTGGTAATTTGATACAGCTGCCTTCGCCATTACAGAATAAATACAACAGCAGACTTCAATTTAGTAACCTGTCCAATATGTCCTGAAATCTCGTAGTTTCATAACAAAGTCATCAAGATAAATAATGCTTGAAGGCAAAATTTTGTACTAACATCTTAATTTCCAGAAAATTAAATAATCTCTACTTAGTTTTCTTGATTTACTCTTTTATGGGCTATGAAGCAAGCCTTACCTGTGGATCAAATTGTTTCAAATAATACACAAGTGGCATTCAACTTTGCAGTTTTTAGTTTTTACCAGGATCAAATTGCAATAGAAAAAAAAAAAAATCATAAACCTTAAACCAGAAAATGGGGTTTCTTTCAGAAGCACTAATCATAAGGAGGGCAGCTGATATGAGAAAAGGCTTGGGAATTGGTTTAAAACATGACACATACCCAATTTTCAAACAAAACTTATGCAAAGAACCTAACACTAATAGCAAAGTGTTTAAAAACGAGTCCGGTAACAGAGCCCCTAAGTTAGAAACTTCATGTCTAAAGTATGAAGATTAATTTTATCCAAACTTAATACAGGAAGAATGTTATAGCCCACCTGGATAACCTAGTAACTGGAATTCGAATATGGCAACGAGTCAGATATCTGCAGCCTTGAACGTCCGGCCACTATGAAGAAACTACTGTGCAACAGCAGATCCTCTAACAGTATTCTTATTTCCTGTGCAACAAACTATTCCTATTGATTAATGCTTTGAAGATTATCACTAACATACTAATGTATAAAGGGAACTTGGAGCATAGTTGACACATCAAATTATATGAGTCAGCAACCAGCTACCACCACATATCAAGTTTAACTTTCACTTCGGTAGCCAAAAATTGACAAATTATGAAAAAGCATGGACAACTAAGAGAAGCATCAAGAAAGCAAAGGCAATGAAAGAAGTGAAACAAGTATGATGACTACTATAATAAAGGAAAATAAGATCCAATGTGTTGCAATTAATGTCATAAAAATAGCCAACCACATATATTTGCACTAAGAAACAGCAGAAAAGAGAGAGTACAGTAAATGAAATATCGCCTAATAAAAATAATTCAACCTCCAAATGTATCTTTCACACTACAATACGATCCAAGTGGAGCTAACAAATTTCAAGTTACAGTTCAAAAGCATAAGAAACAATAGCAGTGAAGGAATACAAACTATAAAGCACAGCGAGACCGCCAGTTTACACGGAAAACCCTTGCAACTTCTGAAGGCGGTTCTTAACGGCTGGCGAGATAGCTCTTCATGCTCTTCCGTGCCTTCTTCACCGAGCTTCCTTTTGCTTTGATCTTCTTTATTGTGGCAGGACTTCCCTTAACAGGGCCAGGAGTGAAGCCCTTTTTTTCAGTGCGCTACCTCTCGGAGTAGCAGATGGTGGCAATCTCAGACTCTGGGGAGGCAATGGAGTTTGAGGCTTCCAAACCAAGTTGTTCTTCATTGAGAACCTCACCTTCTTAACACTCTTTTCACCCTCGCTCTTCTCCAGCACACTAACCCCATTTACTTCACGTCTGCACTCTTAGCCCTTTTCCTTTTCTTCGTCATGGTGACATTGATTGGCGTCGCAGGCAGAGGACATGCCGGCTTCAGCAGCGGCCTTCTCAAACTGCTTCTGAAGGCTGGAGAGAACGGTTTCGTGAAAAGCTAACACCTCATCGTTACTCATCGAATCCCTGGCAGCATTCTCCCCAGCAGTGGAGTCACTTATCTCACCATTGCTTTCTGCGATCGAACCCGGCAACTTCTTCTTTTTCTTATCCTTACTCTTCGTCTTAGTCCGCCGTACTCACAACGATCTCACCATCACTTTCAACAGCAGAACTAGACTTCTTTTTCTGCACCTTGCTCTTCATCTCAGTCTCTTTCTCACCGCCATTACTTGCAACGTCCTCGCTGTCACTTCCAGCAGCAGAAGCCACGGTTCTTTCTTCTTTTTCTTCCCCTTGCTCTTTTTCTCAGCACCATCCGACAAGACGTTCGTCTTCTTCCTCTTCTTAGCGGGACGGTCATTCGATACCGAGTAGCCTCACCAGCCTTCTCTGAGGCAACATTTCCCCCTATCCACATTCTCAAACGCAATCTCAAGTCAGATTTCTCGAAATCCTTCTCCAGCTTCAGAAAGTCATCTCTCAGCCCAAACAACACCTTCCTGTTCCCCTGAACAGTCCTCCGGATCCGATGCCGACTTCAAAAACTTCTCCGAAAGCCTTAAAACTATCGCAATCTTCCCAAGCTCGTCACTTTCCCCGCCCAAAAACTTCCCTCCACACTCAAACCAACTTCTCGAATACGTTAACCCTAATCTTATACACCAAGACCCTATCGTTCGTCCTCTCCAGAACCCTAACAAACAAATCCAGCAAAAGACCAAAACTTTCCGGCGCGACCGGCAAGTACCCCGACATCTCGTCGAGAAATACCTCCGCTACAAAGAAATTAACGCCGTTCGCCTGAAACTTGTCGTTGGCAAGAAACGATTTTTCCTTCAAGACGGCGACAAAGCTCTCCAACAGCTCGCGGTTCCATCCGTGGTTCTTCAGGAAGGCGAAGGACCGGTTGACTAACTTCCGGATGAGGAGGTAGAACTTGTCGAGGCGGAGCTGGTCGATGCCGCTCCACTCGCGGCGCACGGTGGCGAGGAAGGAGTCGTAGTAGCGGAGGGAGGAGGGCGGGGTCGAGGGAGACGACGAGGGAGGAGAGGGTGTTGATGAGCGCGAGCTGCGCCGGGAGCTTGTCGGAGTGCCAGACGCAGTAGAAGAGGCCCTTCCAGATCTTCGCGAGCTCAGCGTCGGATAGGGAGGCAACGGCGGAGGGGAGCCAGGAGGAGAGGAAGCGAATGGCTCGATCGCGGGAGGTGGAGTTGCAGGAGGCGAGCCTCTTCGCCATGGCGGCGCCGGAAATGGAGCCGGAATCCATGGAAACCCTAGAATTTTTTTTTTTTTTTTTTTTCAGAAACCCTATGTTTTTTGATCGATACGCTAATTTATTTGAATTGGAGAAGGTGAGGATTCCGGTTGTGGTGAGTATATCTAGGTTGAGTTGATGGGACTTGGTAGAGCGGGTAGGATCCAATAACCCTGTTTGGTTGATGTGAGGATCGTAGGAGCAGCAAAATAAACTACGTGCATTGTACCTAAAATAAAAAAAATCTAATACTATTATAAAATAATTTAAATATTTAAATATATTTTAATTATAATTTATTATTTATCGATATATTTTTACTTTTTATAAAAAGACTTTGATATGCTAGCATTCTAAACTATATGTATATTCTCACGTAATTTAAAAAAAAAAATTAACTAATTTATTTAACTACTTAATATCATATAACTATAACAAAAAATTCTTCTAGCTTATGTGGTTAAGGTGGAAGGTATTCTTCTTGGTTGGCCAGAATAAAAAAATTTCATGGAGTTGTTTATAATAAAAAAATTTTTCAACAAATATTTACATAATATAATTTTAAAAAATAAATGGGTGATGATACACATACGACTTAGATGCATATAGATGGGAAGTTTGGTTTAAGGTTTTATTTATCTACTGTAAGTATTTTTTTTGATTTAATTTTCACATGGCCGTATGTATTAATTTTAAATTAGATGGTATTGTTAGTTTTATTTATCTGTTATTAATGATGAGGAGAAAGTTAGTTATAATTTTTTTTAATCTCCTTTTAGTTTTTTTTTTTTTAAATCAATCTCCGGTTAGCTTTTTTTAATTAAATTTGTTGAGTATTATTAACGATTTGGATGGATAAGATGGAAGTTAGTTAAAAGTTTTATTTATCTACCGTATGTAAGTTTTTTTAATTTAATTTTCACATGTGCTCATGTATCAATTTTAAATTAGATATTTTGTTGGTTTTATTTATCTAGCGTAACTAATTTTTTTTAAATTTAATTGATTGAGTATTTACTTACGGTTTAGACGGATCACTTTTAGCCGTCTAGAATTAAATTAGATATTTAGTTGGTTTTATTTATCTAGCGTAAGTAATTTTTTAAAAATTTAATTTGTTGAGTATTTACTTACGGTTTAGACGGCTCACTTTTGAACCGTTTAGAAGTGACTTTATATAATGAAAGATATTCATTCTCCATTTTTTTATAGCCTTTTATATTCAAAAAATTCTCATAAAAATGATTAAAGCTAATGAAATGTGTACATAGTTTTTTAAAATTGTAAATTGAGAACTAAAATGCTCAAAGAAAAAGTAACGTCCATGTTAAAAAATATCTATGGGACGGGCATTTTTGTGTGTAAAAATCATTATTGGGTTGGACCATTTTTTGATAATTTTGTTTAATTATAACGCCCAAAGGAAGCCAACATTTTAAAAATACCAACAAATTTTATTCAATTTTGGTTTCAGTCCAACATCGAAAATAAATCATACAAAATGTATATATTTGTGTGTATGTTTTGAAAACAACAATTATAAATATATTTTTTTAGGTCCAACTTTCATAATTTAACAGCTAATACAACTTTTAACCCAACTGTGAAATACAACAATTATATATATATATATATATATATATATATATATATATATATTTATATATAATATTATTTTATATAATTTAACTATTGTTCCAACTTTGGACCTGACCTATTAAAACATAAAAATAGTTCGATCAAACAAACCGAATAGACCGAATCGATTAATATCGTCTTAGTTCGATTTTCGTTATGACTAATTTCGATTCGATTTTAGTTTTGAATTTTTAGAATTTAGGTTTGTTCAGTATTTGAGTATTTCGGTTCGGTTAAAATCGAATAAACTGAATGCTCACCTCTAGTTGAATATGGTTCCCACGATATTTGCTTCAATGTTGACATATTTCAAAGATCTTATACTCAACAAAAAAATATTTAAAAAATTAATGAAAAGCATTAGGAGTGTGTTTGGTTTGCAGGATTGGACAATATAATGACATTATATTGTATATCTAATTAAAGTTTTTTGTTATAAAAAATCATTAGGGTGTAATCTAATAGCCATTACAAGGTTGATTACATCATCTTATTTTAGAACCGAGTACATTACATTATCTTGTCTACCTACATTAATAAGTATTGTATTTAAATTTTAAATAAACGTTAAATTATAAATTATAAATTTTATATTCAAATAAGATTAGAGTCATTAAAATATTAAATTTAAAAGTTATTTGGATAAGATTAAATAAAAAAATAATTAAAAATTTAAAATATGACTACTAATATTTTTATTCTAAATTACTAGTAGTCATATTGGATTTGTATAAAATTGAGTTTTAGTCTTAGTCGGCAATTGTATTTTAAGAAATTTTTTATTTTAGTTGGTAGAGTTTCTACGTAGAAATTGTACAAAAGAAACTCTTCAATGGTTCTCTATTTTTATCCATCATAACAAAAAAAATAAAGAAAATTAATTTAATAGTGTAGGACACAATAATCATTATCATGAAAAAGTTCTATAAGAGTTTTTTCATGTAGAAATTCTCTCATACATCAATGCCACAGAAGATAGAAATTGAAAAAAAAAACATCATTGTAAGAATTTGTTTAAAATAATAATTTATACCATAGAAATAAAGAGAGATAAATTTCTATTGGAGATGGCCTAAAGTATGCCTCGGCTAGCAATCACTCGAATAAAACGCGTATAATAAAAAAAATTTCGTACTTTTAAAAAATTTATAATACTTACGTATTTTTGAAATATTCAGATTAATACACAAACTTTAAGACTGTGACGTTTTAAACACATAATGTACGAATACGTATAATACTTACGTACTTTTGAAAGAAAAATTCTCACATACAACCTATTTAATTAACAAGAAAAAAATTCAACACTCTTGTTGCTTTGCATCAATGATCATTTTGTGAGATTGAATGAAAATGTGGACTTATAAATTTGTGTTTAATGAGTTGTTTGTTTGTTAATTTATTAGAAATAAAAAAATACATGTCGAATTTGTTCATATAAAAACGTACTAAACACGAATTAAATCTAATTTAAATATTTTAACCAATTTTTTTAACATATTTTATTTTTTACTGTGGTGATACTAGTATTTTTATTAACTTAATATACGGTATCAACATATTAGATTCGATCCTCACTTCTAATTTTAAACGAGTAGATATAGGAAAGTAGAAAATTTGCATCAAAAGAAGTCCTGAGGATATGGTTGACATTTCATGAGGGGCCCTCCAACCCAACCTTTGAGGTGAAGTAGAAAATCATTATATATATTGTACAGATTCTTTTTATACATTTTTCTTCTTCCCGAAGAAAAAAAGAAGAATAATCGTTCCCTTCCCTTCTTCATCCTTCATCTTTTTCTGGTGAGCAGTTTCTACTCTCAATTCCTTTACTCGTTCTCCGATCATCCTCTAGTTTGCAATATTTTATTTATTTTAAAAAAAAATATATTTGGTTTCTGTGCTTGATGTTAGTAAACCTTTATGATTATGTGATGCTATAGTTAATTTTTGTGTGCGATGTTACAGTTAATTTTTGTGTGCAATGTTATAGTTAATATGTTCATGTTCAAAATTGATCTAAACATATGTTGTATCTGATTATTTATGACAGATTTTAGCTTTTTTTTAGATGGTCTAATTAGTTGTAACCTAAAGGGCAGTGTTCTTGGTGAGTCCCCCAAACTTTGCGTCTCCGAGCCGATGCGTCGGCCTGTATAGTATTTTTCTTCTTCTGCAGTACTCTGTACTGATGGTTGTTGAGTATCGCCTATGATGCACGGACACGGGTTGGACACCGGCTTTGGTGTGTCAAGCTGTATTTTGGAGTGTCGTTGGCGTGCCCAGTATGTACCCAGCACCGTGCTTCCTAGAATGCTTCTGATAAGCCCCTAAGAGATGGCCCAAGATTGGGGGAGCTGGACATTTCAATTTGGGTTTGTAAAGGTCCCATAGAGAATTGGATTATTTCTAATTATCCCATTCGAATTAATTGTAAAGTAAGAATGTTTTGTTTTATGGAACTTTTTTTGGGTGACAAAATGATTCCGATAAGGTCGAAATATCGGAGACAAGTCCCTTTTCCTAATATAGTATGTTGTTGCAGGACAGTTTTTCATCGATCCTAGTCATTGCCTTTTACACAGAACATTATGTGGATGTTATCTATTGTTTCCTTTGGGTAATTGATTCCGTTTTCAGGACGTTGATTTTAGTTTGCACAATGGGTGGTGGCCTGTTAGATGACTGGGAGCTCACTCCTTCGGGGAAAGTGTCAGTACAATTGTTGTTCTCGGGAGTCTGGAAACGGATAAGAGTGCTACCGGGAATAGCATCCTGGGCAGGGAGGCGTTTGTTTCAGATTTCGACCCTTGTGGTGTAACAAATACTTGTGAATTGCAAAGTAGGACCTTGAAAGATGGACGCACTGTGAATGTTATTGATACTCCGGTAAATGAAGCCCTATCTCATATCTTTCCATGATATTCTTCTAGTTTTAGACCTCAATATAATGCTGATGTATTCTGGGATTTCACTTATTGATAGCCTTATAACTAGAAAGAAATTAAGAGAATATCATACGATAAGTTCAAGTTGATTTTTAAAGCCAATATGTTATTCTGTTATCTTTAGAAGTTTGGGTCATTTTGAGAAATCTAATACTTTTCATTGAACTTTACACAGTATTAACATTCAATGTCGTATTATTCTACAAAGCTTTTATCCCGAGTTCTAGGGTCGGTTGCTTGAATCTTTTTCTTCCATTCATCTTTGTTAAGGGCTACGTCCTTTGCAACACCTAACAAAAACCATATCATTCTTTTAATCCATGTTCATTTAGGCTTACACCAAGTCCCAACAGCTCCTTTAACTAATATCTTATTGTTCCTCACTGGTGTATCTATTGGGCAACATTGTACATGTCCAAACTACCTAAGGCTTTTTTTTCTCTCTCATATTGTTCTCAATTGGAGCCACCTGTAAATTTCCATGAATATACTCTTTTCTTATCATATCTTTTAATGTATTTGTCACTCATCTATCTTAGCATTCTCTAACTTTTTATGAGAATATGTACTTATGTTCCCCCCCCTTTCCCCCCTCACCACTCAATTCTAGCTCCATCCTTGATTTCAGAGACGCTATTTTCTGGATATATTTTATCTTGTCTGTTCAACATTCTAGTCCATAAAGGATTGTCGGCCATGTAGCTATTCTTATATAGATTTTTCCTTTCAACTTCAATGTTATCCTGACCACAGAGCATGTTTAGCTATTAACTGTATTTCTGTATATTAATGGGTTGTTTTCTTCCTCAACTCTCCTTCGTTCTTTCTTTGTCGTCCGTTATCAGAGTATTAGAGGGTTAGATGATTAAAATGTGGACCTTGACCGAGGTCAATGACCAGTTTACTTCTTTTTTAATTGCTATTTATTCCCGTTGCCCTAATGGACAAAGAGATGAAACTGGCAGCATTCAGAAGATACATGCCTAGATGCGAGACCAGGGTTATCACGTTTGGGATCAACTTTTGTGGGTACCAAATAACTTTAGCCTAAGATTGAGGTCTACAAATTCTAAAACCTTAACATAGAATATAGGGAAGCAAGCATGGAAACTTCTATACTTCTATTTTTTTGTTTTGCTCCATGTCCTCTAGAGGTGGTGAGAAACACCATATGCCCTCAACCTTCCTTTTGATGCCACCTTATGTCATAAATTATGATCCATTAGGATAGTATTGACCCATTTATTTTCCTTTTACGGCCTCTTTGACAGCAGAGTTCTCCCCTGGAACTCAAATCTGGCTCATTTCCTGTCATGAAGGTGGTGAGAAACACCATATGTGCTCAGCCTTCCTTTGACGCACCTTATATCGTAAATTATGATCCACTAGGATTATAATTGACCAAAATATTTTCTTTTAAGTCCTCTTTGGTAGCAGAGATCACCCTGGATCTCAATTCTGGCCCATTTTGTGATTGGTTGTCTGGATGAGAATTTGGATCTCTGATCCGAGGCCCCATGGTCACCTTAGCAACATTCCAAAAGACCTCGGAACTGAGATCAGGGCATTGGCATCACAATTTCGATCCATACTCTCTCTCCCTCTCTCTCCTATCGGCCTATCGGTCTTTGTGCTCCTTTCCTCATCGTACGTCCTACTGCAACCTAGCCAATCATTATTGCCAAACACAATTTCTGTGAATATCCATGGATCTTAGATCCATATATATGACACCCAGGGAGATCTATGAAATCCATGTAGCCAAATAGTCTGTTAAGTTGTAATCTTTATAACAAAAAGGATGTGCTATATAACTGCTGGCCAGTCCAATAAGCTACTTCAATACAACAATTTTAGTCATATCAAGGAATGTGTTGCATATAACATGTAGAAGCTAATATATTTGGTTTATTTTAAAATTATACTTAGAGCTTAGAATTAATTTCCTGTTTAATATTTCGTTATTCTTGTTCATGTCTATTTTGTAGGACTGTTTGATTTATCAACCGAGTCTGAGCTCGTTGGTAAAGAGATAGTTAACTGTATACGTTTGGCTAAGGATGGTATCCATGCTGTACTTCTGGTTTTCTCCATTACATCACGCTTTACAAAAGAAGAAGAGGCTGCCATTCAGAAAATGAAATCCTTTTTTAGTGAGAAAATCGTAGACTACATGATCGTAGTTTTTACGGGTGGAGATGTTTTTGAAGCTAGAGGAAAGACCTTGAAGGATTATGTCAGTCGTGGCCCTGAGCCTTTAAAGGTTTGGTTTTATATCTTTGCAATTGCTTTAAATCTACATTTATACATTATGCCTTGCACATTAAGGGTTCGTTTGGACATGCTTTCTAAAATTTTGTTCTGAAAACAGTTTTCTGAAAGTAAGTTATAAAGTTGTTTTCTGAATATAGAAATCTCGACTTTGCGTTTGGTTACTTCCATCTGAAAAATAATTTTTAAAAACAAAAGTTGAATATTGTGTTTGGTAAAATATTTTTGGAAAAGTAGTGTCCACTCAAAATTTTGCCTGCTATATCAGTGTCTATTCCGACACATTTTCTGTCCCACTCTGTCGGATACTGTGTCTAAGTTCCTCTTCAGGCCCAGCTCCTCCACCTGGAGATCCGGCCACGAGGGTCCTGCTCTCCGTGCTCGGCCAACACATTTTGTGTCTGACAACACATTTCTTGTCCAGTCCACACAATCAATTCTTTTCGTGCACAGTCCACCGCCGACTCCAGCGGATCTCGTCGTCGAAGGTGGAAAAAATCCTATTTGGTCCGGCGGCCGCGATGGTCCCAATGGTGCAGCGAGCACGGCATGGTCCTGCCCCACTCAGCAGGAGCTTGGGGATCTTCAAGAAGATGTTGTGACCGCCATCCCCAAGTTGTTGTGACCGCCACTAGTCGTTTAGGTCTCTAGTCGGCCAAAATCCCGAAGCCATCCACAAGTTGTTGTGACCGTCGCTAGTCGGCCAGAACTCGTTTCGTCCTCGGCCCTCGATGGCGATCTTCAAGAATATGCTGTGACCGCCATTCTCGAGCTCCACCGAGCACCTCGCCTCAGTCCGGCGGTCGCGGCTCCACCGAGCTCGACCAACCCTAGGTTTTGAGGCCGTGTCTTCGCCCTTGGCGTCCCCGTCCTCGCTGCCCAGGTGCTTCTCGTCGCCGAGGCCGAAGTGGAGCTGGAGGAGGCCGGTTTCCCACTGGAGGAGGGTCGAGGAGGCGGAGCTCGAGCAACAACGCCAACTACTCGCTCGCAGGAGCTTGGAGATTTTTCTCTTACAGCGAAAATATGAGAGAGAGAGAGAGAGAGAGAGAGAACCCCTTTGCAAAGAAGGAAATTGTTTTCAGAAAACACATTTTCTCTCTTCTCTGAAAACGAAGTTTAAACTGCGGTTTTCGAAAAAAAAATTGTTGTTTGAAATATTCTGGTTTTGAGTTTCTGTATGTGGAAAAGAAATATTAAATTCGACAAGATGAAGTAATGGAATGTATGATGTAAAATTTCGAAGAAGGGACCAAAAGTATAATGCTACAGAGTAACAGATTATAAACGAGACACTATTTTTAGAATATATTGTTTATACAAAAGTAGCACAATCAGAAATAAATGATTAAATACTTATCTCATCATTCTTATTCAAGGAAGAAACATATGCTGCTTATCATTCAGAAGTATACAGTAGTAAGCAATAGAAAATGATTTAAAAAAGAAGAAGAAGATGCAGAATATAGTTATCTTTTGGGAAGAAGGAAATACCCACCATTCAAGACAACCTGCTATGTATATGAAGGCACCAGTCTATAGAAACTTGATAAGACTCTGGGCTCAGGTTAGGAATCTTGAGAAATTCCATACGGATCCTATCATCCTAGTAGACATTCTATGTTGTAAATAGAGAAATGTAGAAGAGAACAGTGGATGGCAGGCGACAGCATATTAAAACTGCTGCCATCACTATTAAGGAACATAAACATAGAGGGAAATCAAGAGGATGGCCACTTAGTATACACTGTTTTTTTTTCTCTTAAGCTGATGATTCTTGAGAGTGATCCTTAAACCGATTTGTTCTCTCTGTACATTTTTTCCTACAATTTATTTTGAGGAAAAGTAGCAACAGCCTCCCTGTTTCATTAAAGAGACTAATGAAACCGTGAAGTCCAAAGACCATATCACTACATCAGTTAGTACAGCACACAAATAGAATAAGTCATAAACATCATGGTCCTAAAAATGAAGGAGAAGGAGACCAAATAAATAGAGAGAGAGGTTTCACGTAGGAGTGTTTTCTGTGTGAAAAATGAAGGAGAAGGAGACCAAATAAATAGGCTGAAGCTGTTTCAAGGTTCAATGAATCTGGACATGAGCCACATACAGGGTATTTAATGACTCATAAACAGGCCATTAAGGAGCAAATAAAACGTAGAAAAAAGCTGTTGCAAGGTTCAATGAATCTGGACATGAGCTTCAACGTTCAAATTTGAAAGAGCCAAATGGGTTCAAAAAATAAAGAGCAGCAAAAAGATTTTTGGATCACAGCCCGAACCCGAAGAGTAAATTGGATCGGCATTCGGCGCCCGCAGGTGTGGGCACGTACCCGCACCCGTTACGCGCGCCGAACCGAACCAAACCGAATCGAGCCGAGCCGAGCCGGGCGGCGGCGCGCGCGTGTGGCCCAAGGGGTCCCCCACACAACATCTTTAAGAGAGCAATGAAGAGGAACTAATATATGCATACAAGGAGGAGTTGGCCCATCCGATGTGGGACTAAAAGAAAGAAAGAAGTTGAGCTTTTGCTCAAGTAAGGCTAACAATACAGACCTCTTAGGCTCATATCTATGACTTGGTCCATGTATCAGGCGAAGTATTATCTTTGTATAGCCAGCCAGAAAGGTTCAAAAAGTTGATACTAATATGCCTTAGCGTTTTGGTTCAGATCTGAAAATTGCTGATTGAAACTCAGGAGAAAAAAATTTGAGTTCAATCGATTATCACAAGCATTGCCACTTAAAATATTGGATGGTTCAGCTAGAACCCGACTGATTGACGGAACACCTGAAGTTCATAAGATTTGTACTTGTGTCGGTAAAAGTGCATCTTCATCATCTGCAAACCCACACGACCCATATTAACGAACTGACTGACTCGAGTTGCGTTGTCGACGTAGTAAGTAATAGACTGACCTGAGTTATGTTGTCCACATGCACACCTAAGATAGGTCGGTTACAAATTGAAATTTTGTCTGGGCCATTTTATATCTAACTGACTCAAACCCAACTGTTTCCACGGAACCAACAACAATTATATGGATAATGCATGAAATTATGTTCAAACGTCAAAATTTTCATTTTCTTTATATTATTAAGAATCTTTTAACAATTTAATCAAGGTGCCTTAACTTGGAATCTAGTTTGATATTGTTACTACCACCGAAACTAGAACTGATTTGGTGGTGGGGTGTGTGTGTGTGTGTGGGGTGTTTGGGGGGGGGGGGGGGGGGGGGAGTGGCGCTTCAATACTTTGGCTTGTTTTGAGTGCTAAAAGTTCTTCATATATTTATCTGTGTTGCCTTAAGGTTTGTTGTTCTATTTCTTCTGCAGAATATTGTCAAACTATGTAAAAACAGAGTGATGCTCTTTGATAACACTACTGAGGACGAAACTAAGAAAGCCAAACAGGTAGATGACTTACTTTCTCTTGTAGACTCGGTTGTCGCAGATAATGACGGAAGGCCTTTTTCAAATGAAATCTTTGATGAGCTTAAGGTACAGTTCACCTTCATTCTTGCTTTAAGTTTTGGAAGTAGCATTTAGCATTATTGTATAATACATCTTAAAATTATCGTCTCACTGTATTTATTCTTTGCATAGTCATGTCCTCATTGTCGACACAAGGATTTCTTTTCTTTCCTTTTCTGAACAGGGCTGTTTTACTAGACCATTTGAATGCCCAACAATAATGGAAGTAGCATTTAATATTTTTGTCTTACTTAATCTTCAAGTAGTCATGTCCTGATTGTTGACCAAGGATTTCATTTGCCAGAAAGGAGCTTTAAGAATGCTGGATCAAGTTAAAGAGGTTGAGACTAGGAAAGGATACTCAGAGCAGAAGATATCTGAGTTGAAGGAACAAATACACAAGTCATACGACGATCAGCTCAAACGAGTGACTGAAATGGTACTCTTATGTTTTGCTGTATACCATGTCTGTATGTGTTATATTATCTTGAACTCCTTCAACCTGTCATTCTTACAGTTTACTTGACCTGAAAATATTAGTACTGGTCTGATTATGTGTATGTGTGAAGGTAGGAAAAAAAAATCATTTTTAAATTCTGTCGTGCAAAATTATCTTCACTATTAATTAAGTCATCAAATATACAAATTAAACCATTTATATCATCGTATAATTTCATCACTAGAAAAAGCAGGTGTAACAAAATGTCAACAAACATTATCCATAATTTTTGGATATAAATTATAAATGAAAGGCAAATAATAAATAAAATAATCAGCCCTGAATGTTTTATATATGTGGTTGCTCAGTTATTTGACTGGGCAGCTTTATATACAGATAACTTTTGCTTTTACTTTGTTAGGAAGAAAACAGTCCTTCAGTGTCGAAAGCCTTCCTAAGAAGGTTCCAGTAGATATCTCCTATATCGGTTACTACTTTGCATAAACATGATCAGTAAACTATTTAAAATATTTATCCATGTCAGTAATAGAAATGCCTCACTATTATTGTTATGTAAATGTACATGCATGCGAATGTTTGAAACTTGAAAAACATATAGGGAAACTTGTTGAATTTACATTCTTTGTGTTTAAGATTCCTGGCTCCTGTCTTTTACCTATAATATGTCAAGACTTATGCCTACGGTAACTTTTGGTTTCATTTTGGTGGGAAGAAACAGCTGTTCAGTATCCAATTGCCCTCCTTAGAAGTGAAGGGTCCACTGTAGAGGTTCTATATTGATGAGTGATTAAAATAAACATGAAGAATAATGATTGTGATTAATATTTTGAAAACTTAATCATGTCAGTAACCAGAAGGTCCACTAGAAATATTCACATTATTATGTTATGTTAATCTGCGTACATGAATGTGATTGTTGAAAATCTTATATGGAAACATGTTGGATGATCGATCTTCTGTGTTTAAGATTCCTGGCTCCAGCCTACTGTACACACCTATATGTCAAGACATTTGCTTATTGTTGCATAATTCTAATGCCTGATCCCTTGGTTACATCAGTCATTTTATTACGTTCTTGAGATTTATAAAAACAATCAATGCTTTGCACTCTAATGTTGTTTCCATATTGTTGATTCTTGCTGAAAACTTATTTCAGTAGTTAATATTGTTGTAATGTTTGCTCATTATATGATTTAAAATTTGTCTGGATGCCAGAAATTTTGAGGGGAAGGACGAAAACGAATGCCCAAATTTATACGGAACTTAAATCCAAGGATCTTCTTAAAGGTCCTAAAATATAAATTTTTAATGACCCTATTGTTTTCTATTATAATTCGTTTAAGCTATTACTTTTTCTACATATTCTTGTTCCAAATTCCGTCAAATGAGTGCTCGCTTTTTTCATGAAATACGGACAGTTCAATGCTTGATAACTTTGAATCATTTCGGTGTGTGATATGTTCCTCAAGCTCTTATGTATACTTGTACTCGAGTAGAATGTACCCTATAGATTTGCATATTCTATCATATTTTAATTATTAGTCTTAAGCAGTTCAATATTTGTGGAACCCTGCAGATCGAGCAGAAGTTGAGTGATGCCATAGAGAGACTTGAGAAACAATTGGCAGAGGAACAAAATGCACGATTAGAAGCAGAGAACTATGCCAGGGAAGCCCGTATGAAATCAGATGAGGAGATTACCAAGCTCAGAGAACAATTAAGGAGGGCTCAGGAGGAGTCCCAGGAATTTAGGAAGCTCGCGGGTAACAAGTGTGCCATCCTATGAGAACAATATCTAGTCCCTTGTCTAAATTTATGTAGACGTTATTATGAGTTTTACTATTTTGCGTAAAAGCTTGAATACTTATAGGTGGAAAAATTATTGTTGATGAACCTCAAAACTCTATTTAAAAAGTTTGTTTGTAGAACTAATTATATGTGTGGTCAACCTCTATATAAGCCTACTTGTTTCTTGGTTTCATTAATAGTTGGTTAGCATATTATCCATTGTGTGGAATATTTCGCGGTAAATGCTGCTCTACTTAAGAGGATTATTCTTGTGGTTATTTAGGGGTCTTTACCTATTATAATTCCTAGAGGGTGATTGATCTTTGAACTCGGAAGTTATTCCAATATGTACTGAAGGTGGAGTAGTTGCATGGAATATTCATCTGGCAGAATAATGACATCCGGTCAAGCAAGCCCATATTCCATATATTACAGGGGATTGTGATTGGAACTAGTGTTTTAAAAACCGGACCGGCAACCTTCGTGAACCGTTAGCTTTTTCAAACCGGTCAATGTTGACCTACTGTTTTTTCAAAACTAGTTACAAGTGAATATTTTTGTAAAAATCAGTATTCAAAAGAGTAAACTTGGACCACTTAGGTTGAGTTACTGGTTGAACCGGTTTGATCTGATCCAGTACTTTGTCTGGGTCGATTTTTGGTATCAGGTTATATGCAGCACTTTGAACAAAATTGGCCGTGTATATTGCAACTACAAATACTCCAGGGATTCATTCTGCCATTTACTTTCGAACAAATTAATCTTGTGATGCACTATATGGTTGTGATAATTCATCTATGGTCTTCCAATAGATCTCAAGCGGATATATGGACTTACATTCATGCTATGGCACATGATCGAAAGAATTTTGCATAGTCTATCAAGTCTAGAAGGTTCTTTGATAGAACGTTCCAAAATATTCTAGAATTGCTTAGAATTATTGGGAAGATTCGTTGAATATTCTCCTTGAATATTTTCTGGAAACTTCTTGGAATATTATTTTGCTGGAAGATTCCTACCATAATTTGCATGATTGTAAATAATTTTTATATTTGTATTGTAAATATCTAGGATAGATAGATGGTGGAAACTTGGCATAATTATAACCATTCGTGTAAAGTCTTTGAGAGGTTATATAAGGATTATATCATATTTGTTCCTCACCATTCAAAATTTATATTTCTATATAATAGTGAAAGTTTTCATCTACCCAATAGTCTTAGCAATCTAGTTAGACATTTGAAAAAAAAAAATTACATTAGTCTTAGAGGAGAAAATTTGTGTACCGAACAAATTAGAGGTGTAGACAAAACACTTTAAATAGTGACACATTCCACGAAATAGACATGACACAATGATGTTCACCATGGACTTCTTTCACAAAAGGGTAATGTGAAATTCAAGTGTTTATTAGAAGTCCTCGTCCATTAGTTATCAAATAACTTTTGTTTCTGCTTTTAAAAAGAAAGAAAGAACTAAAAACTTTCACCCAAATAAGATGTATCAAACCTAGAGAAACATAAGAACCAGTGGAAAAAAGAGAAAGAATTCCTTAGCATTTAATTAACTTGGAGTTATAACAAATATAAATAAATAGTATATTAGCAAATAAAACAACCTTGAATATCAACTGTGCTTTATGGACCCCGGAGGCCATGGCTCCCGCATGATGTGGTGGTCCTCCATTGGATGGGGGTCCGGAGTTTCCGGCGGTGGTACTGAAGTGAAGGGGGTGGGGTGGGGGGGGGGGGGGGGGGGGGTAGGCGGGTAGCAAATTTTGGTAATAGGATTGTCGAAATTTTCGTAGTCCTCGTACATTGCTATGACTGGCAAAATTTTGTCAGTTCTCCTTCATCTCAAATGTCTTGTATCTGTTCTGAAGTTTCGAACCTCCATTGATGGAGTTCAAAACTTTGTGAATAGTGTCTTAATGGGCTTTGTTTTGATTTGGAGATTTTCAGGAAGAGAGAAGGAAGAAGAAGAGAGAATTTTGGACAAACTAGAAAGGTGGTCTGGCTTATAACTGAACAAAAACAAGAGTCAGATGTTCCTTAACAGGACTTGCAGAGGTAAAGAGACTTGGTTGGGGAAGATGGAGATTTCTGAGGGTGCACTTCCAGTTAAATATTTAGGGCTACCTATGTCTATCAACCAGGCCATTTATACAGATTGCGAGGACATCCTAAACTACACTCAAGCTAGGTTGGCATGATGGTAGGCTCAGATCCTGTCGTTTGGGGGCATGATAGAACTCATCAGGGCAGTCATTTCGGCTATTGCTTTGTACTGGCTCCAAGCTATCATGATCCCTTTAGCTACTATTCACAAGATAGAACATATGTGTGCTAATTTTCTTTGGAAATGAGGAATTCATGCGATCAGTTGGAAGAAATTGTGCCGACCCAAGAAAGCGGGGGGTGTAGGATTGATGTCGCTTACTATGCTTGGAAAAACAGCCTCCTACAAACTGTTCTGGAGATTCCTCTATGTCAAATCTATCTGGACGGATTGGATCATGGGGAGATACTTCCCTAAGGAAGATTTCTGGTCTGCCAAGATCAATAACAACTTCTCGGTGACGGTTAAAATGCTCCTGGGGTTGAGGAGCTTGGTTAAACCTAGAATTACTAGGGTTATTTGTTCTGAAAATCAGACTAGTTTGTTGCATGATCCTTGGATCAACCATACCAGCCTGATTGATAGAGAGGGATGGCACATATACGAGATAAGGGGATCTACTGAACATGTTAATTGTCTGATCCAGGAGGGAGCGTGGAACTTTCAAGGTCGGTTGATAGAGGCGGCTCATGTGGTTGATATTCGAGAGGTGGAGATAGACAGGTTGGACATGGAGTATTACTGGATGTGGGAGAAAATGGATAAAGGCACTTTCTGCTTTCGGAAGACCTTCAACCAAATCATGAGCAGAAATCCGGATGTGGATTGGGCACAACTGGTTTGGACTAAAAGAGGAGCGGTTAAGGACTACATATGTCTATATAAGATTATCCATAACTGACTTCTCACTAGAGACCGTCTGAGCAGGTTTGGTGTGGACTGCTCGGATAAGAAATGCTGCTTATGTGGGTATATGGATGAGACCAGGGATCACCTTTTCTTTTGCTGCGACTTTGTTTGGGAGATCTGGAATAAACTTTGCAGATGCTTTGGACTTTCGGCTACGCAAAATATGGACCTATTGTCAGTCTTGAATGAGGTTAGAACTCAAAAAGACAAATGACCAGGAGCATATATGCGACTACATATGATTCTAGGTACGGTGGTGTGGCATGCGTGGAAGGAACGAAACCAACGTATTTTTGAGGGACTGACTACCAGTATTATTATTGTACAAAGATAAATACAAGCTGATATAGATATCCTTAACCCAAGATGAATTCATTTTGTGTCTTGGTTGGGATGATAGTGTTGTAATATCTTGTTTTGACTTTCAATAATATTTACCTTCTTCAAAAAAGAAAAAAAAAATATAATATTTGTTTGGAGATTTGTGGATTTGTTTTTATTTGAATTGGATTATGTTAAGTTTAGGGATTTTTTTGGTTTATAGTTTAATTTGGATAATGATATGTGTGTTGCCTCAAAGAAACACAAATATATTACCAAAAAATTATAATAAAATAAGTTATGTTGCCCTCTAACTTATGACGTCTCCAAGATGAAAGTGTTATATCGAACATCTAAAAAAAAAAAAGATAAACATGTTGTGCCAATAACACTGGTCTAAATTCTGTTTGTAAAAAAATATTTTCTAGTTTTGTAAGAAAGCATATGAATAACTTATTAACTTCATCTAGCATTTTCTTTTTTGTACCCACCTATCATTAAAATTACTCCAAAGTAGGAATAAAATAGTAACTTCAATTTAGTAGCATTTGGGAATGTTTTTTTTACAACTATATATAACTAGAACTTTAAAATGTTGAGCCCTGTATAATGCCAACACATTAAAGTATACATGCTGTTTATTTTTCATAAATACTCTTTCTCTTCCTTTTCTTCCTCTATTCGCTCGATGGTCTGAAGGCTCAGATATACTTGGCTTTAAGAACTCTCGGATGTCAATTATAGCAATAGTTTTAGGTTTACAACCAAAAGTCTTACAATTCTTTTATAATCGTGTAGGTGATAGCTGTCAGTCATCTCTTCCCTAATCTTCTTTCGTATGAAGAGAAAGAACCAATTAACAACCGTCACCTAGGCTGGTGGACCCCACGGTACAATAATGAATCAGCCTACGAATTGACATCAAGACCGTGACTGACATGGCTGGCTGGTTTGACCCTATGGTACAGTAATGAAGACGTGTTGTGTTGAGGTTCATCTGCCATGAATTGCATCATCATATATCATCGGGCCATGTCAGGGGCTAGCTAGGTGAACCATTCCTTATTTGTTCAACTAAGAAAAGTGCAGCTCCACCTACACCACATGTACAGTATAGTACAGTACAGTACAGTACAGGTGAATGAATATGAGACCAAAAGTTGTGGAGACCAATAAGGAGGAGAATGACCTAACTTCCTTCCTTTAAGCAACCCCCTTCCAATTAGCATAGCACCATAACACTATACAACTTTTGACCTAGGCATATGTAATTGCGTATCGAACGGATCCATGAGAGGTCTGGACGGGGCCCGGGGCTAGAGGGGTAGGGATGAGCATTATTCGATTTTGGTTCGAATTCGATTCGATTCATTTTGAACGTATTAAAAAAGTCAGTTTGATTTCGATTTTAAAAATATTAAAAAAAATTATTTTGTTTCGGTTTTGATTTTAGTTTTCGATTTTGGTTTTGACTTTCAGTTTCGATCTAAAATCGAAAACTGAATAAGACTTATACAATTATTAAATACCCTCGTTTTTATGCATATTTTATAATTAAAAATGTATATATTTTCAAAACAACAGTTCTATATAAGTATTTAACTTTGATACTTTAAGAACTAGTCAAAATTTAGGTCCAATATTAAAATACAACAAATATATATATAAAAATTGTTATCTTTAATATAGTTTAATTACAATTTTAAATTTGGTATCAGTCATTAAACAATAAAAATTACTCAACCGAATAAATCGAATTCATCATTCCATTATGGCTAACTTTGATTTGGTTTTGATTTAGGATTTTTAGAATTTCGATTTCGATTATAGCTTGTAAATTTGTGTTGCTTATGGGGACAGATCGAGAAGAGATCTAGATGGGACCAGGGCCCTCCAAAATTTCTAAACTACTACTGGCATGATATGTATATGTAGCTAATGTGTATACATTTATGTTTATTAATGGTCCTTTTTAATATAATTGTTAAGGTCTTTTAGTTAGTTCTATCGAACTCAACTGGTCTTGTGGTCAGTGAGAAGAGATATAATATTTTTGACTAGACGGACGGTCTCGCGATCAAACTACGGAGAAGATGTGGGACAATTGTCACGCCCCAATCTCCCGCGAGCCCGATCGTCCCCGCTGAACGTGAATCACCACGTTACAGCTCTCCCGCAGGACGATCGTTCCCATCGGGACGTGATGCCGTGCAAGCCTAAAGTGCGCTTGCACAAGGCCAAAGCTTTGATACAAGGGCAAGTAAGCTATTCGATACTGAAGCAGCGGCACATAACATTGCAGAAAAGTGAAGAACACAATGGCTTATGAAAATAGGCTCTTTTATTGATATTCACAAATGTTACTACAATTCGCTCAAGCACTCTTCTCTCGATTACAATGATACCGTTCCATACATTATGTCCCTCTATACAAAAGCAACTCAAAGCAGGCACAACTCGATGCGGCTCCAGGCATCGACTCCAGATTTTCGGTTCCTTGGGATGAGGCACGGCTATCGCTTCCTCAGACGAACGAGCACCTGAGAACAAGCAAACTGTTGGTGGGTCAGCACTTTATGCAAGTACTGGTGAGATAAATCAACTGAACAGAAGCTACACCCCCTGAAACCCACACTAAGTAATCATGTTATAAAACATTGCATTACTAGTGATCTTGCTAGTTTTACCTAGGTTCGTTTCATGCAGTTCTAGCCGAGTCATATTACATTGTTTGGAAACATGCTTTGAAAATAGGAATCAAACAACCAATCAATCGAGGCAACCAATTCAAGCACGAGGAATCTTGTTCGGGTGTGCACAGCGTGTTCGGTGAACTATATGCAAGGATTCTAGGGACAGGCAGCATTTCGGGACCATCAATCAAGCACACAAGTTAACTATCAATCAGAGGTCGGTCTCCGAGTAACTCAGGATCGGTAGCGGTAATCCAGCTAACCAATGACTCACATTCTGACCTATTAGCAGCTGTGACTCATGGTTGCACATTACTGCCGAAGCAGCCGTAGCCAAGGTTCAGCTCTGCACTAATAGTCATTGTCCGACCGAATGCAATGCATGAAGCACTAACGGGGGTCTCTACGATGCAGACAAAATGAATAAGCAGGCTTATGTATAAACTGATATTTCTTACCCACGGCCGAGCGGTTATCCCTGCAGCAAACATACAAGTTAGCAACAATTGCATAAACATATATGTTTTACCGTTCTTTAGTTCCCTGTCCGTCTCTGCATCAAACAGTTAGGTATGCAAGAAGGCTAGCCTAGCATGCTTCCTAACGACTTGAATGCAGCTTATCCCATACACTTCTCTAATGCAGACTCAACTCTTCTCAACAGAAGCACCGCCTCCCTCTAATAGCCACGACCCCCTGGATCCCGAAGGACCGGAACATCAGGGCGCACTATTAGTCTCCCCCATCGCATCACCATCCTCCACCCAATATCCACGCCCCGAGCTCAGGGCGCTTTATTGGACTCCCACATATCGTTTGTCCTCCATCCACCGCAAGCACCCACATATCACTTAGCACATCTCTTTCACAATAGCACACAACATGACAAGCACATTCCTAATAGCCGCACCCCCAAGATCCCGAAGGACCGGACGTCAGGCGGGCTACTAGTCTAGCACACATAAGACAAGCATTACTCTCGCATTGAAACAAGCATTCACGACAAGCCAAATGAACACGATGACAAGCAAACATATGAACGATCTTTTAGTTGGGACTAGCATGGCACGGGTCTATTATCACATCAAGTAAAACATGTAGTTCTATCTTCTTAGCATAGCAATGGTTCTATCTCATTTTAGACAAGCATACATATTCTCTTAGCTAGGCAGCGTATTCGTTTCAGTGACAAGCTATGTGAGTTCTCTTATTAGCATGCTGAGTCGGTTCTATCTTTTTCTTATGAAAACATTTCTTCTTAAGCAAACAATCATTTAAAACTCAGATTCATTATTAAGTCGTGCAAGAATCAGAGAATGCAGTTCTGCCCACTCACCTTGATTAATCGGTCGGGAACTCTCCGAGAAGACTTCCGTTCGAGCAAGCAAGTCGATCCCACTTGTACATAGTGCCGACGCGGAGCGGGGCACTACATACTTACCCACCAACAAAGAGTTTCGTCCTCGAAACTCAAGGAAAAACTTAAACGAAAATATATAGCAGCGATAGTCCTCATCCCTCGCCATCCCAAATCAAAACTCAGGAAATCACATCTCAATAAAACTCTAGCCAACAAAATCACAAATCACATCTTAAGCAAATGAAAACAAATCCAAAATACTTTTGCCGACAACTTTTGAGAATATTTACGGACTCATTGTATGGAACGTTTATTGCATCTCACATCAGGTACATCTCAGAGTTGGAAGCAACGGAATGGGCAAAGAATCGAGTCGCTCTGATACCATTATGTCACGCCCCAATCTCCCGCGAGCCCGATCGTCCCCGCTGAACGTGAATCACCACGTTACAGCTCTCCCGCAGGACGATCGTTCCCATCGGGACGTGATGCCGTGCAAGCCTAAAGTGCCTTGCACAAGGCCAAAGCTTTGATACAAGGGCAAGTAAGCTATTCGATACTGAAGCAGCGGCACATAACATTGCAGAAAAGTGAAGAACACAATGGCTTATGAAAATAGGCTCTTTTATTGATATTCACAAATGTTACTACAATTCGCTCAAGCACTCTTCTCTCGATTACAATGATACCATTCCATACATTATGTCCCTCTATACAAAAGCAACTCAAAGCAGGCACAACTCGATGCGGCTCCAGGCATCGACTCCAGATTTCCGGTTCCTTGAGATGAGGCACGACTATCGCTTCCTCAGACGAACGAGCACCTGAGAACAAGCAAACTGTTGGTGGGTCAGCACTTTATGCAAGTACTGGTGAGATAAATCAACTGAACAGAAGCTACACCCCCTGAAACCCACACTAAGTAATCATGTTATAAAACATTGCATTACTAGTGATCTTGCTAGTTTTACCTAGGTTCGTTTCATGCAGTTCTAACCGAGTCATATTACATTGTTTGGAAACATGCTTTGAAAACAGGAATCAAACAACCAATCAATCGAGGCAACCAATTCAAGCACGAGGAATCTTGTTCGGGTGTGCACAGCGTGTTCGGTGAACTATATGCAAGGATTCTAGGGACAGGCAGCATTTCGGGACCATCAATCAAGCACACAAGTTAACTATCAATCAGAGGTCGGTCCCCGAGTAACTCAGGATCGGTAGCGGTAATCCAGCTAACCAATGACTCACATTCTGACCTATTAGCAGCTGTGACTCATGGTTGCACATTACTGCCGAAGCAGCCGTAGCCAAGGTTCAGCTCTGCACTAATAGTCATTGTCCGACCGAATGCAATGCATGAAGCACTAACGGGGGTCTCTACGATGCAGACAAAATGAATAAGCAGGCTTATGTATAAACTGATATTTCTTACCCACGGCCGAGCGGTTATCCCTGCAGCAAACATACAAGTTAGCAACAATTGCATAAACATATATGTTTTACCGTTCTTTAGTTCCCTGTCCGTCTCTGCATCAAACAGTTAGGTATGCAAGAAGGCTAGCCTAGCATGCTTCCTAACGACTTGAATACAGCTTATCCCATACACTTCTCTAATGCAGACTCAACTCTTCTCAACAGAAGCACCGCCTCCCTCTAATAGCCATGACCCCCTGGATCCCGAAGGATCGGAACATCAGGGCGCACTATTAGTCTCCCCCATCGCATCACCATCCTCCACCCAATATCCACGCCCCGAGCTCAGGGCGCTTTATTGGACTCCCACATATCGTTTGTCCTTCATCCACCGCAAGCACCCACATATCACTTAGCACATCTCTTTCACAATAGCACACAACATGACAAGCACATTCCTAATAGCCGCACCCCCAAGATCCCGAAGGACCGGACGTCAGGCGGGCTACTAGTCCAGCACACATAAGACAAGCATTACTCTCGCATCGAAACAAGCATTCACGACAAGCCAAATGAACACGATGACAAGCAAACATATGAACGATCTTTTAGTTGGGACTAGCATGGCACGAGTCTATTATCACATCAAGTAAAACATGTAGTTCTATCTTCTTAGCATAGCAATGGTTCTATCTCATTTTAGACAAGCATACATATTCTCTTAGCTAGGCAGCGTATTCGTTTCAGTGACAAGCTATGTGAGTTCTCTTATTAGCATGCTGAGTCGGTTCTATCTTTTTCTTATGAAAATATTTCTTCTTAAGCAAACAAGCATTTAAAACTCAGATTCATTATTAAGTCGTGCAAGAATCAGAGAATGCAGTTCTGCCCACTCACCTTGATTAATCGGTCGGGAACTCTCCGAGAAGACTTCCGTTCGAGCAAGCAAGTCGATCCCACTTGTACATAGTGCCGACGCGGAGCGGGGCACTACAACAATGAGTCCAAATAACA
Organism: Iris macrosiphon; assembly: GCA_036927795.1. Taxonomy (NCBI): domain Eukaryota; kingdom Viridiplantae; phylum Streptophyta; class Magnoliopsida; order Asparagales; family Iridaceae; genus Iris; species Iris macrosiphon. Next base: position 145,410,943 of record JAYESA010000017.1, on the reverse strand, counting down.
TGCAATACACTGCGTATAAAATCTCGTATCGTCAGACATCTCAAGAAAAATGGTCTCTTAGTTAGTTCTAAGTGACATCAGTTGGAAACAATAAGATCCTAAGTTGGACGAGTTGGATCGTGTTTTATTTTGGGTTAGTTTTTCATACCAGTATATTTGCTTGGATTATACCTCATGAAATAGAATAACTATAATAGCATATGTATTCTTTGACAATTAATATTTAATACAAGATGTTATAATTTTTTTTTAATTTTTTGCAGATATTTTTATAAAAAAATATTATATTTATTTATGAGCTGGAAAGTATGAACAATAAAAAAAAATGATCGTTTTGTATCGTATCGTGTCTGATGACATGACATACGTTAAATATAGTAGGACACAAAAATATGTCTTGCGTCATTGTTTTTTTAGTCATATTGTATCATGTCATATTTTTGTGTGTGCAGATAGTTTCACAAATTTTTTACTTTGGCTCTCCCTCAATCTACTTTCTGACTATGCCCCTAGCTATAATAATAAGAGGGTGTTTATTTTTATCTCTAATTAGAGGCAAATCACTAATTGGATCTAACTAAAGGAGAGTCCACAAAAAAAACTTTTTTTATTTTGTAACTAATTAATGCAATTTGACGTTGATAACTAATTAGAAGCTTCGAAAAAGAAAGAGGTAACATGTCGCTATTTTTGTAACTCAACTAGTAAATGGAGATAAAATAAACCATTATAATCCTTAGAAAATTTATTATTTAATTATTATATCCTTAACACCAGTGATATTAAATCTGAACAGATAAACATAAATAAAGAAGAAGAAAAATGAAGGAAAAACAAAAAAAGTGATTTGCGTTTTTCTTTGGTCGGACACTTGATTGTGGTTTGTTTTCCTCTTCTGTCTCTTTTTCTATCTTTTATAATAGAAATACATAAATAAATTGATGTCCTAATTAGACATTGAAAAATAATATATAATCATTAATTAGTAAAAATAAATTATAAACCACTAATTAAAGTCTATAATTTTGATCCCATCTTTATTTAATGTCACCTCTTATTTGTAAAACATCATCTTTCTAGTCTCCAAATAACTTTTCGGAATCTCTCTCTCTCTCTCTCTCTCTCTCTCTACAAACATTTCAAGAACGTTGCTATTATTTCCATCATCGTCTGCTCGACTGGATCTGTTCATGAGCAATAACCTGCTGCTTCTTGAGTACTTCAACGTCGATATATCGTTAGGGTCGATACAATGTCTGCATAAGAGACATTTGGAGTGCGACTCGAGCCAGTCGATGTGAAACTTGTGCTTGCACTTGAAAAATAGTCGGAGAACGTCCGCATCACGGTGGAAACACAGTAAATCATTTTAAAAGATATACTTCCATCTCTAAAGTAGTTTATTTAACACAAATGCTCCATAACATAGGCTTACACATCTATTAGAGGCTCCATAACATAGGCTTACACATCTATTAGAGTGCCACTAAACTATATATGTATATATATATATATTATGCTTTTTCTTTCCTTCATTTCTTTTTCACAATACAAGGTCAATAACAAGAAAAGAAAAAGAAAAAGAAAATAATTACACAAAAGTTGCATCCTTTTTTCCTTTCTTGTTTGCTACATGCCCTCACTAGTACCTACATTCATTCACACATTAAGTATGTTCTCATCACCAACTCTCTTGGAGGAGCCCTGGGCAGGTTCTTGGGCAGCAATGGGGGGCATGGAGGGGTTGTAGGAGTACCATTTGGACCAGAACAAGTAGTTGAAGAAGTTGAGCGCGCTGAGCCCCGCCATCAACCAGTAGAACAGGTCCAGCCTGTCCTTGTCCAGATCATTCTCACCGAGCCAGCCCCCGCCCCTCTTCCCAGTCACCCTGTTCACAAGCGACACGAGCAAGGAGCTCAAGAAGAACCCGAACGAGTAGGAGCAGTACGTCATCGCGGTCAGGAACGACTGCATCCCCGCCGCCACCGACTGCTTGTAGAAGAACTCGATCAGCCCCACCGCCGTGAACATCTCCGACACCCCGAATATCAGGAACTGCGGCGCTATCCACATTATCGACAGCGCCGTGCCCGTGTCCGACTCCGAGCGGTGCTCCCTCCTCTTCCTCTCGACCAGCGCGGCCGCGACCATCGAGAAGGTCGCGGCGAAGAGCCCGACGCCGATGCGCTGGAGCGGGGTGATGCCGGGCTCGCGCCCCGTGAGCCTGCGCGCGAGGGGCACGAGGAGGAGCTCGTAGGCGGGGACGAGCGCGATGAGGGTGAGGTAGGGGATGGCCTGGAGCGAGGCCGGGGGGACGGTGAAGGATTTCGTGAGGCGGGCGTCCATGGCGCTGCCTTGTTGCACCGAGAACGTCTGGAGCTGGGCGAGGATCGTGTTGAACACGATGGTGCACGCGAAGATCGGGACCACGGAGAGGAGGATCTTCACCTGCTCGACCTGCGTCACCGTGCAGAGCCTCCACGACCCCTCCTCCTCCTCCTCCTTCGTGTCCGGGCTGTTTCTGACACAGGCCTTGTCCAAGAACCTGACACCAACTTCTTACATTCATTCTTTTTTATGGACAATTAATTCTTATGCGGCTAAATTCAACTATGCTATTTGTCTCCCACAATATATATTTTGGGATGACACAGTTTTTCATTATGTGGGATCTGACACGAATCGTGACCCTATGGTTGGGATGCCTTTTGGATAATTTAGCCGATTTTTTTTTTATTTTATAATGTAGGACTAACCTGAATTTGTCAGTATGGAGGAGGTTGCCAGCCATGGCTATGTTCTGGTTCTTATGGAGCATTTCTGGATTAGAGGGGCAAATGTGCTTTCTATTGGTGATTGCTGCTACAAAAACCTGCATTAATTCATTTATACGCAATTTCAGACCCAACAACAATCAATGAATTAATGGTTGCTCATTGAACGCAGTTTATCGTCTTTTGGTCATCATTATATACGCATGCAATGTTTCAAGTTGTGCTACAAACTTCTTGTCACAGTTTCATAAGCCTTTGACCATTGTGTGTATATATTGAATAATTAATTCTAGCAAATATTGTACTAAACCGAGCATAATAGAATAGGCCTTGTATATATCATCATCGAACATGTAATAAAAGTGCTCATCAACACTAAACAATCTAAACCAACTGTACAGTGGAAGAGATTGCATACGCCATCAGCTAGCTATGTCCCTATCCCGGCCCCATAACATAAATTAAGCATTAAACACAACATGATATATAATTAATCGGTACATCAACCTATATATCCATTAATTACTAGACAAATTATATAAAATAACTTATGTCTTTAATCGTTTGGTAGATGCTTGACTACTAGGCACAAGAAGCAAATGAATGATAAACAAATTTGACCAAAGCATATTCTCAACTAGAGTGATAGTCGTCACTAGGTCTAGGTGTCCAATAAATTATATGTTAAAGTCCATTAAGGCCGAAGTTAGGTCCACGCATCGATATAATTTTAAATAGTTATAAAATTTATATCAGAAGATTTCAACGTAAATTGTTCTAATGTAATATTAAAGTCCTGTAACAGCAACAAGATTTAAAATTGTTACAAACTGATGAGCTATATGGATAAACAGAATATGGATCATAGTGTTCATTTTTCTATTAGAACAATAGAAATATATTGTACTAGTGTACATGGGTTCACATGGGATGTAAAAGTCTATTTCTATTGGTCCATATGTGCATGATTTATGTAGAAAAATGAACACTATGACTTATATTCCGTTTACCATATATATATATATATATATATATATATATATATATATATATATATATATATATATATTGAGCGGATCCGGAGTCTCGCAGGAGCTCCGTCGCTCTCCACCGTTTGATCGCACGGGTCCCACGCGGACCCCGCGATCCGATGGTGCATGAATGACGGAGCTTCGACGGGACTCATATTTCTACATGAGCCATGCACATGTGGACCAATAGGAATAAACTCTTACATCGCATGGGTGCTCTATTCCTATTGGTCCACATGTGCATGACTAATATAGGAATATGAGCACTATGGCTTATATATATATATATATATATATATATATATATATATATATATATATATATATATATTCACATAATATTGTTGAAAAATAATTAAATTAAAATTTATTATAAATTTGATTTGTATACATTTTAATTAAAATTTATTAAAGATATAATTTGAATATATTTTAATTAAAATTTGGTACATATATATGTTTATATTTTGATCAAGATTTGTTACATATATAGGTGCATGAAGTTAGATAATATAAGATAGTTAAGTTATTAGTTATGATTTATTTGTTTTCTTAATTTTTGATTATGTGCAGGGCCGGTCCTGAGTTCATAGGGGACCTAGAAAGACTTTTAAAATTGGACCCCCATATATAATATAAAAATATATATTAAAAAACTGAAATAAAAGTAAACTAAAAAAAATGTTGCCGCCAAGGATTGCACATAGAACCTCTCGTATGCAAGTCTAAAATAATAACAATTGTCTTATGTTAAAATAGGCCCATAGTATATACTAGTTCTATTTTTAATAAAAAATTATTAATACATATATGTGTTTAAACTAATTTTTTGGTCTCTTCTATTTTGTGGGTTCTGGATCAGGGCCAGCCTTGATTATGTGAGAATATACATACCGCTTAGACGACTCATTTTGAACCGTTTATATATACTAGTAAATGTACGTGCGTTGTACGTAATTTTTTTGTAAAATATTTTAATACTAGTTAATGTACGTGCGTTGCACGTAGTATTTTTTTTTAGATTATTGTAAAATAGTTTAAATGTTTAAAAATATTTTAATTATAATTTATTATGGAAGAAATGAGTGGGCTACGGATGATGAAAAGGAAGTTGGTTCTAGATTTTTTTTAATCTCCGTTAGTTTTTTTTTTTTTGTTAATTAAATTGGTTGAGTATTTATTAACTATTTTGATGAATAAGATGGAAGTTGGTCTAAGATCTTATTTATATCTTTCGTAAGTTTTAAAATAAAAATAATAATTAGTTGAGTATTTACTTACGGCTTAGACGACTCAGAGCCGTCTAGAAGCCAGGCGATGGAAGATGTTTGGTAGCTTACTCTTGCAATTGGGGTGAGAATGCTCCCTTGGGGAGGCTTGTTCCTATAGAACAGCACACCCGAGACCAGGCTGAGCAGCCCCATCCCCATGGCGGCCGCGGACACCGCGAAGCCGACGTCCATCCCGGACCTGGTCTGGACCCAGACGAGCACCGTGAGGGCGACGAGCTCTCCGACGCAGAAGCTGAAGTAGGCGGAGTTGAAGTAGGTGGACAGCTTCTTCGACTGGGCCGGGTCGTCCTTCCTGAACTGGTCGGCCCCGTGGGCTATCATGTTGGGCTTCAGGCACCCGCTGCCCAACGCCACCAGGTAGAGTGCGATGAAGAAGATGCTCGACTTGAAGCCCTTCGCTTCCGTGCACTGCGCCTCCTTCGACATCATGTTGCATGGTGCTGGCCTCAGTTGGGGGAGGTGTGCTTGCACTGTCAGCAGTATGAACCCCTGTAGGAATAATCAATCACCCACATATATCAAATTCTTTGTCAGGGGGATGATCAAGGAACCTGCAAATTTGGACCCGACCACTTGGTTTGTTTGATTTGGCTGTCATTATTTCAGAATCCAATAATTTTAGTTTCACTGCGGTTGTGACCAAAGTAGACCGACCACCGACCAATGCACACCTTAGTATATTTATTATATATTATATGTGCATTTCTAATAAGAGATGGTGGTTAGTATTTTATATATTATCTTTTAGTGAATGGAATATATGTATAATTATCATAGTGTTCTAATCAATTGCTGAAAGTTGTACTGCTTTTGATTATAATAAATAGGCAATGTAGAAGAAGCTAACATCAGCAGCACCACCTAACCTTTCTTCCTTATAACCTATAGAAAGTTCATCAGGAAAACATTTTTGCTTCAAAATACTTGTATGGACAAAGGCTACATGTACATAGGCAGAGGATCATGAATGAAGTGTTAGCTATTGAAGATCCCTCTCTTTTCCTAGGCCTCGCTTATAATATTGATGTAATTATTCTATGTAACCTTTCGGATTATTAGATATGATCATACTTTTTTGGGAAAGCAGCCTTACTAATTTTCTTTATCTATCAAAAGTTTGTGATTTGACACACTTTTTAGTCATTCTCCTCCCATTCTGATTTTACTGTTTATTTGGTAAATGATATATATTTTATAGGAAATATGGGTAAAATTAAAAGTTATAAAATAAAAATACATATATGTGAGAACGGATCCGAATTCCGGCTATTAACGTATTTTCGATTGTCTTTGAAATAGTAACCATTGTATTATTATTATTAATTTTTTTTTTTTGACTATTCAGATTAGATTAAACTATTACGAGATTAGATACGGTTATAGGTATAATGAAGAGAATTGAATTACTCACTGAAAGCTCTACAAAGCCAAAGATGAGCATGGTCCAGAAGCTCCCGAGATAGGAATCAGAGAGGAAACCACCGAGAAGGGATAAGATGAAGATGGTCCCAACGAAATTGGTCACAATGTTTGCTGCTTTTGATAGGGGGAAATGCATCTCATTGAACACATAGGTTATCAGGTTGTTCCCTACTGCAGCAATTGCCATTATCTCAAATCCCTGAATACCTGAAATTAATTACAAACATTAACCCCAAAATTTTTTTTTATTTATTTATGAAAAACAGGTAAATCTACCATGTCAGAAAAATGTATATAGAACTAGTGAACGTTAACTAAAGATGTTCTTCTGTGGCATTTGAGCCTTTGAAAGAGAATAACTAAGACAGCCTGGAGGAATAAATTCTTTCAGTAGAACTTATCTAAAGACATATAAGTTAAAAATATATAAATTGATTAGCCTGGCAAGATAGTTAAATAAAGGCTAAATTATTCTAATAACATCCCATCTATAGCTTTCTGATTTTTTTTTTTTTTTGGGCACATTAATATTTCCCGGTTCAATTTTGGTACCCAATTTCATAAACTGTTCTTTTGAAACACATTTCGTCAATTTGAAATACATCGAGACCACTCCAAAAATACATCGTGTAGTACAAAAATACAATTAACATAATTGTATTGTCAGATGTTCGTTTGAAATAATATCGACGTGTTTCAAAATATACGAAAGATGGACATCTGAAAAAAAAGATAAAATAAAATAATAAAAGATGTTTTAAAAGATCAATTTATAAAATTATAACGAAATATAACAGTAAAAAAAATATTAAAATGCCAAACATACTGAAATGTTATAGTTAGGATAAAATTTATTTGAATAAAATATAACAGATAGAAAAAGGATTCCAGGTGTGGTTTTTGCTGAGAGAGAGAGAGAGAGACCTAACACAAAAATAGCAGCTCTCATGCCCCCATGCTTGATTGGTTTGCAGGCTCTGCCCCTCCAGTCCACAGTCACCTCCCCTTCTCCTTTAAAATTCTGTCTTGTCTGAACATCCATGTCTTATCTTGAAAACCTTAACTAGAGAGAGCCAAACTACAAGAAAGAAAGAAAGAAAGCTCTGCTCCCAAGAGAATAGATGGTCTCAATTGCAAGTTTAGAGAAGTTGGTGTGGGTATTTATAATATAATTTGGAGGAGAGGGTAGGGTGTGTGTGGCGTGGTCACAGTGGTGGTGGGGGGGTCTGGTTCACATTTCACTGGAGGAAGGAATGTATGAATGTTGTGCTGTGAACAGTCAAAGATAGTGCAGGTCACTGCTTGAGGGTCAGAGTCTGTTGTGCTTTTGAGTGTGCAGAGTGGAGGGGCAACAGAAAACCTGTCTCCCCCCTCAGAGACCCTTTGGATGTCAGCAGATTAATATAATCCTATTTTTTCAAACTCTTTTATATATATATATATATATATATATATATATATATATGTACACACACACACACACGAGGAGAGATCCATATTCTCTTATTATAAATTTTCAAGCATTTTCATATTTATAATCGTTGGACCTTATTTAAGTTATCTATCCCCTATTATGAATCCTCAAGCATTTTCATGTTTACAACAGTTGGATCTTATTTAAGTCATCTATTCCCTTATTATGAATCCTCAAGCATTTTCATGTCTTCAACAAAATCCAACGGTTAATAACATGATGATGATGATAATATATATATATATATATATATATATATATATATATATATATATATATATATGTTCTAGAACCACCTGGACGGTTTCATATTATGGAACCATCCTATGTTACATATGTTGGATTTGAGTTGAGTGAGAGAGATTAAAAGATGGTAGGGTCTATACCTTTTAATCTCAACCACCAAATCCAAATCCAATTCATACAACATAGGTTGGTTCTCTCTCTCTCTCTCTCTCTCTCTCTCTATATATATATATATATATATATATATATATATATATATATATATATATATATATCAAAAGCCCCATCACGGGAGCTCCGCCAAAGCCCCTCCCCCTCCTCGCCTGTCAGATTGGGTGTCCCGCGGTGGCCGAGAGCGGGGCTTCGACGGAACTCCGAAAACGGGGCTCTCGATATATATATATATATATATATATATATATATATATATATATATATATATATATATATATATATATATATATATATATGACGGGATATTGCACCAAGGTTATTGTACCAATATTGCACCTAACAATCTCAACTACGTATTTTTTGAATCATGTGGTTATAAAGCATCTCCTAAAGTTGTTGCCACGTCAGCATATTTTATTGTAACAACATAATTCAAAAAAAATTGTGGCTGAAATTGTTTGGTAAAATAATATATATATATATATATATATATATATATATATATATATATATATATATATATATATATATATATATATATATATATATTTGGAAGAAGATAATTGTATTAATAAAAAAAAATAGTTACATCTCAACTAGCTTAATGGAGAATCCGTTTAGCCAGCAAAGCTCTTACATCAAACTCAATATTGTTACTACTCCCTATAGGAGGAGTAGACAGTCCCTCGAAAATGCGTTTGTTGTGTTCCCTCCATACATGCCATACCGCTGTTGATAATCTGATACGAGCTTCTCTGAACCACTCTATTCCCCTCCTCCGACCACCCCAGATAAGAGTGAATAGCCCATCCAAGTGCCTGGTCGTTCCTAATTGTCACTACCCAATTCTAAAAATAGGATTTTCCTTTATTTTAATTTAATAAATTGTGTATTGATCATAAATATTTGTATTTATATTTAATTAGTTGGATGTATTTATTTTTATTGGTTGTTTTAGGGTTTTGGCTAGTTTGGACCCGTGTCAGACCTTATTGGACCTTGTCAGACCCTTGTCAGACTCAACTCTTGGTGTAGAATAGTTATTTTATCTATTTGGATTAGTTAGATTGGTTTAAGAAACCCTAAACCTAAAACCCTAGTTTGGAAGACTTAAGTTGAGGGTATTGTGATCTTTGTGTTAGGCTTCTAACCCTAACCCTATTTCTCCTATATGGCCGCCCCCCTTTCCTTTTCATTTTCTTCCACTTCATTTTCCTCCCTCCATTCCCTTTCTTTACTTCTTTCATTTACTTCTCTATTCCAAGTAAGTATTTTCACCTTCCCTCTCTTCCTTCATTTACTTCTTTCATTAATGCAAATCCTAAACTTCCATTTTTTCTAACCTAGGTGTGTAGAGCCTAGATTTAGTGTAGAAGCTTGGTTTGGAGGCTTGGAGGCTTGGTATGGTGAATTCTAGGATTTTTGGAGACTTTGGCCTTAGAATTTCAACTCCCAAGAGGTAAACCCTAACTTTCCTCTTAGTGATTACTTTAATATAGTGTAATTAGTAGTTTAGAATATTTTTAGACCTTAGGGATACCCATGGGAGGAAGTTAGAACTTGTTTGGATGGGTTTGGAGACTTTGACCTAGGATTTTGTGTCAATTTCGGATGAAATCCGAGATTGGCCCATTTTGGGGGTTGTCCTAGGTTAGACGGACCTAGGTAGACGTGCTTGGGTGTCTTGAGGGTAGGTTCGTATACCCGTTCGGACACGCGAGGTCATATTGCAGAGTTTTGGGCGTTTCAGACGATTTGGGAATTTTCTTTCTCCGTGGGTTCCACGTGCATGTGGAATTTTGCCACGGACCTAGAATCGGAGAGTTAGCATTTATGTGAGATTCTAGACATTGTTTAGAACACATGGGTAAATTTTAGGTCGATTCTGATTAGGTTTGGCTTGCGTTTCGCGAGGTATCGCAAGCCGCACTCCAAGTGTTCATCGAAATGACCAAATGGCCATTTCGACTTGGTTTCTAGGTTTCAGGCTTGTGCGCGGGTTAGTTTAGCCTTAGAGGGTGTGTATTAGGATTTTTGAGTTATATATATATATATATATATATATATATATATATATATATATATATATATATTTATATATTTATATGTATATGGGTGAGTATGTGTGTATTGGTGTGTTTGGGGGTGAGTGTGTATATGTGTGGTTGTGTGTGTGTTTGTGTGTAGTATGTGTGAGTGTTGATGATAGGTGTGTGTTTGAGTGAGTGAGTGAGATTGGAGGAAAGGAAGAGGGGCTGAGAGAGGGATCGAGATAGGGAGTGAGATGAGCAGCAGCAGGTAGTAGTAGCAGTAGCAGGTAGTAGCAGCAACAGTAGTAGGTAGTAGCAGCAGCAACAGCAGTAGGTAGTAGCAGCAGCAGCAGGTAGTAGCAGCATCAAAGATGAGAGAGAGAGAGATTATATATATATATATATATATATATATATATATATATATATATATATATATATATATATATATATAGATGTATAGTTAGTGAGATGAGAATGGTAAGGTAAGGTATCTCAATACCTTGAGATATTAAGGTATTGAGGTAATGGGTATCGGGACGAGGTATTGGGCTTTTGCCTAGGAATGAGATTAGAGTTGGTTTATATATATATATATATATATATATATATGTATATATATATATATATATATATATATATATATATATACGTGTTAGGGTATATATTAGAGGGTATATACGGGGTGTATAGTATAGGTTGATATATCGGATACCGAGGGTATCCCGGTATCTCAAAGAGGCGAGTTTGAGGGTTTACTAGCTTAATGAGCTAGTTTTGACCTAGAATTTTAGGGGCACCCTAGTTTGACCTAGAATTGACCGTAATTGCCTCGGTTGACCGCTAAAGCCAACATTTGACCTAGTTTCGGCCTAGAGTTGACTTTTTGGACCCCGGGTTGACTTTTGACCCAGATTTTACCGGTTTGACCCGTTTGACCTAGAACAACCCTAGAAGCTTGTTTTTAGTTATTTTATATCTGTTTAACTCTTTAGAACCCCGTTTAATCTTGTTTTTCGTAATAGGTCTTTGCGACGCCAGTCCGGATCTCGATCCTCACCAGTTGCTTAGGACGTCAGGCGAGTACCTACATCTGATTGTTTCTATTTCATGATAGCGTATATATCACCTATTCTAGAATTGTTAATACTTGATTCTGAAATATTGTTTCATGAGCTGGTACTAGTTGGATCCTGTCATTTGATGTTATCTCCCTTACTGTGTTCAGCGGGTACTCTATCACGTGTATTTCATCATGTGCTTCGGGTATTGATTCTCATGTACTTCGTGTGCTCTCACTTTTATGTGCGCGAGTTATTTATCATGTACGTAGTGTGTCGTGGTTGGATCCAAGAGTATTAGTGGGGGAGGAGAGTAGAAGTTGGTTATGTGATCAAATCCAAACAGTATTCATGTGTATGTCGGTTATGCAACTCACGCATAACGGAGTTATCGTAGAATAAATCATGTGCAACCCAAGCCGATCACATAACAAACTTGTGTTCATAGCACTTAGCTAGTATTCATATTTTATCACATGCAGTTACTTCTCTACTACTTGTATTGTTCTTCAGTTTTATATTACAGTTACTTTATCAGTTCTACCATGTATTTACTTTCCTATGCATCTTGTATTCTTTTCTATTGCTAGTCATATACACCTTACCATGTATTTGGAGTTGCTTTCAGAGTTATGTATTTTGCTCCAATCCTGACTGGATATATTTTTCCAGAGGATCCTGAGGACTTTTGTCCGACTTACTACGGGACAGGCGTCGACGATTGTTGCGACCCTGAGTTAGAGGTGGAGCCCGTCCCAGCTGAGTAGACGCCGCTAGCGCCCTAGTATAGCTAGGTGGGTTTCACTGGGTTTGTTCCCAGTTGGTTTTGGATAACTGTATTATTTATTTTGCTACTACTGTGAGATATTGTAGACTCTTAGACTTGGACTGTATATTTTGGATATTGTACTTGCTCTTTTTGGTTCTTTGTTTCTTTGTTGATATCTTATCATGCTTTTACTCTTCTCCTAGTTATTGTGATTGAGTTTATGTATATATTATAATATTGTCCTCCTTTTGGAGAGGTTATCTTGACAGGTTATTATGATATATAGATAGTTGTGACCTAGACAACGTTCTACCGCCGATTCTGTCACGCCCCAGTCCCCAAATACCGTAGGACCAGACGCGTGTCAACGGCCAGCAGTACGCACCGATGGACCAACTCAATATAATGTATCCATCAGGGCATACTTAAGCTGTAAAACAAGTCTACGACAATCATGGTACAACTAATCTCATCCACACAAGACATAAACATGATCCACAGAATAAATAAGGAATGTAAATCATCAGCAAGTCTCACATAGTACTTCGGGGAACAACCCGATAACTATCTAGTACAATGGTTCATCTGACCAGAATATGAAAGACTGAAATAAATAATAAAAGCTGGGCATAGACAAGGATGCTCAAGAGAAGTCTTCAGCTAAGACCTCGTCCTCGGATGGTGGTACAACTCCTGGATCAGCTCCTGCTCCGGTCCCGTAAACCTCGGGATAAACCTCGTCTGCAAAATCTGGGGACAAAAATCCGGATCCAGGTCCTCAGGAGACATAGCAAGGTACAAGAAAGCTCATGCCAATAAATACAGATAAGCAGTGCAGCAATATATAACTAAATGAAACCAAGGGGTAAATATGTAACCATCTAAGTGTAAATGCAAGTGAGAGCATCACTAGTCTCAGGCTGAGCCACTACAAGCTCTGTGTCGGGGAGCCGGTAGCGGTAATAACCGGTAGTGGGTCTAGCTCTGCTACGAGAGTCTACGACCTCTCAATAATAGAAGATATATATAAATACAGCCTGTAGCCTGTGTGTCTCTCCCCACCCAATGTAACCACGCATATCATGACCACAACGTCTCATGTCCATGTCAAGCGCGATCATAGCTAAATGCAACCAGTCATAAAGTATCTAATAGTATAATGTCCATGTCCTGTATCCTATACAGAATCACCACGAATATCTCGGGAAAATCCTGTCTCATGAATAGTGTCAAGTGTCCTGGGTCATATGGTACTTGATAAGACAAGTACGAGGATACAAAATGTCACGAATGTCCATCTATAGATGACCGTACCCAACACTGCATACAGTGTCGGCACCCGACTGATAATCGGACGCTAAGTACGTCACACGGTCCTAGGTTGAGCATGCACAGCAATATATATAAAGCAAGAAAAATAGATAACTAGACTGCAGAGTTTGGCAAGGTACACTTGCCTGATGTCCGAGTATCAACAACTGTCCTGGTATCTGTGGATCCGGTGGAAACTACTCCAAAAGCTGTAATAAATATCACCAACAGTCTCAGAAGGTGTCAAATAGCTAGAAACGTTGGTCCTTACGTCCAATTTGGACACAGGGGCAAAAAGGTCATTTTCGGGCCAAAGCGGGTTCCACGTGTGGGCCCACTTTGTACCGAAAAGTGCGTCTGGGTCAAAGGTCTTCAATTTCCGCAAACTCAGTGTCTACAAGTCAGGAACGATGATACGAACCCAACGGAACTTCCAGAATTGGATTCCGATGAGCCGATCTCAAAATCACCCGTCGAGTGGAGCCTGTGGGGCCCACGATACGTGATTTTGTCAACGTTCTCAGAATTGAACCAAACTTGGCTCACAGGACCAGCGTATTACTACGGATCCGATGGCGCAAGTTTCGTCTCGATCTGACGTGTGTACACGAAGTTACAGTGTGTTCCAGAATCGACGGATACGGGGTGTCGTCGGCGGATACGCGTTGATTCCGGGGTGCACGCACCTCCGAATCGACTTCTGCGAAATCCTACACGACCGTATCAACGTCGCGCACAGTTTGGTAAAGACCACGTGCGACCAAGTCGTCCCGATTGGCGGGGCGGACTCAGTTCCGAGGTGAAACAGGGCGTTGCTTCTTCCTGTTTTGGATCGCGGTGTACGATCACTACAGGACGCGATGCACCGAGCGATTTGCACGGGCACCGAGAGGGTTATACAGTCTACGCATAGCAACTGACGGAATTGAAATCGGAGTTACGAGGAGGGAGAAATCAGTACCTGAACAGGGCTCCGCGAATGCTGAATTCCAAGTGTCCACGCGTCAATTCCGTGTCCTGGTTCAGAGTTTCTGCTTCCTCGTGTCCGCGGTGAGTCAGAGCTTGGGCTCTGTCCTCGGATGGCTTCGCCGGGGGTCAGCCTCGAGGTCGGCTAGGGCTTCGGCGCTTGGGACGATCGGGTGGAGGGATGGCTGAGTCACGGTGATGAGGGGATCCGGCACGGGTTCAGTCGAAGGGGGCGGTGGCTGAGGGGATCCGGCACGGGTTCAGTCGAAGGGGGCGGTGGCTGAGGGGATCTACGCGGGGGTCGTCGACCGTGGATCGTCGGCCTGACTGCGGGGTTCGCGGCGGAGGACGGAGATGGGGGAAGTCGGTCTGGGCGAACTCGGCAGCGGGGTTCAGGTGCTGGGAAGCGGCGGCGTCACAGGTCAACTGCTCGGCGGAGCAGCACGATGATCGTCGGCGACTTGATGGCGGCGGGGTTTAGGTTTAGGGGATGGCGAGGCACGGACGCCGAGGAGGCTCTATATAGGCTGCTACAGGAGCCTTCGGCGGAGGAAACCTAGGGTTTCCATACGGTTTGGATCCGGGTCGGGTTCGGTTTGGATCCAACCCGATCCGAACGCGGGGTTTGGTTCAACTTGGGTCTGGTTCACATTCCAAATGGCTAAAGGTCCTCGATACGTTGCTCCGGTGTCCAATAAATTCACCGAAAAATGCCATGCGTCCGGCTTTCCATTTTACACAATAAATTTCTATTTCCAGAATATTTTAACTCCATTTAGTCACACTTAAAATTATTTAACCCACAAACCTCAGTGATAAATTCCAGAAAAATACCGAAAATACGGAAAATTATATAAATCTTATTTCTGAAATTTAGGGTGTTTACAATCTTCCCTCCTTAAGAGGATTGCGTCCTCGCAATCAAAGAATAAGCTACTAAGAAGGAGTTTATGGGATTACAAGGTGGCCTAGTTTACAACTGCCTCCTCGAACAAGTGGGGGTATCGCTGACGCATACTATCTTCTCGTTCCCAAGTCGATTCGCCTGGTGAATGATGTTTCCATGCTACTCGGACCAGTCTGATTGTCTGTCCCCGCAATGTCTTCTCACTGACGTCGAGGATGCCAACTGGTTGTTCCTCATACCTCAAGCTCGGGCCTACTGCGATCTCTGAATGATCGACTACGTGACTTGGGTCGGTCACGTACCTTCGCAGCTGTGAGACGTGGAATACGTCATGCACTCCCTCTAAGGATGGAGGTAATACAAGCCGGTAAGCCACCTCACCAACGCGCTCGAGGATGTCAAATGGCCCAATATACCTTGGGCTCAGCTTGCCTCTGCTCCCGAATCTGATAGTACCACGAGTGGGCAAAATCCTCAAGAACACATGATCTCCTTCCTTGAACTCTAGGGGACGCCTGTGTGTATCTGCCCAATGCTTCTGTCTGTCCTGAGCTGCTCGTAGATGATTCTGTATCTGCTTCACCTTCTCCACTGTCTGCGTTACCAATTCTGGTCCCAGTATCTGACGTTCACCAACGTCACTCCAACACACAGGTGACCTGCACTTCCGTCCGTATAAAGCTTCAAATGGCGCCATCTGAATGCTGGCCTGATAACTGTTATTGTAGGAGAACTCTACTAAGTGCAAATGATCTTCCCAAGATCCTCCGAAATCTAGCATACATGATCGCAACATGTCCTCCAAGATCTGAATGGTGCGCTCCGATTGTCCATCTGTCTGCGGGTGGTATGCCGTGCTGAATTTGAGTCTGGTGCCTAAACTCTCTTGCATGCTTCTCCAGAAATGAGATGTAAATCTCGAATCTCGATCCGATACAATACTAACAGGTACTCCATATAATTTGACGATTTGTCGCATATACATGTCAGCTAGTACCTCTGTGGACTGTCCAACTTTAAATGGCAAGAAGTGTGCCGATTTAGTGAGTCGATCCACGATAACCCAAACTGCATCTCTTCCGCTGGGGCTCTTCGGAAATCCTGTGACAAAATCCATCGTGATATGCTCCCACTTCCATTCCGGTATCGGGAGCGGTTGTAACATACCTGCAGTTCTCTGATGTTCCGTCTTCACTTGCTGACATACTAAGCATTTGGCCACAAATCTTGCGATCTCTCTCTTCATTCCATGCCACCAGTAATACTGTCTCAAGTCTCTGTACATCTTAGTTCCTCCTGGGTGAACAGAGTACATAGAGCTATGCGCTTCAGTCATTAACTCCTGTCTCAATTCTCCATTTGGGACATACAGGCGATTTTCAAACCTCAATGTCCCGTCTTCGTGGATGCGTAGTCCTGTCTGCATACCTGCTTCTGTCCTTTCTTTGAGTCTTCGGAATCTAGCATCGGTGGGCAATGCTTCTTTAATCTTCTCCACGAGTGATGACTGAATCTCAAGGTTAGCCATCAATCCATTCTGTCCCGGTACGATAACCTCTATCTGTAGCTCCTGTAAATCTCTCAATAACTCGGGCTGCATCGTCAAGAAATAAGCCGTAGGCTTCCTGCTGAGTGCATCTGCAACCACATTCGCCTTTTCCGGGTGATACTGCAGATCTATGTCAAAATCTACCATCAGTTCCAGCCAGCGTCTCTGTCTCATGTTAAGCTCCTTCTGAGTATACACATACTTCAGACTCTTGTGATCAGTAAAGATTTCTACCCTCTCTCCATAAAGATAGTGTCTCCATATCTTCAATGCAAATATCACGGCTGCTAATTCCAGATCATGTGTTGGGTAGTTCTTCTCGTGGTCCTTCAACTGTCTCGACGCATACGCAATGACCTTGCCATGTTGCATCAAAACACATCCTAGTCCACTGCCTGATGCATCACTGTAAACAACAAAACCTCCTGACCCTGAAGGAAGAGTCAAGACAGGTGCTGTTGTTAAACTTCTCTTCAGTTCTTCAAAAGCCTTCTGGCAGTCTTCTGTCCATATAAACTCCTGATCCTTCCGTGTCAGCTTTGTCATTGGTTCTGCAATCCTTGAAAAATTTTCTACGAACCTTCGGTAATATCCCGCGAGTCCGAGAAAACTTCTCACCTCTGCGACTGATGTGGGTGTAGGCCATGTCTCAATTGCTGCAACCTTCTCTGGATCCACTGAAAGTCCTTCTCCTGATATGATGTGTCCCAAGAAAGGCACTCTGTCCATACAGAACTCACACTTACTGAGTTTGGCATATAACTTCTCTTGCCTCAAGGTCTCTAACACGATTCTAAGATGCTCCTCGTGCTCTTCAGGGCTCTTGGAATATATGAGAATGTCGTCAATGAATACCACTACGAATTTATCCAAGAATTGATGAAAGACCCTGTTCATTAAGCTCATAAATACTGCTGGCGCGTTGGTTAAACCAAACGGCATCACCAAGAACTCATAATGCCCATACTTCGTCCTGAAAGCTGTCTTCGGGATGTCTTCCTTCCTCACCTTGATCTGATGATAGCCGGATCTAAGGTCAATCTTCGAGAATACCCTTGCACCACTCAATTGATCGAATAGATCATCAATGCGTGGTAAGGGATACCTGTTCTTGATGGTCACGGCATTCAGTGCCCTGTAATCAATGCACAACCGTACTGTTCCATCCTTCTTCGGCACAAATAAGATGGGTGCTCCCCAAGGTGAAACACTGGGCCGAATGAAACCCTTCTCCAAAAGATCATCAACCTGTTCCTTCAACTCCTCTAATTCCTTAGGTGCTAGCCGATAAACTGATGAAGTGATTGGCTCTGCTCCTGGAGTTAAGTCTATTGTGAATTCTATTTCCCGATCAGGCGGTAAACCTGGAAGGTCATCAGGAAATACATCCACAAAACCTGATATGACTCTTGGGTAACCTGTCTCCTCTTCTACAGATAATACCCTAAGAGTAGGCTGAACTCCTTGCTCTACTGCTCCTCGGAGAAACTCAAATTCTGGATGTCCAGGCGGTCTAAATATAACCCGCCCAAGTCGGCAATCAAGAGTCGCATGGTACTGACTTAACCAGTCCATACCAAGTACGACATCATAATCCGGCATAGAAAATATCAGAAACTGCGCTCGCATCTCTCGGCCACAAACTACTACAGAACATGATCTACAGACATCACTAACTGGAATAATACCACCTCCCGTAAGAATCCTCTTCATCTTCGGGAGGGGTGCGGTAGCTACTCTATGGGTGGCTACAAAGCTAGCTGCTATAAATGAATGCGATGCTCTAGAATCAAATAAAACTACAGCAGGTAATGAAGCTACTAAAATAGTACCTGCGATGACCTCGCCTGCTGTAGTCTCCACCTCAACAGCTAATGGGAATGCCTGTCCCCGTCCCTGAGCTGGACCTCTCTGCTGCTGCTGCTGCTGAAATAGGGCTGCCTGTGGTGCCAGTGGTGGTCTCTGCTGATTCCCTCCGGGGGCTGGTGGTCTGACCCCACCAACTCCTGTCTGTTGGGCTCCTGCTGCTGGATAAGCTGGTCGTGGTGCAGGCAATGCTAGTCTTGGTGCTCCGTCTCGGCGTTCGGAACAGTCCCTGGAAAAGTGCTGGCTGGATCCGCAGCTCAAACATAGTCCCAACTTACGCCTGCATTCCTTCTCAATGTGTCCTACCTTGCCGCAGTGGTGACAAGTAGGAAGAGGTCTGTCTCTCTGTGCTGCTCTATCTGGCATACCCCTCTGGGTTCGCTTTACTGAATCCCCATGTACTGGCCTGGATGGTGCTGATGTGATAGGCCTCTTCAGGTTCGATTCCCTTCTAGTGATGCGCTCCAAGCGTCGGGCTGCTGCAAGGACATCGGTATAAGATGTTGGTGCTACCGATCCAATCAATCTCTGAAGCTCGAACTTCAAGCCGTCAAAGAACTTCTCTGCTTTTTCGTCAGTCCCCTTGAATGCTATATTGCAGACTTTCTTGAAGTTGTCAAAGTCGAAGGCAGTCACTTTCTTCTTCGTTGGTGTTTGAGGTATCTCAACTTCAAGTACTGGCTTCTCCACCGGGGTCGCTGTTGTTGCTGCTGAGTGGTTGGAGGCCAAAGTCTATCTACCTGCTTTTGCTGGACTGAGAATCGTGTCTCTATATTGTCTTAAAACTTGAGTAGTCTCCCATCCGCTCGCTTCTCAGCCCGTTTAAAACGAGCTTCATGTCACGCCCCAAACTCCCGCAAGCCCAATAGTCCCCGCTGAACGTGAAATCACCACGTTGCAGCTCTCCCGCGGGACAATCGTTCTATTCGGGACGTGATGCCGTACGAGCCTGGAGTTGCGCTCGTACCAGGCGATGTTGTTAAACACGAAAGTTATCATCGAAACAACCAAGTTACAGCGGAAGCCAATTGTGTACCAAGCACACATCAGAGTATACGCAGGGAAGCTCACGATAGGGTCCAAATGAGATGCCCCGAAGGCCACGCCACAAAGGCGATACCACGGAGACGATGAAATAACTCTTGCTCTTTCTCTAGCCCACAAAGGTACTTACAGTTCATACATCTTGTCCCGTATATCCAAGCAGCGCCACTACGCCTGTGTACCTGAAATATTGCCCACAAACGTGGGTCAGTACACAACCGTACTGGTGAGCGGGGTAACCCACTCGTCTAAGCCGACACTAAGTAAAAATAGTGAATGCACACAGTTATATGGTGATCTTTCTAGTTGAATCCTAGATTCTTTTCATGGCATATGGATGACATGTTAAGGAAAGCAGTAAAGCAGTTTAAGCATGCTAGCATTCATTCTCAAACCAAACGACAAGCAGTTTATATATAGCCGACCCGTCTAACTCAATGTCATCGCTTGCACGATAACATATCGAACCATCAGTCTCGCCTCAATATCCATCCTCAACCAACAGTTTATATCCTAATCTCGAGTGCACACTCTTGCCGAGGCAAGGTGGCCGTGCCTACACGAAAGCCAAACCAACAAAAGAAAAGCAAGCCAACTCTTATCTATATGAAGTCACTGGCAGAGCCATACAGGACATATCTCAAGCATTACGACGCGCCCTATCAGCCCGGGTAGCAAGCCCCGCTGGAGGTCCCGCAATGCATCACGACTGAACGCGAATCAAATGTTTCCCTCCGGATCGAAACGGCTCCAGTGCCCCGGATAAAAACCGTTTCGGGGAAAGTGCCACACCTTTGCACAAGTTGTCCGTGACATGCAGACACACGTAGGTATGACGAGAGGATCGAACATTCTCGCCCCACCAAGCGATCCTAGACTCGATCCATCGAAAAACCCAACCGAAGTATCCATAACCATCCTTCCAACATGTTCTTCCAAGAAGTCCAAATCTCGACCTCAATATATATATCCCAAGGCACCAAAAATACCCAGTGTTTCACATTGCCGCTTTACAACAATGTATTCTGAAATGGTGCAACACCCATGCTCAAAGCAATCCCATGGCACAATGCCGTCTCAGTGGCACAATGCCCCATTCGTGGCACAATGCCCCATCAAGCGGCACCATACCTCGCTGATGCAGTTGTTCGGTTTCGAACCACAACTGCTCGCTTTGCAAGACAAAGCGACCCAGTGATACTCGTGCACGGATGCACGCTCGCTCGCCCAAATTTCCGATATTCCCATATTCCCATTGCCTCAATTGTATCATTCCAACTTGTATATTTCCAACCGTCCAAGCAAAATCCCAAGTATCCAACCGATCGCCTCGAACGTATAATCCAACTATCGCACCAACTATCCAACGCGTAAAACCATTCAAGCCACAATCCTACCAAGCCAACGACGCACACTCTATGCACGCCTCAGTGTAGTGCTTCCCGATGTTTCAGCCCAAGTGTACAAGCCATTACGTGTTTTCCATATTATTAGGCATGAAGGAGTAGAGGAGAAGGGAAAGAGCCCACTCACATTGTTTGAATCCGTTTGGCATCCTGTCCTGCCGATACGGCCAATCCCTTGAACCCGTGGTCCGATGCAAGCGCGATCTACTCAACTGGTATGACCGTGCGAGCAGGCCGTGCTCTCCAAATCATCCGACCGATCGGACTAAGGAAGACGGCATTATCGTTTCCATCCAGCTATTCAGTACGGTTCTGAACGAACACCTAATTTCCATCGATCCCGCTAGCCATCTGCACATTGAAACCAACTCGATTAATCCTTCTTCCCGAAATCCGACATTTCAAATGTAACCAGCATTTGATTTATTCAGTCCGACTCAGCGTAACACTCCGAGCGGTTGCGGGGCGTTACACTTCATCCCTTTGTTGGTTAGCTTCTAACATCCACATCATTTGTTGAAGTGGATCGACTTGAGACATGGCTCGCTGGCTCCGAGAGCTTCCTGAAGTGCCAAAACTGCTCTCTTGGGCTTGTGTCTCGCCCGGTGCTTGTGCTGAGGATTGAGCTTGAGCCATTCCTTCAAAAACGGTAAATTACATCAGGATCATAATGTATTATGGACTCATTGTATGAACGTATCTTATTTTGGCCTAACGAGTTCAAGAATTCGTACAGGGATTTATCATTAAAGAAACTTTTTCCATACGAGAGTCAAAGAAACTCTAAGCTGTGCTCTGATACCAACATGTCATGTCCCGATTCTGTGGAATCGATAGTCGTCCCCCGGACGTGACCGTCGTGCGGGCCTATGTTGCGCACCGCACAAGGCTAAGTATTTTATTTTCGCATAGCGAGCACATATTCAGAGTACGCAGATAAATTGAAACACAAATTTGAAGCATGCAAAAGTTGTCTTTTATTGATAATATGAACATCTATTACAAACTCTTTGAACTGAGTCATAAGGTTGCCTCTCGGTCTTACAAAAGTGTTGACACAAAATGAGATAGCAGTCCTGTACATTACATCCCTACTAAACTTCAAAATGTAAGACCTCCTGGTGGAATGATAGCCTTTCCACGGAGCTGCATTCTTGCTTTGGTTCTAGCTCCTATCTTCAAAATACTTCAAAAGGTGGCACGAATCAAGGCGTGCCTACAGCTGGACTGGATGGGGGTTTGACTTCTGCTCCTCGCTCGGATCTCCTTAGTGCGAAAACCTGTTTCAACGAGGGTCAGTACATCGAAACGTACTGGTGAAGGCAAGCTAACCCAACTATACCAATCAACACGTCATTTATATAAAGCATGCATATTATTTATGGTCTTTCTATCTTGCCTTAGTTCATTTTACAGCAAGCAATAGATATAGAAATCAATAAAATAACCTGCCACCGTTCGGTGACATTTATCTGCCCGTTTGAACCATAGTTTAAAGTATCGTCCGATACCGATCCGATACGGCCGATACCGATACAGTTTGGCATGTCCCGATCCGATACCGACCGATACCCGATACTGACCGATACCGACATTAGAGGTCTCTTTTCCAGTCAATTCGGCAAAAAAAAAATTGAATTAAAAAGACCAATTAGAAAGGATGTAAAAGCATAGTAAGGTTGTAAAAACATATAAAAGCGGAAAACTTATCTATCGCATATAAATCAATCGACAAGGATGACTACTATTTCATTCAATATCAAAAATGCTAAGAAACAATACTGAAAATACTTTAAATTATGCATAAATGTATAAAATATATTCTCTAAAATGTTAATAATTTACTAATAGTTGTTTGCTTTCCGATACCAAAAAATCTGATACTCCGATCCGAAACCGTCGATACTACCGATACCGCCGATCCCGATACTCATAGGAATGGTCCGATACCGATTCCGATACCGATACTTTGAACCTTGGTTTGAACCACGTGCACAATACTTACCATGTCCTTCCCTGCCACGTAAACACAAATTAGTTTGCAATATATTTAAATATATGAGGGGATCACTTGCGTATGCCACAAAGGACGAGTTATAGTCTATGAACGAGGATGGTATGCAACGAGGGTACTTGGGCGTTGCATGCCGTCCCGTCCAGCACATGAGACTAAGTTGGAGTTTCGTCCGGATTGGATCGGTGCCAGTGCCCCAGCAATCGTCCGTAGGAACTAAGGCCTTGTGCACAAGTTGTCGGTGATCAAGCGTAGTACACTAATTTAGCAGTCGAGGCAAATCTGGGCAATATCAAGCATATGGCAATAACGGGGCCAGATCTACTTTTGCATAGTCTTCCTGTTCAGTTTATTGCATTCAGGATGAGTTCTATACATAGCACAATTTAAAGAAGAGTATACATTCTAACTTGTATTTATGCATATGATGAACATTCCAAACGAACAAGCATGCAAATGAGTAACCGTTCAAAAATTTGATTGACAAGCATAATAATTCAAGTCTATTCCCTTATTATCTTGAAGTCTTTTAGTTATTACTTAGTATCGTCTGATCGGGACGAGCAAGAATACAAGATTTTAGGTGTGAAGACTGGAAGAAGGGCCAACTGAATCGAATATAAGCCACTCACTTAGTTGGTTGGAAGGAAGAAGGAAAGTGGTGCTTCAGGAGTCCGTTCGAGCGTTGCCTACTGCTGGTTCACCTGCATTACCACGAACAGCTGATCAATACCTCTTCCACTCTTTCCAATATCGGAATTGAAGTGCAGTTCAACGAACGAAAATAATGAAATCCATCAAAACCGTTCAAGAAAACTCAAGCAAATCCGAAAACTAACTCAAGGCAAGAACGCAACAAGCGACAGTGAAATCTGAGGCACAAAAGATGCAGCGGAGAGGTCCCTCCTGACTCTGCTGCTAAGTCGATCCTGGGGGCACGGTCCACTGAATATGGAAATCGATTCCGAAGAGACAAATCCATAACGAGAATGAGTCCTTGATTTAATCTATCCCGATCGAACGATACCGTCTTGTATTTCTTAGCCGCGCTCCCCGAATAGGGGGAACGGGGCACCACAAGATAGAGGTTTATGTTCAACGAATACTCGTTGACCGCTTTGGGAGGGGAAGACAGTTACTAGACGTTTGGGCTACTATGCACGCGATATATATATATATATATATATATATATATATATATATATATATATATATATATATATAGTGTTCTTGTATCCGGAGTCGTAGTATCACCCGCGTGACTCTGTGCTCGGAGCTACGGTATGCCCCATGTGTCTCTGTGCTCGGAGCTACGGTTTTATATTTGGACAGCCCACGCGTCAAACTTTGTCTTCAAGTTGTGTCCCACTTAGGTGGTTATGCTAGATTACACCTGCGTTGCACTTGTTTCTTTCTGTTATACTATGTCATATTATTTTTGTACCTTGTTACGTCCCTCTGAGGACCTGGTCCCCTGCCAGTTTTTGCAGCATAGACGATCATGCAGACCTTTGGAGTTGCAGATGGAGTTGCTTGTCTTGCAGGCATTGGTACCAGGTACTTATATCATTTCTACCGGAGTTATTGTTATTTATTCATTTTGTTTATTTCATCTGCTGATGTAGTCTAGTTTTATACACTCTATTTCTTCTCGAGTCTATTTGAGTTTGTGTGTTACTGGACGGCCTACTTTAGCACATGTAGCTCATTCTTGTGCATTATGTTCATTGTGGATTGAGACATAGTTATTTATATTTACTTAATTATTTAGATAGTGATCATTATATTACAGCTTATATGTATTCGAGTCGGACCAGAGTCTGGTCGAATGCGTAGCTGGCATGTTACGTATTCCTAGTCCTACGTATTTTGGGACTGGGGCGTGACACCATCATATAGTTAGGGTGCGTGCTAGGCTAGCCTTCTTGCATTCCTGTTTGATGCAGATACGAACATGGGATAGAACCTTATTCATATATGCAATTATTGCTAACTTGTATGTCTGTTGCGGGGATAACCCTTCGGCAAGAGGTAAGCATCACTTAATAAGTGATATATTGATTTTGCTTATTGTCTTGCATCGCACTTAGACTTGCATACTTGCTTGCATTTTACGATCGTCTTGTAGTATAAAAGAATAGTCCCCTAATTTTTGCATTTGTCCCTAGAGACTTTGAGTATAGCTCACGAGACACGCTGTGCACACCCTGATCGGCACATTCTTGCTTGAACTGCTTGCCTTGTATGCTTAGTTGTATTGAACTGAACTTTGATTTCAAAGATATTTTCAAAAGAAGTAATATGACTCTACTCCTGTACTGCATGTAACGAACCTAGGTAAAACTAGAAAGATCACTAGTAATGTAATATTTTATCACATGCTTACTTAGTGTTGGTTTGAGTGAATGTTGCTTCTATTCGTTAATTTTATACTCACCAGTACTTTTTTCAAAGTGCTGGCCCACCAACAATTTTTTTTGCTTGTTCGCAGATGCCGGATCATCCGAGGAAGCGATAGTCGTGCCTCATCCCTGTGACCCAAAAATCTGGTGTCGATGCCTTGAGCCGCATCGAGATATTTTGAGCTGCTTTTGTATAGAGGGTCATAATGTATGGAACGATGTCATTGTATTCAGAGAATCTCGTGCCTTGAGCTTCGCCTCATATACTCAGATGGATTATTGTTTGTAGCACTGTCCTTCCGCTGCAAACTCGATCGGTTCGATGATAACCAAGGCGACTTACGTTGTTGCCGTGTGCGAGAGCATCTCCAGGCTCGCACGACATCACGTCCCGAGGGGAACGACCGTCCCGCGGTAGCGCCGGCGCAGTGATTCGCGTCCGGCGGGGGTGATCGGGACCGCGGGGGGATCAGGGCGTGACACATTTGGGGTTGAAAGATGGGATCCTTCTGTCGATATTGACTCCAGTTGCGAGAGAATTAATGCGGATTCTCCATACAAGGGTAGGCACACGAGTGCAAATGCGATGTATCTTCCAAAAACCTTTCCATTCTTTGAAATTCTATTGATCTGTAAGCAAATTTACCATTAAGGCTTCTGTCTCTTGTGTGGATCCAGATGAGCTTGCCCTTCCTAAAACTGGGACCAGTTGGTTTTGGGTAATAGCTTATGCTTCTTTAGGAGGGAATATGTTGAAGCTAAGAACTTCATTCCAGCTGCAAGAAGAGTGGTCGATCTGCTCACAAACCCGCTTCAACTGTGACTGAGCATTTTCTAATATATTGTAATATTTTGCCAACTTGAAGTCGAAAGGCCTAAACATGCTCTTCTTCTCTGCAACAAAAAAGTATTGTCAAAGCTCCTTTAAAGTCGAATCCAAGAAAATTTGTTGGTTCGTCGGCCCGATACGAATGGACCACACCACATCGATGGAACTTAAAGCTATGGCACCACAGTCTAGATATGAGCGCACGCAATCTCCCTTTCCGTAGTCTTTGAAACAGTTTCTAATCAAACAATAGAATCAATAAGAGAATCATGTTACGTACGTGTTTGGTTGTATGACATGAACTGACTATACACGTGATTTGTATTCCACGGTTAGGTTGCATCCTTTTCGACCAGGTTCTATGAAACCGACCTGTAACTTTTGGGAGTATGTATTTCTCTTATTTTGAACACTTTCAACTATGGAGGATGGCAATGTGTCGGCAGGAGCTCCAATAGAATCTAGTGAACATCCAGTGGCGTAGGTAGAATTTTCGTCCATCAGACACACGACACTTACTATTAGAATAATAGTAAATTATAATAGTGCTAATTTTTTTTCAACTGTCATGTTAAATTTTGTATTAACCGTGTATCAGTGCTTTCCAATTTTTCAATAACAAACATGTCCGTTGATGACATCATAGATCACAACACGAAGAGGACCCATAGAACTGTCTGGGCTGTGGCTAGGTACCATGAACACCCATCGATGAGTGATACGATACACACACACACGTGGAAGGTTTTCGGACACGGATGGTGGGAGAAGAAGAGGTCAGGAGGAGAATGGCGGTCCTCCCACTATGGAATATTATGTTCTTGCCACAGAAATAAAACCCGTCAAATTAACTAATTAAAAGAAGAGCAATATTGACCACGATATGGATCACTTTAGATGCTGTTGTTGTGCCCAAAGTCTTCTAAAATTTTCAAAGCCTTTCTTTTGTCAAATGTGGATGGAGATGAATGTGTGGATCAATTGGCATACATACTTTTCCTAACCATAGTGCGATATATATATCACCACCAAAACAATTTCGGCTATCGGTTGACTTGGCAAGATGATGGTATGAGCAATGATGATGGTTGTTAGCAATATATATATGCATGCTATGAGGTGGGGAGAATTTAAAGAATTCAAAGCCCCCCCCCCCCCCCCCCCCCCCCCCCCCCCCTCCCCCCCCCCCACCATTTCTATTTTCCTTCTTATCCAAAGGTCAAGACATGAGCCTAACACACTAAAACAAGCCGGGAATTTTTATACTCTCTATGCACAAGCCCCATGTGTATTATTACTTGGCCTTTGTCAACGTGGTTAATTTAGATGCATGCACACAAGGGATACATAAATCAATTCTATATACAGTGGGAACATTTGGGATGCTAGCTATTTCCGAAAATAGATTATAATACGACCTAATGCTAGCTATTTCCGAAAATAGATTATAATACGACCTAAAAACACAAATCCAACAACTACTATTCAATTATATATATATATATATATATATATATATATATATATGATGTGAGATTAGATCTTGGAATTTCACAAATACTATAGTTATACGTAAGGGGAGATATGATTGTTAATTAAAAAAAAAAAAATCTAACAAGGAGGTGCAAATATATCAAAATTCATGAAAGAGAGGTCCCTCTCATTCAATATTTCAGGATCCTGAGTTCAGGGGCGGACCTGGTCCAGGACAGACTGTGCGACGATCCAAGACCTAAAGAATAGAAGGATATCAAAATAGACGTGTTTATAATAGAACCGTGGTGTACCATTGGCCACATTAACTATTTATTGTTGTGGTATAGTGATTATCATGTTAAACTTACACATTAGAAATCATTAGTTTAATTCTGGGTGGCAATAATTTTCTTTTGTTATATTTATTTTACTTCTTTAATTTTCTTTTAAGTTATGTATGGACTCATTTTGAAAGTTCGATTCCCCCCACCCCAATGAGCTTAGGGTCGACTAGGACTAGGAGGATGTGACTTGTAAAATCATCATAGACAAACACATTTAGTGTTAGGGAATTTTGGAAAAATTCTTGCATGCTGAAGAAAAAGACAACATTGAAAAACACCGGTATGATAATAGAATAATATGCTAAAAACTAATAAAGTTGATTACAAAGCAAAGTTCTTATAGTAGTCAAGAACTGCTGAAAATTTATAATAAATTTGCAAATTAAAGTCCTTACTTAGGATAATAAAGATCACCGTTGTGATATTCGACCGTTTCCGTCGATCGCGTTTCTAGGAACTAGCAAGTTCGAAAGAACTTTTGGAACGTTCGTTGCCATGAGCACACAATATATAAGGAAGCAATTTCTTACTCTACGGTAACCCTCCACTAAGAACATGGACATAATAAGACTATAGAGTTTTCTCAAAATAAAAAAAAAATTTGAGACAAAAAAAATGCTTGTTGAGAAATTTGAACATTGTCCACTAAAAATTTCTCCGTCATACTCTTGAGCTAATACATCTGATGTGTACAAATTAATAAATAATATCTCAAATATTAAAACACACTTAAAATTTGACGAAACATATAGCGATGAGACCGAATCACTGAGTGACCAAATTCAATGAACTCCAACACACATTCGTAAGGGAGAGAGATGAAATGACCCCATGACAGTTTTGTGGTCTTGGAATCTCATTTTGGAGCCTAGACAACAAAACAAGATTGGGTCTTTTCTTGCTAGGTTTTTTATAGACATGACAAGAATAATGTTGTTGAAAAAATGTTACTCATCAACTACCAAAAGCTGGGGGAGATGCACCTACACTAAGAGAAAGTTTATTAAGTACTTTATTCTTGTCATGTTGAGCAAGTATGGGATTAATGGGGAAGATGCACCTATTCATTAGCTATAGCTAGCTAGTTGATGAGAAAGTATAAGCTCCACTTAGGGTGCAAGTAGGGGACAGAACATTGCCACGAAGAATTCATGTCGAAGAAGTGATGAATGAATTGGCCTGTGATTAGCACTCAAGACCAACCAAATTAGTGAAAGATCAATAAAGAGCTATATATATGGAGACAGCCGAGGGTCTTGGAGGTGTCCTAGCTCCTAATTCTGTCCCTTCTTTTTATGGGCTCTGTAATTTAACAACTTCATATAGTCGTTATGAAGTTACGTTTCATGCGTCGGCAGTCGATCTGGTCAAGAAACACGCGAGTTATATACTTCCATGTAAGTAGTCATTAATGGTGACGATGTTAATGCAGCACATAATTTTTGTTCAGCCTATAAGTACATTCAAAATATTAACAGCACTAATTGTTGTCAAACCGATGCCGCGAGTCGCATGCTCCCTGTACCAGTTCTATCCCCGACTCCTGGCAGCGCTAATATCCTCCACTATCAACTTCCAATCCCGCTCTTCTCCACGCCTCATGCCAAGCTTCTCCTGCTGTCTCCCCCACACTCCCCAGGTGAATGGGCATTTGAAGAACAAGTGCTCCATGGATTCTTCTCTATGTTGACACAACACACACCCCAGGGTTCCTGTCTGCACCACGAACCTCCGCAACCTATCCAGTGTAATTAAGAAGCCTACCGAGAAATATTTTATACATACAATATTGCATCTTGTTAGCGACTTCTTTAGTCCATATCACATCAGCGTGTATCATTTGTGGATAGTGTCCGCGGATGCTCTCAACCACAGCCCCATGAACAAAGGTTGCACCACATGTTCTCTCCCATACCCAGGTGTCCTTCACTAGGTTCGGATCAACTGGAATAGCCTTATATCCTCTCCAAGTCGGCATGTGGATCCATGCAGTTCTGGCCACCATACCCACTAACAGAGTATGATTCTGATCCGCGCCTAATCCCCCCTGCCTGCTAACCCATATGCATGCCACCCTTCGCGATCCACCAAGCTCCGATGTGCGCACCATGGGTCCAACCATAAATCTGTATCCTCTCCATCTCTGAATACTCGTGATAATAGCTGATTCAACTGCCTACGATAATGGAAAATATTCTTAAAAACCATCGAATCATTGTTGTTTACGTCCCTCACCCATAAGTTATTCCCCTGTAGGTATTTTTCTTTCATCCACGTCGTCCATAATGAATCCCTCGTGATCATCTTCCATGCCAGTTTCAACCCCGCTGTCTCGCGTAGCAAGCGTAGAGATTACAGCCCCACGCCTCCTTCTTTCCTTGGTCGACATAAGGTGTCCCATCCAATAGCGTGAACCCCACCTCTCCACACAAATTTAGCACATAGGCTCTCAATCCTGCTCATGTTGGCAATTGGTAGCAATATGGCCTAAAGCCATAAACGTGCGATCGCTAAGATGACCGCACGAACTAACTTTATGCGGTCGCCAAACGAGAGGCTTTGGGGTGCCACCCCTCCACTTTTTTCTGAACATATTCTACTAGGCTTTGGCAGTCCATATCTTGTGCAAAATTGATCGACAGAGGTATCCCCAAGTATTTAACAGGGAGAGCCCCCCGTTCAATGCCTAGGATCAGTGTCAGTTCCTCCTTATTGGGACAATGAGCGTTGAAGTATGCCTTGTCCTTGTCCTTGTCCCTATTAAGATATAAGCCTGTATGCCGCCCAAATACTTCCATGATCTTTGCCAGCTCAGTCAAACCCCCTCTCGATGGCTTCAAGAAAACCAAAAGATCATCCGCGTATATAAGGTGCGACACGTGGGGGTCACCTTTTTATGTAACAGGCTAATCTTTTTGCAGATGATCGCAGACTCCAAAAGGCATGGAAAATACTCCATCACTAATGTAAAGAGGTATGGAGATAGAGGATCTCCCTGATGAAGTCCCCTGTTGCTTCTAATAAAATCATGTGGTTGACCACTAACGAGAACAAAAAAAAGACGGCGTAGTAATGCATTCTCATACCCGATCCACCCATGTCCTAGCAAACCCCATAGCAAGCATAATATGATATACAAATTCTTTGTTGACCGTGTCGTACGCCTTCCTCCGGTCTAATTTGATGCATGCTCTTTCTCCTCCCAGTTTATTGAAGTTCTGGACCATCTCATGTGCTAGTAGATTATTGTTCGCAATTAACGCCGCCTGATGTGGTGAAATCAAATCCTGCATAATACCCTCCATTCTTCTACACATCAAATGCGTAATGATCTTGTAGAGATAGTATCACACCCGATTCCGTAGAATCGATAGTCGTCACCCGAGCGTGACTCCGTGCGTGCCTAGATTGCGCATCACACAAGGCCAAGATATTTTATATAACGAGCAACATATTTCGAGTACGCAGATAATTGAAACACAATATTGAAACATAAAAAAGTTTTCTTTATTGATAATGAACATATTTATACAAAATCTTAAACGAGTCGGATAATTGCCGCACTGGCTTACAAATGTGGACACAAAATGAGATAACCGTCCTGTATATTACATCCTTTTACTAAAACATTAAAAGCTGTAGACACCTTCGGACGAAGCTATCGCCTTTCCACGGAGCTGCATAAGTTATGTGCACGAGCTCCTGGAACTTCAAAATGCCTCTTCGAAGGCACGATCAGGACGTGCCGGTAGGTGGACTGGATTGAGAGTCGCTCTAGCTTCTTGCAGGATCTCCTTGATACGGGGAACCTATTGCAACGAGAGTCAGTACATCAAAATGCACTGGTGAATGCAAGGTAACCCAACTATACCAACCAACACGTTATTTATATGAATCATGCAAGTTATTATATGATCTTTCTATCTTGACTTAGTCTATTTTACAAGCAAGCATTAGATATGGAAGTTTACTGAAATAAACATGCCGTCGTTCGGTAACTTTTACCTGCCTGTCTGAACCACCTGCACAATACTTATCATGACCTTCCCTTCCACGAAGACATAGTTAATTTGCACAGTTTAAATATACGTGTGGATCACTGACATTATGCCATAGTGGATGAGTTATAGTCATTGACGAGGATGGTATGCAACGAAAGTACACGGTGCGCTACAAGCCATCCCATCCAGGGCACAAGACTAAACATGAAGTTTTGTTCGAATCAGATCGGTACTAGTGCCCCAGCGACGGTCCGCAGGAACTATGACCTTGTGCACAAGTTGTCTGTGATAAAATGACGTCTATACTAAGTTATCAATTGATGCAGTTTAAGGCAACAAGAGCACGAGACAAGTAGCATGGCATGCTTTATTTTGCATAGTCTCCCTGATCAGTTTATTGCATAGCACGGTGTGTTCTATACATAGCACAATTATAGAAAAGCATACATTCTAACATGAATTAAAATACTATGAAAGAACATTTTAAGTGAACTAGCATGCAGCAAGGTAACCGTTTCCAAGTTGGTTGACAAGCACAAGTAATCCAAGTCTATTCTTTTTTATCTTGACATCTTTTAGTTATTATGGTATCGTTTGATCGGAACAATCAAGAAGGCAAGATTTTTAGATGTGAAGATTTGAAAGAAGGGTCAACTAAATCGAATTATAGCCACTCACAAGTTGGTTGGAGAGAAAAAAGGAAAGAGGTGCTTCAAGACTCCGCTCGCACGACGTCTACTGCACGATCACCTGCATTACAACGAACAGATGATCAATACCTCTTCTGCTCTTTCTAAGATCTGAATGAAATACAGTCCAACGAACGAAAGCAATAAAATCCATCGAAATCGTTCAAGAAAACGCAAATCCGAAAATCAACTCAAAAGCACGAAAGCAACAAGGCGACAACGAAAACTAGGCAAAAAAAACTTGTAGTTGTAGCGGAGAGGTTGCTCTTCACTCTGCCGTTAAGTCTATCATTGGGGCACAGTCTACTGAATATGGGAATCGATTCCGAAGAAACAAATCCATAACGAAAAAAAGATCTTGATTCAATCTATTCCGATTGAACGATACCGATTAATATTTCTTTGCCGCGCTCCAAGAAAAGGGGGAACGGGGCACCACAGATTGTTGCAACAAGCTATCAGACAAAAATTCGCAGGGGCATTGTACCTTCCTTCTTTGGGATGAGAGTCTAGAAAGTGTGATTGAGTTCCCGGAGTAACCTGCCATGCCGAAATAAGTCATCCACGACCTCCAAAACCTCCTCTTTGACAGTGTCCCAATGGATTTTGTAGAACATACTACTAAAACCATCGGGCCCAGGCGCTTTGGTTGGGTCTGCTTTTCTAATAATATCCTCCACCTCCCCCATTGTTACGGGTGCCATAAAACGAAGGTTGTCGTGTGGTGTGACAATTCGCTTGCAAATTAACTCTGGAAAGTGCAACAAATAGTTATTCTGATTATAAAGATCAGAGTAGTACCTTACAGCCACTGTCTAGATGTCCTCTAGGGCGACTGCTTTCTTGCCAACCGGGTCAATGAGCTTGCTGATATGGTCCCTGTAAACCCCCTGATTTTCAAGAAATTTTAATTTGGAAATTTTCACTATTTTCTGGATTTTTTCTGAGATTTTTTCTAATTAAACTAAGGTGTTTTAATTATTAAATAATTTTTAAATGATGTTAAATAATATTAAAATATTATAAAAATAATATTTTCTAGTGTAAAATGGAAAACTAGACATAGGGTAATTTTCCGAAAATTTATTGGACCCCGGAAGTATTTTTAAAGCCCTAAAAACTATTTTATAATTAAACCGAATTGAACCCTAATTAAACCGGGTTTATTTGAAATAAACCAAACCGAACCAAACTGTGAACCGAACCAACCCAGACCCAACCCAACTTAAACCTAGCGGGTCGGATCCGGGTCTAACCCGTGACTTGAAACCCGTTTCAACCCAAACCCGTGATCCTGATTAGTGGATCGAGTCGGATCCGTCCAACCTGACCCGTCACTGTCCAACCCGACCCACCCGACCTGAACTCTTCCCCTTCCCTGCGTAATCCGCCGCCACCGCCCGCTCGTAACCGCCGTCGATCCGCCTCCGGTAACGGCCGCCTCCGTCTCTTCCCTTTCCCGTACCGGCCGACCGCCTAGCTCTCCCTCTCGGCCTATTTAAGCTCCATCGCCCATCTCCCCCTTCCTTTCCGTCGTCTCCACCCTCCTCCCTGAGCTCCGTCCGGCGAGCCCGTCCCCAGCAGCCCCCTCGAGCTTCGCCGCCCGACCTCGCTGTAACACCCCGTTCCGCTCAAGCGGACTGCCGTGTCATATGATAATCGTACAGCTGTCCCGACCCGCTTTGCCTCAAAGGAGAAGCAAAGAATATCCAGACTTGCCCCTACAGGAATTCGGCTTGGACTTTCAGAGGCTCGCTCAGACGTATCGCTCTACCGAGGCGAATCATCGCTAAGGTGGGTGGCTACGGTGAACTTGTCTTTGCTTAGCCAGCACAAATAAAATCTGGAATATTCATGCTAGTCGCTAGGTGATAACCCCCTGCATGCTAATAAATCCAACGCACCTAGCTAAGGGAATAATCCAAACTTGTATTGCTTGCTAGAACATGAAAATTAAAATACTGCTTATATTCAGACCCTCGCATGCTAAGTCCCTTAACGGTTTCAATTCTCGACTTACCTTCGGGCCCGAGCAACGTGCCTGCTTATGTTCCTAGAAACGCATGCTTGTCTGCTTGAATGTTACCGTATTTTCATCCAAACCCCGGAAGACTACTACGTAGTCCTTCCGTGCCTGAATGTTCCTGCAAGTATCCGGGACCGCTAGGTCACCCAAGGCATCCCCGAACCAGGGGAATGCATCAAGACAAGTAATCACTGTACAGAATCATGATTCAAACATCTCTTGTAATACTGTACCACTGTACTACTGTTCTACTGTACCACTGTACCACTGTACTCCTGTTCTACAGTACTCGAGTATCTAGTGAAGGGGAAACTGACCCTGACCCTGACCTGCATGTCGCGGACAACTCGAAAACGAGGCATAGTTCCACGGACGGTCTCCGGGGCACTGGGGCAGCTCCGATCCGGATGGAACTCCACTGTTTCAGCCAACTGTACTGGACGAGATAGTGTGCAGCACCCACCGTTCTTTCGCTGCATACCATTCGCTCCATGGCTGAACTTACTGTATAGTCTACTGTACTAAACGAGATGGCTTGTAGCACCACTGTACTTTCGTTGCAAACTACTCTCGTTTAAGACTAGTGTCCTTTATTGGCTTTGCCAGCGACCGTGTTCATATAGATAAATCATCCTCGCTTAGCGGCTATCCGCGTGCGAGTCACTGCATCGTATCAATGAATAACAAAACACCTGAACGATCATGTTATAAACGACCTTCGTGTATGCATATGCTTGCCTCCTGAATGTTTATACATGCCTCTGCTCGAATTAACAAGTTGCCTTAATGTTTGCCTTGGACAGGGAAGGAGATGGTAAGTTGGTAAGTCTCGTCGTGTTTCCTCTAACATCGCACGGCGCACTGCCCGACACGTTAGGCTATTCAATATTTGCATGAAATTGATCCTAAGGCAAATAGAAAGACAACTTAATAGTTGTGCACGGAACCTGTATTACGTGTTTGGATTTGTCGAGCGGGCGAGTAGCTTCCCCACCAGTGCATTCAATGTACTGATAATCCACCAGTTTGTATGCAGGGTGCGGGAGAACCTCGTTCGGTGCGGATGCCTCCAACGTGCGTGCTAAGGCCAGGAGTTCCCTCTGAAGACTTGCAACGGTGCGTCCGGGACTGAAGCACATATACAAGACATAATGTTGGAGCGTCGCCTGACCATCGCCTGTATATTCATTCCACAGTTGTAGCCACTTGGCACGCTTTTACTGTTTCAGAGAGAGAGGCTTGAGCGACTTGTAATCTCGGCTATACGCCGCCTGTAACACATGTTTATATCAATAAAAGAGCTTGCTTTACTTCAACTTGTGTTTCAATGCTTCCGCTATATTGTCGACTCAGTGAATTTGTTACCGATCGCCTATGCGTTCATGACTCCGCTGCACTCGGATAATCTGTGCGACTCTGTGGCTTAGAACTCTTGCCGCCAGCCAATGAACCATGGCCTTGCACGGGCGTGGATCACGCTCGTGCGGCATCACGTCCGGATGGGTAAGCGATCGTTCCGCGGGAGCGCTGGCGAGGGTGATTCTCGCCTAGCGGGAACGACCGATTTGCCTGCGGGAGATCGGGGCGTGACACTCGCTGTGCCCGCCGCAGCCGCCAGCCTCCCCATCTCGCCATCTCCCTCTCCGCCGCTGCACCCGAGCTCCAGCCGAAGCCTCCCCCGCTGTCTCTGCTCCGCCTGACCTCGCCACCACAGGAACCCTTCGCCGGAGTCCCCGCAGCACCTCGAGCCTCCGCCGCCCTTAGTCTCCAGCAGCCCCCTCTTCCCTCGACAATCCCTCCAGCGGCGACCGGCTCGAGCCAACGGCGCCGTCCCCGAGCCTCCGCCTGCGCCGACGAACCCGTCCCACCGCCTCGGCGAGCCCAGCGCCTCTCCAGGCGAGCCCTCCGACGAGTCTCCGGCGAATACGAAGCAGAAACAGAAACCCTAGGGTGAACAGCACCCTGACACGACTCGGACACGTGTTGGACACGAGAAAATTTGATTTCCGGAGCCATGTTCAGGTATCCATATATCTCTCCTTGCTGCCCCGATTTCGATTCCGTCAGTTGTGACGCGTAGGCTGCATGACCCTTTTGATGCCCGTGCAACCCGCTCGGTGCATCGCGTCCTGTGGTGATCGCGAACCGCGATCCAAAAACAGGAAAACCAACGCCCTGTTTCACCCCGGAACTGAGTACGCCCCGCCAAACGGGACGACTTGGTCGCGTGCGGTCTTCACCGATACGTGCGCGTCGTTGATACGGACGTGCGAGATTTCGCAGAAGTTGATTCGGATGTGCGTGCACACCGGAATTAATGCGTATCCGCCGACAACGCCCCTTATCCGTACTTTCTGGTTCTCGCTGTAACTTAGTGTACATACGTCGGATCGAGACAAAACTTGTGCCATCGGACTCGTACCAATACGCTGGTCCTGTGAGCCAAGTTTGGTTCGATTCTGAGAACGTTGACAAAATCGCGTATCGTGGGCCCCATAGGCTCCACTTGACGGGCGATTTTGAGATCGGCTCATCGGAATCCAATTCTGGAAGTTCCGTTGGGTTCGTATCATTGTTCCTGACTTGTTGACACTAAGTTGGATGAATTTGGAGACCTTTGACCCTGACACGTTTTTCGGTGCAAAGCGGCCCACATGTGGACCCCGCCTTGACCTGAAAATGTCATTTTTGTCCTTGTATCAAAATTGGACTCAAGGACAGGCATTTTTAGCTGATTGATATTTTCTGGATCTGATGGTGATATTTATTTCAGCAACCGGAGTACTTCCTGCAAATCCCGTTGAAGTCAGAACCACAATTGGAGCCGGAACTCCAGGCAAGTGTACCTTGCCAATCACTGCAGTTTTTGCTACTTATTTCCTTGATATATATACTTGTTGTACATGCTTAAACCTAGGACTGTGTGACTTACTTAGCGTCCGATTACAGTCGGGTGCCAACGCCGTACGCGACATTGTGTAACGTCATCTAGAGATGGATACCGAGACCTTATACTTCTCGTACTTGCATTATCAAGTATGTTATACCCAGGATACCTGACACTATTCATGATACAGAATCGTCCTGAGATATTCATGGTGATTCTGTATAGGATACAATTTTCATGACTTATTCCTTTGCTTAGATATTATATGACTGGATGCATTAGTTATGATCTTACGTGACATGGACATGGGGCCACATTGACATGAGACGTATGATTACATTGGGTGGGGAGAGACACACAGGCTACATGTTGATTATATATTATGCCGGCGTCTCAGTCTCTCTCCGAGCTAGACAACCACATGATATCACTGCTACCGGCTCCCAGACACAGAGCTTGTAGTGGTTTCAGCCTGAGTTATAGTGCTGCTCTCATCTTGCATATCACTTAGCTGGTTATATTTTTACCCTATTGTTTTATTTATTTGCTGCACTGCATTATCTTTGGCTTGTATTATCTGTACCTTACTATGTCCCCTGAGGACCTGGATCCGGATTATGTTCCCAGGATTAGCAGCGGAGATCCACCCTGAGATATTCAGAACAGGAGTATTAGCAGGAGCAGAAGCAGAAACAGGAGCAGACACTGGAGCAGTACCAGATCCAGTAGTCGAGTGATTTCTACGGTATCTTCTGAGTATATACTTTGTCCATACTCAGTATTGTTGTTGATATCTTTATTTCTGTATCTTGAACAATTGTAACAGACTTGATTATCGGGTTGTTCCCCGATTTATGTACTTGTGACTTGATGATGATGTTTATGTTTTCTTTTGTTGATATTTGATATATTCATTCTGTGGATGAGATTAGTAGACCCTGATTATTGTTGTAATACAGCTTAAGTATGCCCCGATGGATCCATTAAATTGGGTTTGTCCATCGGTGTGTGCTGCTGGCCATTGCCACGTGTCCAGTCCCTCGATATTTTGGGACTGGGGCGTGACAGTTCCTGTGCTGACGCGCTCGAACCACATCGCAGAAGAACTTTTTAAACCGATCCCCATCACGAAGCCATAAGCACTTTTCTCTTTGTTCCATCTCAATTTGCTCCTGGAGACACAGTTCTCCAACCGACTGTGCCAGCTCCCGCTCCTCCATTGCAATATCGGGATTGAGGACATCCCCTGCAACCATAAGCACTTTGCTCCTGTAACAATTGCAATATCGGGATATATATATATATATATATATATATATATATATATATATATATATATATATATATATATATATATATATATATATATATATATATATATATATATATATATATGGATCCCAGCGCATTCTTGCATACCCAAAGAATCTACATGATCACAACAATTAAATCTTGTTTAAGTCATCTAATCTTAACTATTGATTAGGGTTAGGATTATGGTCTAACCCTACCCCTAAACCACATTATATATATATATATATATATATATATATATATATATATATATATATATATATATATATATATATATATATATATATATATATATATATATATTACTTATTAATTATGATTAATCTATAGTACCTATTATAAGTAACAAAAGTGACCCATCTACCACATCATAATCTCTCTTTTTACATAAGTTGTGACGTTTTAACATCCTTTAGAATGAAGAGTTATACCTCGACTGAATTGTTATGTCTTTTGACAATATATGGATGAATAATTGTCTTTTGACAATAGATGGATAGAGGTATATAAATAGACCTCTTGGATACTATTCTTACAAATGAATTTGTTTCATAATATGAAAAGTTATGGTTCAGCGTAAAAGTTTTTTTTCTTCTACAAATATCTTTATCTATGTTTACTAATTAAAATTGTTCGTTAAATTTAACATAAATATTTGAATAATTAGAAGTAGTAAAAAAAGAGTAAGAGACTATATGTAATACGTTCAACTAACCAAGTGCCTATATACTAGTAAGAATAATTGGTAGAAGAGATTATCACCCCTCTTCTTCACTTTCGAGTTCGCAACATCTATGATTTTATTGCTTTTCTACAAGTATATATATCTTCATTATCTGATTGAGTAGAGTGATTGATTTCCAAGTCACTCCACAGTGTAGGGGGGCTGTTTGGATAGTTATAACTTCTTGAAAGTGTAAAAATAAAACTTTCAACATGTTGTAATACAATTGTCACTTTTAACATGTTGTAATACAATTGTCACTTTTAACATGTTGTAATACAATTGTCACTTTCAAAAATGTGTTTGGATAGATTTTTTTTGTCTGAGTTTCATATCAATTTTGTTTGGATTGCAACATGAAAGGAGAAATGAGAATTTAAATTATCTAATAATTAACAAATATTTAATTAACAAAATAAGTATTTAACAAACAATATTAATTAATAAATATATATTAATTAAAGAAAATATAATTAATAAGAGATTCTTAATTAACAAAAATTAATT
The DNA here is from genome assembly GCA_036927795.1 of Iris macrosiphon. NCBI lineage: Eukaryota > Viridiplantae > Streptophyta > Magnoliopsida > Asparagales > Iridaceae > Iris > Iris macrosiphon. Next base: position 145,370,408 of record JAYESA010000017.1, on the reverse strand, counting down.
AACAAAAACATAATTAGTGAAAAACTAATTAACAATATCTTAATTAACCATTTTTATTGAATGAAAATTTAATTAACGGGAAACTAATTAATAAAATTTTAATTAATAAATATAGATTAATTAAGAAAATTTTAATTACTGTGGCCATTATGTGCAGACGTGCTTCTTTAAATTTAATTACTGTAGCCATTAACAAAAAATTTAAATTATTAAAATATATTAATTAACGAAAAATTAATACTAATAGATTCATAACCTCAAAAACTCTTCACTTTCAACGAATTCTACTCTTTTCTCCTGCAACTCAAAACCTTTTTCCTTGCAACAAAATTTTCCACTTTTCAATATACCTACAAAAAGTTACTTGCAACGCATGCAAGCTTCCAAACTGCCCCTATGGTAAACCTTATAATTGTGTGCGTGTCTAATCGATCTTTTACTTAGTGTCAAATTTCTACGCAGTCCCACGCCTAAGTTGAATTTGTGGCATATAGACCTTGAGAGGACGTGATGATATGATTCCACTGACCGACTGTCCTACATTGATACATTTTCTTCTGTTGTGTACGTAAAAGTTGTAAGGATGAAATTAAGATTTGGCGATGGTTGACAATAAATAATGGTCCGTACGCAGTGGATGCTAAAATTTCACAAAGAGTAGATATATAGAAATAATTCGGCTCTAGCTAAACCTATCTATAGTCGACTAGATTTTTCTTTGTACAAGTGCGGTTGTACATTGCGAGGTTGATTACTAAGATGTAGGAAGGAACTCTCCACCTACAACTCCTTAAACATATGTGCAGTTGTACACTTTTGACACAACCATAGATATTGGTCGGAAAGTTTATCGGTCACTAGCAATATACATGCTTCCAAACCCATTAACCAAATCTTCGTGAAACCTAGCTATGCTGAGCAAAACAGTCTGCTCATCCTAGATTCTTTCAAAGCAAGAGCTCCACTCCACTCCACTCTACTAAAATTTTGACACGGATGACACAACCAGTTAACCAGAATCAGTGATCGCGTCTTAGGTGATTAATTAAGCTGTGAAATTATATATATCCTTAATTGACCGTGTCGCCATATCATGTGCCCTCTGGTGTCGTGTCATATTTGTGTCCCATAAAATCATAGTTTACAGTATAGGCCGATACCTATACGGTTTGACATGTTTCTATCCGATGCCGACCGAAACTGACATATACCGACCAAGGACGGAGTCAGAATTTAAGTTTACCATGGGGATGAATTTAAAATATCTTGAATTTTTTTTTAACAAAATAAATGTTGTGTGAATATCGTCATATTGTTATCTCATCGTGTCCATATCGGATCGTGTCTGGTCAATGTAGAACCGTGTCTAGCATTCCCAGTGCTCGATAGCGGAGTTATGAAAAAATAATAGTTTGTAGTGTAGTGTACATTGCTTTGCACTATACAATATATATATGGGAGAGAGAGAGAGAGAGAGAGAGAGAGTATTCACGGGATAGTGAGAGAGAGAGAGAAAGGAGAGCTAAGAATTTTAAAAAAGAGTTGGAGAACCAAAGAGGCTAGGAAAATAAAATAATATGATTTTGTATATTATTGTGTTTCATAAGTCTGTGTGTTTGGTAAAAATCAAACTAGTGAAAAGAGTCAGTCTTTCAGTATGATTTTTTTTTAGACTTAATGAGTAGATTCTAGACTAAAACTACTGCTAACACAATGGGACAAAATTTATTTTGTTAGACTTGCTAAGTAGTATGAATGTCTTCACACTACTTTAGGGTGTGCTGAAGCCCACCCTAGCTGTCACGCCCCAAATCTCCCGCGAGCCCGATAGTTCCCGCTGAACGTGAATCACCACGTTACAGCTCTCCCGCGGGACAATCGTTCTCATCGGGACGTGATGCCGTGCAAGCCTAAGATGCGCTTGCACAAGGCCAAAGCTTTGAACAAGGACAAGTAAGCTATTCAATACTGAAGCAGCTGCACACATACTGCAGAAAAGTAAAGAACACAAAGGCACATGAAAATAGGCTCTTTTATTGATAATCAGAAGTGTTACAAGTGGCGCAAGGCCGAGGTTACAAATCGCTCAAGCACTCTTCTCTCGATACAATAACACCGTTCCATACATTATGTCCCTCTATACAAAAGTAGCTCAATCTCGATACGGCTCAAGGCATCGACTCCAGATTTTTGGCTCCTTGGGATGAGGCACGGCTATCGCTTCCTCGGACGATCAGGCACCTGAGAACAAGCAAACTGTTGGTGGATCAGCACTTTATGCAAGTACTGGTGAGATAAAACAACTGAACAGAAGCTACACCCCCCGAAACCCACACTAAGTAATCATGTGGCAAAATATTGCATTACTAGTGATCTTGCTAGTTTTACTTAGGTTCATTTCATGCAGTTCAGAACTATAGTCAGATTACATCTTTGAAAACATAACTTTGAAACAGTTTTGCATATTCAAACTATAAGCATACGAATTGGGACAGTGCTCTATCGTGCAGTGCACAGCATGTATTGTGCATCACAATCTATCTCTTGGGGCAATGTTCTTATAGTGGACTGAAACATATCGAATTAAGGCAACATATCAAATGGACTATCATATCTCAGGCACACAAAAGAACTTGCTTATATGAATTCGGTCCCCGAGAAACTCAGGATCGGTAGCGGTAATCCAGCTAACCAATGACTCACATTCTGATACTATTAGCAGCTGAGACCGAGGTTCAGCTCTCCCGCACTAATAGTCATTGTCTGACCGATGCAATGAATGAAGCACCAACAGAAAATCTCTACGATGCAGACAAAATGAACAAGCAGACTTATGTATTAACTCATATTTCTTACCCCATAGCCGAACGGTTATCCCTGCAACAGACACACAAGTTAGTCATAATTTGCATATTCATAACTTATGTATCAATCTCTGGTGTCATCAATCGATAAGTATGCAAGAAGGTAAACCTAACATGCGCCCTATCTATATGACGGTCCATGGGTTGTCCCATGATTAGCAGCAGTTGCCCAAGGTTCAGCTCTTCACTAGCACGCGCGGGTGTCGGCAGCTGTGACCCAAGGTTCAGCTCTTCACCAACACACCTGAGTACTAGCAGCTGTGACATAATGGGTTCTGCACCACACTAATAGACATATCGCCCCACTAGACCCTTGCGAGCCGTACACCTCAGGGCGATCCAAAAATCTCTTCCGGACCGAGCGATTCCCAGTGCCCTAGGAATCGTTCGAGAGACAAGACCTTGTGCACAAGTTGTCCGAGACCAATGCAATGACATAAACACATAGTGCAAGCAAAACAATAATCAAGCAAAACATATGCGGTCTAGCGAAACACATATTATCGAAACGAAGCACATCTTATCACCTTACTAATAGCACACCCCACTAGACCCTTGCGAGTCGTATCCTCAGGGCGCACTATTAGTCACAGCATTCACATATTTCACTTATAACAGTTCGATATAGCAAACAGACAAGCGAAACATATTAAGGCAAGCACGATTGATTTCATAGTTAACAATGCAATAACTATCTCTTTCTTAGCATATTCAAAGGGACATATTCATGCGATTCATTTACTTATCTTTCTTAGCATAGCAAAGGTTCGTACGATAACTGTGTCGGTGTTTCTAAGCATGCAATATTTTTATCTTTCTCTTTAGCATGGCAATGGTTCTATCTCATTTCTGACAAGCATTTATATTCTCTTAGTTAGGCAGTAGATTCATTTCAATGACAATCTATGAGAGTTCTTTTATTAGCATACTGAGTCGGTTCTATCATTCTCTTATGAAAACATTTTTCTTAAGCAAACAAGCAACCAAAAACTCAGATTCATTATTAAATTGTGCAAGAATCAGAGAATGCAGTTCTGCCCACTCATATTGATCAATCGTTCGGGAACTCTCCGAGAAGACTTCCGTTCGAGCAAGCAAGGCGATATCACTTGTACATAGTGGCTACGCGGAGCGGGGCACTACACTAGCCAACCAATGGCTCCGTCCATGATACCGACATTGTGGATTTTTTTTTCGAACAGTTCGACAAAAATAAGAAAAAAAATTTGAACGGAAAAGACTAATCACTAAGGAGGTGAAAAGAAAATATTAAGATCGTAAAAGCTTGTGAAGAAGAAAACTTATATGTATTGTATGTAAATCAATCAGCAAAGACGACTACTATTTCATTCAATTTCAAAACTGCTAAGAAACAACACGAAAAATACTTAAATATTTTTTTCTTTTTGGCTGAGAATCGTATCTGTGGCTACTGCTGTTCTTTCAGTCTGCCTGTCCCCAATAATTAATTCCCGTTGACCGCGTCCTGTAGGGATCATTGACTCAACAGCAGTAAGTCTCGTTTGAAAAGGCTCATATTCGGAACGTCTCGAAATAATACCTGGGACGGGAGCTTCGATTAACCTTGATTCAGAAGAAGCAGAAATTCCACCTCTCTCATCAATAGGTTTATTGTCTAAATGTATCAAAAAATTATTTTTTTAAATGGTACTATTTTTTTTTCTGATACCAATCAATCTGATATTCATAGGAATGGCCTGACGAATTCCGATATCGATACTGCGATAAAATGCGACTGAGCGGGTCAAACATCTAAGGATGAGGAGTTTCACATGTTTTGTCACCTTCCAAGTTCCAGAAATTCAGTGTAAATTGCAATGCAACATGCAACTGGCACTGCACTAATTAAAGACATAATTTACTGTGCTATTGAAGCGATCGACAATCCGTTACCAAGAGCACAAGACCAGCTGGAGGCAAAGTGAGGAGAAAAGTTGAAAGCAGAAGCAAGAACTTCGTGTTTCGTTTCATATTCGACGCTTTTATGCAATATATATATATATATCAACTTACAGTACTGTGATCAAGTACGTACACTCGACATTAATTAATTGTCGCTCGAGGAAAAAATGAGCAGGTTTCTGTGTTGCTTCGTTGCGGTCAGCTTCGCTCTTCTTCTTCTTCGCCTCCGCTCGAATGTAGCTCTCGGTGCACCATTGATCCCGGCCTTGTTCGTGTTCGGGGACTCGTTGGTCGACGACGGCAACAACAACAACATGAGCTCCTTGGCGAAGGCTAATTACTACCCTTACGGTGTTGATTTCCCCGGAGGGCCTACCGGGAGGTTCTGTAATGGGAAAACTGTAGTCGATGCATTGTGTAAGTTACATAATTTGATAGCAGAAAATTACGTATAGAATACAAAAAAAAATTACTTTGGGATAACAAAGTAGTCGAAATTTAAATAAAAAAAAATACAAATCGACAATAGCTATGTCGGTATAAGGACATGCAATCATCCTGTCAATACTAATGACAGTTTGGGGACGAAACCGCCATTGCTAGTGTTCATTGGATTTGTATGATATGTCAATGAAGCCTAGCTCATGCAAATTGAACTGGCTCGATTAGGAAGGAAAGTCACATTTCAAAAGTTTGTCAGGGCGACATTTTTTTTTTGTTGGTCTGTTTTTTTCAGGTGATCTTTTGGGGCTTCCTTATCTTCCACCATATACAACACCACACCTCAATGGCACGAGATTGCTTGGTGGAGTGAACTATGCTTCCGCAGCTGGAGGAATCCTTGACGAATCAGGCCAATACCTTGTATGTTTAATTTCCTTGCTATATATATATATATATATATATATATATATATATATATATATATATATATGTTTCTCAGACACGGGTAAGACATGACACAGTAATAACGCGATGACACATATAAGGTACCTATTTGCGAGTGTCCGTTGTGTGTTGACACATATCCGATTTGTGTACACACGTACCTTTTGAAGTGTTTGTGCTCCCTAGTTTACTTGTTACTCCACTCTATAGGCCCTTAGAAATAGGGACAGACGTATGAATTTAAAATAGCTGGATTCAGTCTTAAATGTAAAGGCAATTCAAAATTTTATTAAGAAATTAAATATTTTGCTCTATGATTGCATAAGCTTGTTTAATAACATTAAATTAAGATTTAATGCATAATAATTTTAACTATTTTTTTTCACATCTACCTAGTCTCGTAAAATTTAGAAGAAAAAAAAAAAGAGTAGGAAGGAAAAAGTAAAATACGATATAAATATCTATATAGAAATTAAAAATTATATATTTTGGAGAGGACAAAACATAAAATGGATGAATAATTAATAAAAAAAATATAAATACTGAACTAAGAAGCAAAAATTCAGTGCGATCCCAACGTAGGTCCTCTCCTACTTACAATACTTGAGTTATTCACGCAATATTTATTGTCATCTTGTAGAAACAGTGTTTGGTTGCCCGTAAATAATATCACAGTATTTACAAATTAAATGCTGCGACGAGTAAGGACGCATAGCTGAACTTTGGTTGTAGACGGACACGAACTTGTGATTTTTGAGTAACAAAATCCGTAAGTCTGTTGTGCGACAAGACAAGAAACAATAGAATCAAGAAACGAATGATATCATTGAATCTGGAATCGGTTAAAAGATATTAGAGTTACAACTTACATATTAGGGTTTGGGGTTTATTTTGGATATTCAGGGAGGCAGGTATAGCCTGAAGCAGCAGGTGCTGAACTTCCAAGACAACCTGAACCAAATAAGAGCGGCGCTGGGGAAGGAGCAGCTGGGCCAGTACTTGTCAAAATCGGTGGTGATGTTCGTGGTCGGCAGCAACGACTACATCAACAACTACCTGCTGCCATCCCTATATCCCACCCGCTACTACTACAGCCCCCAGGAGTTCGCCAGCCTCCTCATCAGCCGCTACACCAGACAAGCGCTGGCGCTGCACAGCTTGGGAGCGAGGAAGTTCTTCCTGACAGGGGTGGGGCCCCTGGGCTGCATCCCGAACCAGCGGGCGAGCGGCCTGGCCCCGCCCGACCGCTGCGTCGACCAGGTCAACCAGATGCTCGGGTTCTTCAACCGGGCGCTGCGGGCCTCGGTGCAGCAGCTGAACGCCGATCACCCCGGGGCGGTGTTCGTCTACGGGAACACGTACGGTGCTCTCGGGGAGATACTCAATAACCCACAAAGATACGGTAACTAACATTGGTGTATTTTAACGTCCGCGTCGTCACTTTACTAATACAATGATGCAGGGTTTACGGTGGTCGACCGCGGGTGCTGCGGGCTGGGGAGGAACCGGGGGCAGATCACGTGCCTCCCGTACACCATTCCGTGCAGCAACAGGGATCAGCATGTGTTCTGGGACGCTTTCCACCCGACCGAAGCCGTGAACCTCATACTGGCACAGAGAGCGTTCACTGGACCGACATCCGACTGCTATCCCATCAACATGCAGCAGATGGCTCGACTCTAGCTAGCTCAAACTTCTTCTCCTCAGATCATCTATCTCTCTCTCTCTCTCTCTCTCTCTCTCTCTGTCTGATATAGTTTGTTCATATCTATCGAGTGTGTATGCTTAGCTTCTTGACTATTTGCGCTATTTAAATTACCAAATATATATATATATATATATATATATATATATATATATATATATATATATATATATATATATATAAGTTTCTAACAGAACAAATTGAGGCCAACCCTGACACATTATGCAAGCCGTTAAATTGTGGTGCAGCAAAGCAAAGAGCTAGTACGACGATCATATTGCATAGTTACAGAATCCTCTTCCTCCCCTGTGCTTAAGTTGGAATTTTCTCAATTTAACAATAGATTCATTCACCAGGCATATAAGCAAATAATTGTTATATAAATTTTCTTTTACTTACTTAAAAATTTCAGAATATAAAAATAAAATTAAACAATGTTACCGGCCTCTGGGGAAGTCGTGCACGAAGCACTGCCCTAAGAGTTTATTCGGGATCTGTGTGCAGACGTTCCCGAAGCTCCTAGTGGTAAAACCCCCGCACTACCGGTATCTCGTTGCCGCACACGACTTGGAGAAAACGACCAGAACTTAGCTCTGCCCAGAGCTTGGAGACAATGGAAATTGAATAGAATATTGACAGAGGTTTGGAGTACGAAATTTTTCCAATTGATTCTCAAAGAAATCAGCACAAATATATAATACAAAATTGTAACGGTCTGAATTAATTCTCATATTAATTCAGACGTTACACAATATTAAAATAGTGAATCTGGACACAAAACCGGTTCAGAATCATTTTGTAACGTTCAGAAATTAATTTTCTAACGTTACAGAAAAAATAAATGACTGAATAAAGAGGAGCAAAAAGAATTTTAGGGTCCCAGCCCGAACCCGAAGAGGAAATCGGATCGGCATTCGGCGCCCGCAGATGTGGGCGCGTACCCGCACCCGTTACGCGCGCCGAACCGAACCGAACCGAGCCGAGCCGGGCGGCGGCGGCGGCGCGCGCGTGTGGCCCAAGGGGTTCCCCACACAACAACTTAATAGAGCAAAGGAGAGAAAGTAATATATGTACATAGGAAGATTTTGGTGCATCCGATGTGGGACTAAAGAAAGGGAGAGGAATTGAACTTTTGGAGAAAAGCAAAACCAACAATCCCCCCCCAAAAGGTCAAGTTCCGAAACAGAGATAAGAGTGAAGTAAATAGAGAGAGAGCATCTGGGCAGTAAAATACTATGCATAGATGAGATGGACTACAGCCTTGAATCTCACGTAGTGACTATTGCCTTAATCTGAAGAAGTGCTTGATGGACTATGCCTTGAATCAGACTTCTTGAATCAGATTTAGAAAATAACACACATAGTACGCTAGAGGTCCTTGGTCTATCGGGTGGCGCTTTTAAATGGCCATGCGCACTTTCCACATTCATGAGAGTTGTCTGGGATCGCCCTGTCCCATAGTCGCGGCCTTCACGACCTCTCATATAGGTAAGTCCTTAATGGTTGGTGATATGAATCAACCTAGCATTACAGCTTGGACTTATTAAGAGTTTAAACTCATCCTAACCATATCACACAGGAACACTGTCACCATAGGGATGGGGAGTTATTGTACACATGTACAGCCGCTTGGGCTTTATTTTAATGAGACTTTTAATCTCGAGTCAGTGTTCCATAAAGTCACCTAAGTTCAGCTTGTTTCTACCCATTGAACCGGCTTCTTGGGATCTCCAGTCAGACTCGGTTGGGTTGCCACTGCTGGTGACTAATTTATGGGCTTAACCCCATCCCCCTCAAATGATTCTAGGATCAAAGTCCTAGACAGACCCTTCGTCAAGTGATCTGCAAGGTTCTTTTCTGACTTTATATAGTCAAGAACCACATATTTGCCTAGTAGGCTTTTGATTGACTTGAAGCGCAGCTGCAGGTGCCTGTTCATCTTAGCATTCACAGAATCATGCTTTAGTAGTTCAATAACAGATTTATTATCACAATTTATAGAAATTGCAGGAACAGGACTAAGAGAAACAGGTATATGCATAATAAGATTTTTAAGCCATTCAGCTTCTGTACAAGTTGTATCTAAAGCTATCATTTCAGAGTCCATTGTACTCCTAGCTATGATAGTTTGTTTACAAGAGCTCCAGGAGATCGCAGCTCCTCCTAGAGTAAATACATATCCAGTAGTAGATTTTACATCATGTGAGTCGGTTACCCAGTTTGCATCTGAATAACCTTCTATGATATCAGGGTGCCTAGTAAAATGAAGTTTGTAATCTAGGGTGCCCTTGAGATATCTAAATACCCTATCCAAGGCAGTCCAATGTGACTGATTTGGGTTACTGGTATATCTGCTTAGTCTCCCAATAGCAAATGCAATATCAGGTCTTGTCCTGTTTGTTATATACATAAGGGAGCCTATCATCTGGGAATATTTATGTTGTTCCAAAGGTGGTCCTTCATTCTTTTTCAGTACAATACTGCTGTCATAAGGAGTAAGGACAGGTTTCTTATCAAATAACTCAAATCTTTTTAGCATTTTTTCAATTGAATGTGCTAAAGATAGAGTATAACCCTCTTTGCCTTTGGTCACTTGCATTCCTAAAATTAGGTTGGCTTCTCCTAGGTCTTTCATATCAAACTGGTTAGATAAATAGTTCTTTGTAATATTTATCAATTCTAGTGATGATCCTATGATAAGGATGTCATCTACATACAAGCATAAAATGACACAACTTTTACATGTACCTTTAGAGTATATACATTTGTCATACTCATTTGACAAGAAACCATATTCACAAATTACTTTGTCAAATTTATTGTGCCATTGTTTGGGAGCTTGTTTCAGGCCATAGAGGGATTTTACTAATCTGCAGACTTTCTTTTCTTGACCTTTAGCAATGAAACCTTCAGGTTGGTCCATATAAAGTTCTTCCTCTAGATCTCCATTCAAGAATGCTGTCTTTACATCCATTTGATGGATTAGCATATCATGAATGGATGCTAAGGCCAAGAGAGTTCTAATGGAAGTGATCCTAGCTACTTGAGAGTAGGTATCAAAATAATCTAACCCTTTCTTCTGGGTAAAACCCTTAGCAACTAATCTAGCTTTGTATTTCTCTATAGTACCATCAGCTCTGAGTTTCTTCTTGAAAATCCACTTACAACCTATTGGTTTATTGCCTAAAGGTAGATCTGTTAGAAACCAAGTGTTATTCTCCATGATGGAGTTGTATTCACTGTTAATGGCTTCTTTCCAGAAGGGAGCATCAGGAGAAGACATTGCTTCTTCATAAGTTGAGGGATCACCCTCTATCAAAAATGTGAAGAATCCTTCTCCTAAATTTTTCTCAATCCTATTCCTTTTACTCCGTCTTGGTTCTAAGTCTTGTTCAGATTGAGAGCTAGGTATTTGGAGTTGAGAACTAGTAGAGGGTATGGAGGAAGAGATTGAAACTCTATCCTTAAAAGGAAATATATTTTCAAAGTAAACTGCATCTCTTGCTTCTATAATGGTATTGTTAGAGATTTCATTTACTTCTGAGTGAGTCACTAGAAATCTATTGGCATAGCTGTCTAAGGCATATCCTATGAAAACAGCGTCTACAGTCTTGGGACCAATCTTCCTCTTTTTAGGTTCGGGAATTCCGACTTTAGCAAGACATCCCCAAACTCTAAGGTAATTAATCCTAGGTGCTCTACCTTTCCACAGCTCATAGGGAGTCTTATCTTTTGTCTTACTAGGAATCCTATTAAGAATGTAACAGGCAGTTAAAAGGGCTTCTCCCCACAAGTTATCAGGAGCACCAGAGCTGAGAAGCATGGCATTAACCATATCTAACAGAGTGCGGTTCTTGCGTTCAGCAACTCCGTTAGACTGAGGTGAATATGGAGCAGTTACCTCATGAATTATTCCATGTTCTTCACAGAAGTTAGTCATTTTGTTTGAGGTATATTCTCCACCACGATCAGATCTAAGGATCTTAATCTTCCTTTCTAATTGATTCTCAGCTTCAGATTTGTAGACCTTAAATCTATCTAGAACTTCATCTTTGGTTTTGAGAAGGTAGATATAACAATACTTTGAATAATCATCTATAAATGTAACAAAGTATTTTCTACCGCCTCTGGTCAAAATCCTATTTGAGTCACATACATCACTATGGATAAGTTCTAGAAGGTTAGAATTTCTTTCTACAGATTTGAAAGGTAATCTAGTGTGTTTGGCTTGAACACAAATCTCACATTTGTGTTTGTCATCTATTGGAGTCTTGGGAATAAGATCTAAGGTCATCATCCTTTTAATAGAACCTAGGTTCACATGACCTAGTCTGCCATGCCAAACATTTGAAGATTCTATATTAGAGACAATGAGAGAACCATCAGACATTTTATTCATTGTACTTAAAATAAAGAGACCGTCTTTTACAAAACCTTTCCCTATAAAAGAGTCATGCTTAGAAAAAACTACTTTATTAGCCTCCATTATAATTTTGTATCCTGAGGCTACAAGAAGGGATCCACTAACTAGGTTTCTCCTGACAGACGGCACATGAAGAACATCCTGAAGAGTTAAGATTTTTCCTGATGTCATTTTCAGGTTAACTTTTCCTCTTCCAATTATTTGTGCCGTTGAGCCATCTCCTAGGGTCACACCTCCTCCACTTGATTCCTGATAGTTTGAAAAACAGGAGCGATCAAACGAAACGTGAACATTAGCTCCAGAATCCAACCACCAATCATCAGAATAGTAAGAGAGGTTAATAAGGGGTTGAAAGCTTACAGACCTGAAGGAACTCGAAGAACCTTTGTGAAGCATGTTTGCTTCTGGTCTAACTGAGTCTGACAGAAGTTCTAGGTTTTAGTTTTGGTGATGATGATTGAGGTGGTTAGGCTGAAAGTTTTCTCCTTCTTGAAGAAATTCTTTTGGTTTATAAGGAAAATTAGACTTGGGTTTTCCTTGGCCTTCTACAAGATAATAGTTTAGGTGGTCTTTGCTAAACAATCTTAAAATCTTTAGTTTTTCAAGTGTTGATCAACTCAGGTTAGCTGTAGGGGCCGGTTCCCAGCTAGCGGTGGTCCGAAGACTCTTAAATACCGTGTCGCTTAGGGTTATTTACACCCGGTTGACAGAAGGACCCTTTCGGCTTGTGCCCGAGTTTGTCTCTACTTTGAAACTTTAGATTTGAAGGTTTTATTTGCAATTTCCTTTTACTAAATTATTTTCTTTTGGTCCTAGATTGCTTTCAGAAATACTAAGTGATTAAAATGAATCAAATTGTATGTTACAACTGAAAGAAATTTTGTGATAAAAATTGTAATTGACAAATACTAAGTGATTAATCAGAAGCTTTCTAAAATATTTTAATCAGAAGTTTTCTAATGAAAAGCTCTCACAGTATACTAAGCAATTTGACAAGTAAACGAATAAATTAATTGAGGAATTGAAACTAATTTCTACAGAGACTGAAAATTGTTAGAAGTCAAGTTGTATTTGCTACGAAATCAACTTGTTGAATTTGTAGAATATTAATTTGCTACAGTAATTATCAATTATTTAGAATAAATCAATTATAACAAATGGTGAGAATACTGTTTTAACAGTAAGTAACATAATAGCAAATAGCAAGTAATTCTTTGCCTAAGAGAAATAATTCTAACAGTAAGTAGCAAATAGCGAGAAATAATGAGAATACTGTTTGAAACAATCCTGACAGTTTTAACAAATAGCAAATAATTAGAATAGTGAGAAATAACTCTAACAAAACTATTGAAACTATTCTAACCGTATAAAAATTTCTAACAGAAAGTATTAAAACTATTCTAACACAATTTGATATTCTAACAGTAGCTATTTCTATTTAGATCAGAATTTGTATTCTAAGAAATTGCTACAGTATAGAAATCAGTTCTAATTATCAACTTTTAAGTAATATTATTTAATCAGCAACTATTAAAACTATTACAACAGTAAGTATTGTTAAATATAACGAACAGCACAAATTGCTAGAAGTGCTTCGTTATTCAATATTAAATAACCAATAAACTCTTAGATTGTTATATAAATTTTCTTTTACTTACTTAAAAAATTTCAGAATATAAAAATAAAATTAAACAATGTTACCGGCCTCTGGGAAAGTCGTGCACGAAGCACTGCCCTAAGAGTTTATTCGGGATCTGTGTGCAGACGTTCCTGAAGCTCCTAGTGGTAAAACTCCCGCACTACCGGTATCTCGTTGCCGCACACGACTTGGAGAGAACGACCAGAACTTAGCTCTGCCCAGAGCTTGGAGACAATGGAGATTGAATAGAATATTGACAGAGGTTTGGAGTACGAAATTTTTCCAATTGATTCTCAAAGAAATCAGCACAAATATATAATACAAAATTGTAACGGTCTGAATTAATTCTCATATTAATTCAGACGTTACACAATATTAAAATAGTGAATCTGGACACAAAACCGGTTCAGAATCATTTTGTAACGTTCAGAAATTAATTTTCTAACGTTACAGAAAAAATAAATGACTGAATAAAGAGGAGCAAAAAGAATTTTAGGGTCCCAGCCCGAACCCGAAGAGGAAATCGGATCGGCATTCGGCGCCCGCAGATGTGGGCGCGTACCCGCACCCGTTACGCGCGCCGAACCGAACCGAGCCGAGCCGAGCCGGGCCGGGCGGTGGCGGCGGCGCGCGCGTGTGGCCCAAGGGGTTCCCCACACAACAACTTAATAGAGCAAAGGAGAGAAAGTAATGTAAACTCCCTCGACCAGATTTCAGTATTTTAATATTATTTCTAGTTAATTAGAATTAGTGTAACTTTTTAAAAATTTATTTATTAATATATTCTATTGATTGTGCACCTGTTTGTTACACAATAAATTAGGGCACCACACTAGCTGTTAACCCTAAACTAATTTCACATCCCTGCCCTAGACTTGATAGACTACATTTTCTATATTTTTAGCAACTCCCAGAAACCTCGTTTTGTGCTTCGTTTTAGTCGCACAAATATCGTTACAAACGTACGTATTTAATTCCTATTTAATTTTCTGCTCTTTACCAACCTCTGTACCCTAGAGATTTGAGGACCAGTAGGCACCTGTTTTGCCCAACCAAAAATACGATAATATTCTACACTAATTGTATTACAATTATCGTATTGACACCGTAGAAAAATTATGACCCTAACTGCCCTTAAATAATTAATGAACACCGTGCGCAGTATTTATTAAATAATAAATACGGTGACCCGTATCACCTGCAGAATCAGACCCTGACCCTGCCCAGGCTCATCCCCACAGCCCAGGATATTTCCCCAGCAATTTCCCTCAATTCTGTGAATTTTAATAATTTTTAGAACCAGGTGATTTTTCCAGACAAATTGCATAATTGCGCAAATTCCCAATTTTTGGACTTTTATGCAAATTGTGAAAAGTTAGGGGTTTTATTGCAAAAATGCATGCTAGGTGGCAACCTCCTATTGGATAGACCATAGGTGGCAAGGGCCCACCATAAATATCCAGGATAAATATCACAAAATATCCCAAAAATTCAAATTACTAAAATACCCCAACATTTCCCTTTAATTACCAAAATGCCATTGGCCTAAAAACCTATAAAAACCCTAACCCACACACCCCTCTCTCATCCTCACTCCCTCACAGCCACCCTCCGCCACCACCGGCCGCCCAACTCCGGCCAACCCTCCGCCCTGACCTCCTCTCCCCTCCGGCCAAGACCCACCATCTCCGGCGCCCTGCTCCGCCGTGGCGAGCCACCGCAGCACCCACCCCCACACTGCCCCACAGCGACTCCCCGACCTCCGACCGCCCACCACCGCCGCCCTAGTCGTCGCCGACCGCCGCCACCACCTCCACTCGCTCCGCCTCGACCTCCCCTACCGACCCACCACCCTCCCGCGGCCCCACGACACCCTCCTCCGCCGGCAACTCCCCCGCAAGCCACTACCACCTCTCCCTGTCATCCTCCGCCGGCAACTCCCCGACGCTTCCCACCGCCACTCCGGCCACCCCTGACCACCGCCACCCACCCCGAACTGCTCGCCGGACCTTCCTCCTCCGCCCCGACAGCCTGCACCGCCGCCCCGCCACCGCACGCGGCGCTGCAGCTGCCGCAAGCTGCTGCTGCTGCTGCTACTGCTAGCAGCTACTGCTACTGCCGTTGCTCCTCCGGCCGGCTGCCGCCGACTTCGCCGCCGACCTCCCGCCGACGACTCGCCGTGGACCCCCCCCTGCCACCTGTCAGGTAAAATACCTAGGTATTATACTAAAATACATAGTAAACCCTATATACATGTATATATATAATATATGTGTATATATGTATATATTTATATATATATTAATATATATATATATATATCAATATATACTATTATATGTTATTATTATTATTAAAATTAAATACTGTAAATATACAGTATGTATATGGTATTTATATTTTCTGCATTTTTTTATATATATATATTATTATACATATATGTATTTATATATGTATATATATATATATCTATGTATATATGTATTATATGTATTATCTATATACTATTATATATATATATTATATTAATATACTGTGTATTATACAGTATAAAATATATATATATTATATTTATTTACATCTTTTCTTTTCCTGTTTTTCTTTATTATTATATATATTATATATATATGTATTAAATACATATATGTATATAGGTATTATTATATATATATATATAATACTATATATGTATATATGTATATATGCTTTTTATTTTTATTTTGCTATATATATGTGTATCATACTTTTATATATGAATACATATATAAATTTATATATTTATGTATGTATATATTTATGTATGTATACTTATATTTATACATATATTTATATATGTATAATTAAGTATATATATAATATCTACTTATATTTTTGTTATATAAATATTTATATGAAATTTCATTTCTGTTTTTCCTTACTTATATATATATATATATATATATTTATATATATATATATAGTATGTATACTATATATATATATCATATATATAACATATTTGTATATGTTATATAATTACTACTATAATATATTATGCATTCTGTTTCTTTTATTTATTTCTGCACTTTAAAATTCCTGCACTTATTATATATGTATATATATATTATCTATATATATATACATATTATCTATATATATATATATTGCTGGAAAATACAGCTTATATTTATATGTATATTTCTAATTCTTGCACTATCTTTAAATTCACTATATATAATATTATATATGACAGTGGTCACCTATAGACCCTGACAATAATTATATTATAAATACTATATATAACAGTGGTCACCTATAGACCCTGATATTAGAGCTGGATATTACAGCACTTATATTTATATTTAAAATTCCTGCAATGTCATTTTTATTATCTATATATATATACTATATAGTACTGTATAATACAGTACATAGATATATACGTATTTAATTTCTGCCTGTCATTTTAATTTATTTAATCAGTGGATACACCCTGATAATATTATTATATCATAATATTTATGACAGTGGAAATACCCTGCTATTATATAAATTTACATTCCTGCATTCTCTTTTCTGTATATATATGCTATATATATACTACTACTACATACTATATCTATAAGTATATATATATACTATATATCTATATATATGTGGGTGTGTATCCTATATATATTATACATAGGTAAATATATATACTTTTATATATACCCTGATAATTCACGAACCTGTATATTTTTAACAGAGAATATCTCCAGCACAACCAGTGACCCCTGTCACAAGCAACTACAAACCTGACTGTGAGATTAGGTTACCAAACACTATCAGGGAGTAGGCAAGTATACCTTGCCAAGTACTGTTTAAATTCTCAATATTGTTATATGCTCTTATTTCTGTATTTCATATACCATGATTACCTGAGACTGCCTTGGGTACAGTCAGTTGATTTGTTGACATTTAACATAATATTACAGACTCACCAACAATTATGAGAGGATATCCTGATATTCTCCTAAACCCTATCACGGGAACACGCAACATGGTTGCAATGCATATTGGGATGCGAGCTGCGTAGTTGACTAGCTACCAGTACGTGTGACCGCATCACGGATTAGAATAATTCAGGAATTATACGACTTGACATTTAGTTACATTGGGAGGGGAGAACAACTAAAATACGTATGGGACACCCACCTCTTTACCATGTGCCGCACTCGACGGAGTGATACGGATGATATAGATATGTATTCTTGTGACCATTCTCATCGTAGATGGAAAATTGTATAGTGCCCTTGAACGGGGGCATATGTGGCATATACTAGCCTGTCACTACAGATTGGTGAATTACGTCAGCATATGTCTAGCCACACATTTCCCATACGTATTAGGTTGTCTCAAAATGCATTTCACTTAGATGGTTAGCACCCTGTATTTATTTTATTCAGTAATTTATTTATTCAGTATTTACATTACATGGCATGTCATTTTTCTGTATCTTGTTACGTCCCTCTGAGGACCTGGTTCCCTGCCAGGTTTAGCTGAGACACTCTACCACCCCACAGTATCTGGACCTGGACAGGAGTCTGGACATGCTCTGGAGATGGAGTTAGAGGAGATGCCGTCAGAGTCTACCTGAGTACCCCTGGAGATGGAGCTACATATTTCGAGGATGTTGTGCTAGTTTATCTTATTTCACTTCTGCCACTTTTTGTAGTGGGATTGTTCCCACCTGACTTTATCTGGATTGTATATGACATTTCAGTTTTAGCATCTATATATACTCAGCACTTTCCCTGTTATTCTTGTGGATGAGATAGATTTACCTGAATTTAGACTTGTAGTATTTAGGACAGCGTAGCACATCACTTTGGGTCCATTAAATTGGGTATTCCCTTAGTGACGTGTCAGCTGGCCAATGCCACGTGGCCTAGTTCCGTATATTTTTGGGACTGGGGCGTGACACGGTTTTAGTGGTGGCCCATGCAGGTCGAGTTAATTGCTAAAAACATGATATCATGTTCAGTAAACCTGCAATAGGATAGGAATACTAGGTCTCATCCACACTGACTCCATCCATAAATTTTGTATCCTGCTTGATTATCATCTATTAAGTCCTTCGTACTTTTCTAAATTTTTCAATTCTTTTCAGAAATATGGACATACCCGGGGAAACTGCGATTAATGGAACTGACCAAGCAACAGACCTCTCGCCAGATGTCCAAGGGACACCAATCCCGAGAGACCAATCTCCGAGAAGGATGCTGGTCAATCCAACAACCTCGTACCTTCACCAAGATCCGACCCAAGAAGCAACATTAGTCCAGCAAGAAGGGCAACCTTCTCAGGCACCAACACTGCAGGCGGAGATACCTTTGCCTCCACCTCCAGTTCTCGCAGCCCTGATGCCACAACTAGAGGAACAATCTCAGATGTTCCAAGCCATATTGCAGGCTCAGTGGCAACAGAATGAAGTCCTGAGACAATGCCTAATGACGGTTCTGGAGAAGACAGCTGCCCCAGTACCAGCCCCTGTCCAACCAGCTAGCACTGTTCAAGGCTTTAGCCGGATGAGCCCGAGAACCTTTAAGGGCAATGAAACTCCGGAAAAGATCTCAGACTGGATCTCCAACACGGAAATACTGCTAGAAGGTTCACAACTTTACCCTGACCTATGGATGACCGCAGTAAGGACCCTACTCCTCGGTAACGCCCATCACTGGTGGGAATCTATAGAGCGCAGTACGGGCAAGAACCATACTTGGGAGGAATTTCTAGAATATTTTAATGCAAAATATTTCCCAGCCACAGTCAGAGATGATCTGTATTCCCAGTTCCTGCATTTGGAACAAGGAAATTTGACCGTCGACGCCTATGATGCAGAATTCAGTCGACTAAGTCAATTCGGTGCCATCTTAATACCAACAGAATTGAAGAAGGCTATGAAGTTCCATCACGGCCTTACCTCCGAACTCCAGGGGCATACTACGGCACAGTCGAGGATTTCATACGAAGAAGTTCTTTCAGAGGCAAGGATACAAGAAGCCATTGGTCGAGAAGCAAGATGTTCAAATCCAACCATATCAGCCATAGACCAGACAGGAGCAGGAGGACCAATCCGTCACCTGGGAAATCAGGCACAACACAAGACAGGGCCATATCAATACAAGGAACATCCGACTTGTCACTATTGTGGCAGGAAAGGACATTATGCCAAAAACTGCCGAAGGAAGTATAGACTATGCTTGATATGTGGAGATAATCAACATAGGGCCAGAGACTGCCCACAACACAGAGAAGCAACACTTCGGACTGGGCAAGGACCAGCAGCACCAGCCCAGAGAATGCAACCTCCTACTAGAGGTCAGCATTCCCCAGCATCTGGAAGATTTCAGAGGGGACCACCCTTAGCCACCCAAGACATGCAGTATTACCTAGCCAGACAACAAACCATTAGACGAAGGCACGAGCAGGCCTTTGCACTAGCTGCAGTTGCAGAAGAACCGGAAGATGAAACCATTTCAGGTACCCTTATAGTTGCATTATTACCAGCAAACCGCATATTTGATTCTAGAGCTACACTGTCTTTCACATCTAGTAGTTTCGTACCCATGCAAATAGCCAGGTTTACCGGAAGAGGCATTGTTCCAGTTACCAACATTACTAAAGCATGCTAGTAGTCATGTATAGTAGCGTAATGAGAACGCGATTCCCGGTACTTTCAATACCAAACTTCGACGTTATCTTAGACATGGACTGACTAAACCAAGTGCAAATGCTATCCTAGACTACAGGAAGAGAAGCGTCATCCTTAGACCACCAAGTTACCCATCCGGATATCAGGATTAAGCAAACACATCTAGGTAGATTGCTAGACGTTGATTGTTAGGCTCAAAACATGTGAATGTAGTAATAGCTGAATACTACAGGTAGTTTCCAAATTAGATTTGATATACATGACTTATTAGGGTAGTCAGTAACTTCTAATCTTGTGTTTTCACCTACCCGAGAAACTATCAGACTTGGAAGAAGTGGAAAACTAAGCTCGAGGTACGTCATACCCTTCGATGTGTTGGAACGAATCAAAGAAGTTGGTTACAAGATAGCATTACCTCAGACATTGGAAGAAGTACATGACGTCTCCCACGTATCCTAATTAAGGAGGTACGCTCTGGATACAAGTCATGTGCTTAAATACGGACAACCTATAGTGTATATTAAGGTTGTAGAACTTAGAAAACCACACCTCTTTTGGGTCAACTAGCAACCTAGACTAGAAGTTAGAGATTATAGAATCTTGTCTTTTTGTGAATTTGAATTGTTTTGTACTTCTCATATCCTAATCTAGCGTACTTATAATTGCTATATTACCTTAAATTATGCTCTGCTATTATAGCCTAGTTTTGCAAGCTTATTCTTTATCAAGCTTGTTCATTAAATTATGTATTATTGGAGTACTACATTAATACATTTCAGAATCAGTGTATAACGGTCTGATCAACCATAATGCACTTGGTTCGCCTTCGCATAACTACTTTAAGTGGATTGAGATATATAGTGATTAGTAAACAGATGTACTTACCTCTGCGCATATCGTATCAGCTACATAACTAGGCTAATACAAATATGTGAATAGGGAGTACCAGAATAGCATTTCCATCCACAACTGCCTTGACAATTCCCATTGAATTCTTAAACGCCTTGAATCTCCATACTTCTAATCCATTATCCCCTTGAACTCTTGATTACTGTTTTCCGTCTTTCCTTATTTCGGAAAGAAGAAACCTCGTACTTAGTATAAATACAAAGTGTATTGTTTCTGTAGTTATTTTTATTATTTCTTGGGGAATTACCAAACCCTATTATTAGATTAGATTGCAGTTTAAAACTGTTCTTTTAGAATGACTTTCGCTACCTACCATACGTTGTATTACGTTCCTCTAGTTCATATTGCATGAAAACATCATGCACCAGGAACGGGAAGAGGATATTCGATAATGTTTCCCCGATCTATTTCCAGTTCAGGGTATGTCCAATATTTCAAACTTAATCTTTCTTAAATCTTTATATCAATCTTTCGTTCTCATTATATGTGTGTTTTTATTTCGAGGACGAAATATTCTAAGGAGGGTAGATTGTAAACTCCCTCGACCAGATTTCAGTATTTTAATATTATTTCTAGTTAATTAGAATTAGTGTAACTTTTTAAAAATTTATTTATTAATATATTCTATTGATTGTGCACCTGTTTGTTACACAATAAATTAGGGCACCACACTAGCTGTTAACCCTAAACTAATTTCACATCCCTGCCCTAGACTTGATAGACTACATTTTCTATATTTTTAGCAACTCCCAGAAACCTCGTTTTGTGCTTCGTTTTAGTCGCACAAATATCGTTACAAACGTACGTATTTAATTCCTATTTAATTTTCTGCTCTTTACCAACCTCTGTACCCTAGAGATTTGAGGACCAGTAGGCACCTGTTTTGCCCAACCAAAAATACGATAATATTCTACACTAATTGTATTACAATTATCGTATTGACACCGTAGAAAAATTATGACCCTAACTGCCCTTAAATAATTAATGAACACCGTGCGCAGTATTTATTAAATAATAAATACGGTGACCCGTATCACCTGCAGAATCAGACCCTGACCCTGCCCAGGCTCATCCCCACAGCCCAGGATATTTCCCCAGCAATTTCCCTCAATTCTGTGAATTTTAATAATTTTTAGAACCAGGTGATTTTTCCAGACAAATTGCATAATTGCGCAAATTCCCAATTTTTGGACTTTTATGCAAATTGTGAAAAGTTAGGGGTTTTATTGCAAAAATGCATGCTAGGTGGCAACCTCCTATTGGATAGACCATAGGTGGCAAGGGCCCACCATAAATATCCAGGATAAATATCACAAAATATCCCAAAAATTCAAATTACTAAAATACCCCAACATTTCCCTTTAATTACCAAAATGCCATTGGCCTAAAAACCTATAAAAACCCTAACCCACACACCCCTCTCTCATCCTCACTCCCTCACAGCCACCCTCCGCCACCACCGGCCGCCCAACTCCGGCCAACCCTCCGCCCTGACCTCCTCTCCCCTCCGGCCAAGACCCACCATCTCCGGCGCCCTGCTCCGCCGTGGCGAGCCACCGCAGCACCCACCCCCACACTGCCCCACAGCGACTCCCCGACCTCCGACCGCCCACCACCGCCGCCCTAGTCGTCGCCGACCGCCGCCACCACCTCCACTCGCTCCGCCTCGACCTCCCCTACCGACCCACCACCCTCCCGCGGCCCCACGACACCCTCCTCCGCCGGCAACTCCCCCGCAAGCCACTACCACCTCTCCCTGTCATCCTCCGCCGGCAACTCCCCGACGCTTCCCACCGCCACTCCGGCCACCCCTGACCACCGCCACCCACCCCGAACTGCTCGCCGGACCTTCCTCCTCCGCCCCGACAGCCTGCACCGCCGCCCCGCCACCGCACGCGGCGCTGCAGCTGCCGCAAGCTGCTGCTGCTGCTGCTACTGCTAGCAGCTACTGCTACTGCCGTTGCTCCTCCGGCCGGCTGCCGCCGACTTCGCCGCCGACCTCCCGCCGACGACTCGCCGTGGACCCCCCCCTGCCACCTGTCAGGTAAAATACCTAGGTATTATACTAAAATACATAGTAAACCCTATATACATGTATATATATAATATATGTGTATATATGTATATATTTATATATATATTAATATATATATATATATATATATCAATATATACTATTATATGTTATTATTATTATTAAAATTAAATACTGTAAATATACAGTATGTATATGGTATTTATATTTTCTGCATTTTTTTATATATATATATTATTATACATATATGTATTTATATATGTATATATATATATATCTATGTATATATGTATTATATGTATTATCTATATACTATTATATATATATATTATATTAATATACTGTGTATTATACAGTATAAAATATATATATATTATATTTATTTACATCTTTTCTTTTCCTGTTTTTCTTTATTA
Organism: Iris macrosiphon; assembly: GCA_036927795.1. NCBI lineage: Eukaryota > Viridiplantae > Streptophyta > Magnoliopsida > Asparagales > Iridaceae > Iris > Iris macrosiphon. The sequence continues at coordinate 145,346,930 of JAYESA010000017.1, read as the reverse complement.
TTATATATATTATATATATATGTATTAAATACATATATGTATATAGGTATTATTATATATATATATATAATACTATATATGTATATATGTATATATGCTTTTTATTTTTATTTTGCTATATATATGTGTATCATACTTTTATATATGAATACATATATAAATTTATATATTTATGTATGTATATATTTATGTATGTATACTTATATTTATACATATATTTATATATGTATAATTAAGTATATATATAATATCTACTTATATTTTTGTTATATAAATATTTATATGAAATTTCATTTCTGTTTTTCCTTACTTATATATATATATATATATATATTTATATATATATATATAGTATGTATACTATATATATATATCATATATATAACATATTTGTATATGTTATATAATTACTACTATAATATATTATGCATTCTGTTTCTTTTATTTATTTCTGCACTTTAAAATTCCTGCACTTATTATATATGTATATATATATTATCTATATATATATACATATTATCTATATATATATATATTGCTGGAAAATACAGCTTATATTTATATGTATATTTCTAATTCTTGCACTATCTTTAAATTCACTATATATAATATTATATATGACAGTGGTCACCTATAGACCCTGACAATAATTATATTATAAATACTATATATAACAGTGGTCACCTATAGACCCTGATATTAGAGCTGGATATTACAGCACTTATATTTATATTTAAAATTCCTGCAATGTCATTTTTATTATCTATATATATATACTATATAGTACTGTATAATACAGTACATAGATATATACGTATTTAATTTCTGCCTGTCATTTTAATTTATTTAATCAGTGGATACACCCTGATAATATTATTATATCATAATATTTATGACAGTGGAAATACCCTGCTATTATATAAATTTACATTCCTGCATTCTCTTTTCTGTATATATATGCTATATATATACTACTACTACATACTATATCTATAAGTATATATATATACTATATATCTATATATATGTGGGTGTGTATCCTATATATATTATACATAGGTAAATATATATACTTTTATATATACCCTGATAATTCACGAACCTGTATATTTTTAACAGAGAATATCTCCAGCACAACCAGTGACCCCTGTCACAAGCAACTACAAACCTGACTGTGAGATTAGGTTACCAAACACTATCAGGGAGTAGGCAAGTATACCTTGCCAAGTACTGTTTAAATTCTCAATATTGTTATATGCTCTTATTTCTGTATTTCATATACCATGATTACCTGAGACTGCCTTGGGTACAGTCAGTTGATTTGTTGACATTTAACATAATATTACAGACTCACCAACAATTATGAGAGGATATCCTGATATTCTCCTAAACCCTATCACGGGAACACGCAACATGGTTGCAATGCATATTGGGATGCGAGCTGCGTAGTTGACTAGCTACCAGTACGTGTGACCGCATCACGGATTAGAATAATTCAGGAATTATACGACTTGACATTTAGTTACATTGGGAGGGGAGAACAACTAAAATACGTATGGGACACCCACCTCTTTACCATGTGCCGCACTCGACGGAGTGATACGGATGATATAGATATGTATTCTTGTGACCATTCTCATCGTAGATGGAAAATTGTATAGTGCCCTTGAACGGGGGCATATGTGGCATATACTAGCCTGTCACTACAGATTGGTGAATTACGTCAGCATATGTCTAGCCACACATTTCCCATACGTATTAGGTTGTCTCAAAATGCATTTCACTTAGATGGTTAGCACCCTGTATTTATTTTATTCAGTAATTTATTTATTCAGTATTTACATTACATGGCATGTCATTTTTCTGTATCTTGTTACGTCCCTCTGAGGACCTGGTTCCCTGCCAGGTTTAGCTGAGACACTCTACCACCCCACAGTATCTGGACCTGGACAGGAGTCTGGACATGCTCTGGAGATGGAGTTAGAGGAGATGCCGTCAGAGTCTACCTGAGTACCCCTGGAGATGGAGCTACATATTTCGAGGATGTTGTGCTAGTTTATCTTATTTCACTTCTGCCACTTTTTGTAGTGGGATTGTTCCCACCTGACTTTATCTGGATTGTATATGACATTTCAGTTTTAGCATCTATATATACTCAGCACTTTCCCTGTTATTCTTGTGGATGAGATAGATTTACCTGAATTTAGACTTGTAGTATTTAGGACAGCGTAGCACATCACTTTGGGTCCATTAAATTGGGTATTCCCTTAGTGACGTGTCAGCTGGCCAATGCCACGTGGCCTAGTTCCGTATATTTTTGGGACTGGGGCGTGACACGGTTTTAGTGGTGGCCCATGCAGGTCGAGTTAATTGCTAAAAACATGATATCATGTTCAGCAAACCTGCAATAGGATAGGAATACTAGGTCTCATCCACACTGACTCCATCCATAAATTTTGTATCCTGCTTGATTATCATCTATTAAGTCCTTCGTACTTTTCTAAATTTTTCAATTCTTTTCAGAAATATGGACATACCCGGGGAAACTGCGATTAATGGAACTGACCAAGCAACAGACCTCTCGCCAGATGTCCAAGGGACACCAATCCCGAGAGACCAATCTCCGAGAAGGATGCTGGTCAATCCAACAACCTCGTACCTTCACCAAGATCCGACCCAAGAAGCAACATTAGTCCAGCAAGAAGGGCAACCTTCTCAGGCACCAACACTGCAGGCGGAGATACCTTTGCCTCCACCTCCAGTTCTCGCAGCCCTGATGCCACAACTAGAGGAACAATCTCAGATGTTCCAAGCCATATTGCAGGCTCAGTGGCAACAGAATGAAGTCCTGAGACAATGCCTAATGACGGTTCTGGAGAAGACAGCTGCCCCAGTACCAGCCCCTGTCCAACCAGCTAGCACTGTTCAAGGCTTTAGCCGGATGAGCCCGAGAACCTTTAAGGGCAATGAAACTCCGGAAAAGATCTCAGACTGGATCTCCAACACGGAAATACTGCTAGAAGGTTCACAACTTTACCCTGACCTATGGATGACCGCAGTAAGGACCCTACTCCTCGGTAACGCCCATCACTGGTGGGAATCTATAGAGCGCAGTACGGGCAAGAACCATACTTGGGAGGAATTTCTGGAATATTTTAATGCAAAATATTTCCCAGCCACAGTCAGAGATGATCTGTATTCCCAGTTCCTGCATTTGGAACAAGGAAATTTGACCGTCGACGCCTATGATGCAGAATTCAGTCGACTAAGTCAATTCGGTGCCATCTTAATACCAACAGAATTGAAGAAGGCTATGAAGTTCCATCACGGCCTTACCTCCGAACTCCAGGGGCATACTACGGCACAGTCGAGGATTTCATACGAAGAAGTTCTTTCAGAGGCAAGGATACAAGAAGCCATTGGTCGAGAAGCAAGATGTTCAAATCCAACCATATCAGCCATAGACCAGACAGGAGCAGGAGGACCAATCCGTCACCTGGGAAATCAGGCACAACACAAGACAGGGCCATATCAATACAAGGAACATCCGACTTGTCACTATTGTGGCAGGAAAGGACATTATGCCAAAAACTGCCGAAGGAAGTATAGACTATGCTTGATATGTGGAGATAATCAACATAGGGCCAGAGACTGCCCACAACACAGAGAAGCAACACTTCGGACTGGGCAAGGACCAGCAGCACCAGCCCAGAGAATGCAACCTCCTACTAGAGGTCAGCATTCCCCAGCATCTGGAAGATTTCAGAGGGGACCACCCTTAGCCACCCAAGACATGCAGTATTACCTAGCCAGACAACAAACCATTAGACGAAGGCACGAGCAGGCCTTTGCACTAGCTGCAGTTGCAGAAGAACCGGAAGATGAAACCATTTCAGGTACCCTTATAGTTGCATTATTACCAGCAAACCGCATATTTGATTCTAGAGCTACACTGTCTTTCACATCTAGTAGTTTCGTACCCATGCAAATAGCCAGGTTTACCGGAAGAGGCATTGTTCCAGTTACCAACATTACTAAAGCATGCTAGTAGTCATGTATAGTAGCGTAATGAGAACGCGATTCCCGGTACTTTCAATACCAAACTTCGACGTTATCTTAGACATGGACTGACTAAACCAAGTGCAAATGCTATCCTAGACTACAGGAAGAGAAGCGTCATCCTTAGACCACCAAGTTACCCATCCGGATATCAGGATTAAGCAAACACATCTAGGTAGATTGCTAGACGTTGATTGTTAGGCTCAAAACATGTGAATGTAGTAATAGCTGAATACTACAGGTAGTTTCCAAATTAGATTTGATATACATGACTTATTAGGGTAGTCAGTAACTTCTAATCTTGTGTTTTCACCTACCCGAGAAACTATCAGACTTGGAAGAAGTGGAAAACTAAGCTCGAGGTACGTCATACCCTTCGATGTGTTGGAACGAATCAAAGAAGTTGGTTACAAGATAGCATTACCTCAGACATTGGAAGAAGTACATGACGTCTCCCACGTATCCTAATTAAGGAGGTACGCTCTGGATACAAGTCATGTGCTTAAATACGGACAACCTATAGTGTATATTAAGGTTGTAGAACTTAGAAAACCACACCTCTTTTGGGTCAACTAGCAACCTAGACTAGAAGTTAGAGATTATAGAATCTTGTCTTTTTGTGAATTTGAATTGTTTTGTACTTCTCATATCCTAATCTAGCGTACTTATAATTGCTATATTACCTTAAATTATGCTCTGCTATTATAGCCTAGTTTTGCAAGCTTATTCTTTATCAAGCTTGTTCATTAAATTATGTATTATTGGAGTACTACATTAATACATTTCAGAATCAGTGTATAACGGTCTGATCAACCATAATGCACTTGGTTCGCCTTCGCATAACTACTTTAAGTGGATTGAGATATATAGTGATTAGTAAACAGATGTACTTACCTCTGCGCATATCGTATCAGCTACATAACTAGGCTAATACAAATATGTGAATAGGGAGTACCAGAATAGCATTTCCATCCCCAATTATTTAGAATGCATGTACCAACTTTTAGTTGATCCTAATTTGAGCCCATGAATTAGGCCCATGGATTAGGAGGCTTAATTAATTAGAGAAGTCATTAGACTATGTCACGCCCCAGTCCCAAAATGCCGAGGGACTGGAGATGCGTGGCAATGGCCAGCAGTACGCACCGATGGATAACCCAATTTAATGGAGCCATCAGGGCGTACTTAAGCTGTAAATACGGTCTACTACAACAAGTCACACTAATCTCATCCATAAAGATAAAGAAATAACTGCATAATGGAATGGAAATAAGTAGCAACAATAATCACAGCAAGTCAGTCGGAGAAACAATCCGACTTAAATCTGAATAAACTGGCTCTATAGGCCAGGAACAAGAGTTAAACATGAAATAAATACTGAGTACTGGAACGGGCACTCAGGAGAAGTCTTCGGCAGTCACCTCGTCTTCAGTGTTCGGTTCTATTCCAGCAATAGCTTCAGCTCCTGTCCCGTATACCTCGGGATACTGCTCCTCAGCTAAACCTGGGGACATAATCCATTCCAGGTCCTCAGTGGACATAGCAAGGCACAAAATAAAATATGCCAAATGAATAAGCAGTGCAATAAATAAATGAACAGCAGGGTAAACTAAGTAACCATCTATGTGATATGCAAATGAGAGCAACACTAGTACTCAGGCTGAGACCGCTACAAGCTCTGTGTCGGGGAGCCGGTAGCAGTAATAACACGTAAAGGGTCTAGCTCTGCTGGAGAGTCTACAACCTAACGATAATAGTAGATATATATGTAGAACAGCCTGTAGCCTGTGTGTCTCTCCCCACCCAATGTAATCACGCAAGTCATGACCATAACGTCTCATGTCCATGTCAGCGGGATTATAACTAATGCAACAAGTCATACTGTCTATAAATAAATGTCTCTATCAAGTCCTGTATCCTATACAGAATCACCACGAATATCTCAGGAGGATTCTGTCCATGATAGTGTCAAGTGTCCTGGGTTGTAGGGTACTTGATAGGTCAAGTACAAAGTAAGGGGATCGTAAATCCATCTCTAAATGACGAACCCAACACCGCGTACGGTGTCGGCGCCCGACTATGATCGGACACTAGGTACGTCATACGTTCCCTAGGTTAAGCAGTTTAAATCAGTTTATATGAATTTGCACAAGACATCTAGCAGAGTATTTTTACAAAAAATATGAAAATAATGACTGCAAGTTTGGCAATATGCACTTGCCTGGTGTTTGAATTCCACTTAGGCCCTGGTTTCGGAAATTTCCAGAGATGTCTTCGAAAGCTGAAATAAACAGTACCATCACGCTCAGAAGGTGTCAAACAACTAGAAACGCCTGTCCTTGGATCCAATTTGGAGACAAGGGCAAAAACGACAATTTCGGGCCAAAACGGGGTCCACCGGTGGGCCCGCTTTGTACCGAAAAATGTGTCAGGGTCAACGGTCTCCAAATTCACCAAACTTAGTGTCAACAGGTCAGGAACACTGATACGAACCCAACGAAACTTTCAGATTTGAATTCCGATGAGCCGAGCACAAAATCGCCCGTCGAGCGGGGCCTGTGGGGCCCACGACACGCGATTTCGTCAACGTTCTCAGAATCGGACCAAACTTGACCCACAGGACCAGCGTATCGCTACGAGTCTGATGGCGCAAGTTTTGTCTCGATCTGACGTGTGTGCACGAAGTTAGGGTAAATTGCAGAAAAGGCGGATACGGGGCGATGTCCGCGGATACGCGTTGATTCCGGTGTGCACGCACACCCGAATCAGCTTCCGCAAAATCCACACGTCCGTATCAACGACGCGCACGTATCTGTGAAGACCGTGCGCGACCAAGTCGTCCCGTTTGGCGGGGCGCACTCAGTTCCGGGGTGAAACAGTGTCTGGTTTTTCCTGTTTTTGGATCGCGGTGTGCGATCACCACAGGACGCGATGTCCCGAGCGGTTTGTCCGGGCACTGAGAGGGTCATACAGGCTTCGCGTTGAAATTTACAGAATCAAAAACAGAGATCCGAGGTGCAAGTTACGAGTACCTGAAGGGAACCCGAGAAACCGGGGTTTTCCTGTGTCCGACACGCGAGTTCGTGTCCTGGATGCTGTGTCCACGCTGTGTCCGTGTCCGGCTGGGCCTGTGTCCGGCCTAGGGTGCTGCTGGAGGACACGCTGGAGGCTGGTCGACCGTCGGCGAGGTGGCGCCGGGCTAGGGCGGAGCTGGCAGAGGGTCGGGGAGCTCGGGATGGCCGGCGGAGAGCTCTGGAGAGGGAGGCTGTGGAGGAGGGCTAGGCGTTTGAGGGAGGCCGGGGTGCTGGAGAGGACGGCGGCTCCGGTCGGCGAGGAGGAGGGTGGTTCGGCAAGGGGAGGGGTCGGCTTGGGTTCCGGCGAGCTAGGCTTTGGGGGAGTGGAATGAGGGAGGAGGAGGTCGGGGAGAGGGGTTTTTAAAGGGTGGCGCAGGCGAGGGTGAGGCCGGGGAAGGCGGGGCTGAGGTCGACGTGGGCGGCTCTCGCGGAGGGAAGGCGCGGTCGTGGTGGCCGGAAATCGCGGCGGCGGCGGAGAATTCGGCTCGAGCCGATCGTGGGGTTGGGGCTGATGATGCGGGTCGGGTCGGGCGCGGATCCGGACTGGGCGGACCCGCCCGACCCGCTAGGGTATGTGAGGGCTGGGCTTACTAATGGGCTCGGCCCACTGGGCCGGGCCGGGCCCCTAAAACCAAAATAAAACAGAATAATAATAATAATAATAATAAAAAAACATTAATTAATTAATAATTAGAAAATTAGTTTTTAGGCTTTTAAAAATAGGTCTGAGGCCCAATAAAATCTCAGAAAATTACCCTAAGTCCGGTTTTCTATTTTACATCATAAAATCATATTTTTATTTCATTTTAATGTTAGTTATTGGCATTTAAAAATTACAAACTCACCACAGGACTTATGTAAATACTGAAAATTGTATATTAATTCCCAAAAATTGATTTTAAAATATCTGAAAATTTAGGGTGTTTACAATCTACCCCCCTTAAGAGGATTACGTCCTCACAATCGAAGGGTAAACTATAAAGGCAAGATTTACAGAATTAAAGAATGCTTAGGTTCTACCTGATTCTGCAAATAGGTGTGGATAACGCTGCCGCATGACATCTTCTCGCTCCCAGGTCGATTCGCCAGGAGAGTGCCGCTTCTAAGCTACTCGAACCAGCCTGATTGTTTGCCCTCGCAGTGTCTTCTCACTGGTGTCGAGTATCCCCACTGGCTGCTCTTCGTATCTCAGGCTAGGTCCCACCGAGATCTCAGAATGATCAACTATATGACTTGGGTCCGTCACATATCTCCTCAGTTGTGAGACATGGAATACGTCATGCACTCCCTCTAAGGATGGAGGTAATGCAAGACGGTAAGCGACCTCACCGATGCGCTCCAAGATATCAAATGGCCCAATGTACCTTGGGCTTAACTTGCCTCTGCTGCCAAATCTGATAGTACCTCTAGTGGGCGAGATCCTCAAAAATACATGCTCTCTTTCCTTGAACTCCAGGGGTCGTCGGTGTGCATCGGCCCAATGCTTCTGTCTATCCTGGGCTGCACGGAGATGGTTCTGAATCTGTTTTACTTTCTCCACTGTCTCTGTTACCAACTCTGGACCCAGTATTTGACGTTCGCCAACGTCGCTCCAGCATATTGGTGATCTGCACTTCCTTCCGTACAATGCCTCGAAAGGTGCCATCTGAATGATTGCCTGATAGCTGTTGTTGTAGGAGAACTCCACTAAGTGCAGATGATCTTCCCAAGATCCTCCGAAGTCCAGTATACATGATCGTAGCATATCCTCCAGGATCTGAATTGTGTGCTCTGATTGGCCATCTGTCTGAGGATGATAGGCAGTACTGAACTTGAGCCTGGTGCCGAGACTCTCTTGCATGCTTCGCCAGAAGTGAGATGTAAATCTTGAGTCTCGATCTGATACAATACTAACCGGCACTCCATGTAATTTTACGATCTGACGCATATACATATCGGCTAGTACTTCCGTGGATTGTCCGACTCTGAACGGCAAGAAGTGAGCCGACTTAGTGAGCCGATCCACGATGACCCATACTGCATCCTTACCACTAGGGCTTTTTGGAAATCCAGTGACGAAGTCCATGGTAATATGCTCCCACTTTCATTCAGGGATGGGAAGCGGCTGCAACATACCTGCAGTCCTTTGGTGCTCGGCCTTCACCTGCTGGCAGACTAAGCATTTTGCCACAAATTGGGTAATCTCCCTTTTCATTCCATGCCACCAGTAATATTGTCTTAGGTCCCGGTACATCTTGGTCCCTCCTGGATGAACAGAGTATATGGAGCTATGTGCTTCCGTCATCAACTCCTGCCTTAATTCTTCATTTGGAACATATAGGCGATTTCCGCACCTTAATGTCCCGTCCTCGTGGATGCGAAGTCCCGTTTGCAGGCCTGCTTCGGTTCTCTCTTTCAGCCTTCGGAATCTGGCATCATTAGGCAAAGCTTCTTTGATTCTCTCCACCAGCGATGACTTAACTTCGAGGTTAGCCAGCAAACCATTTTGTCCAGGTAGAACAACCTCTATCTGAAGATCTTGCAAGTCTTGTAATAACTGAGGCTGCTCAGTTAAGAAATAAGTCGAGGGTTTTCTGCTGAGGGCGTCGGCTACAACATTTGCTTTTCCCGGGTGGTACTGCAGATCGATGTCAAAGTCCACCATCAACTCAAGCCAACGCCTTTGCCTCATGTTGAGCTCCTTCTGTGTATAAACATACTTCAAGCTCTTATGATCAGTGAATATCTCGACCTTTTCTCCATACAGATAATGTCTCCAGATCTTTAATACAAAAATCACTGCAGCTAGCTTCAGGTCGTGCGTTGGATAGTTCTTCTCGTGGACCTTCAGCTGCCTCGATGCATAAGCGATAACCTTGTCATGTTGCATCAAGACACAACCTAGTCCACTACCGGACGCATCACTATAAACAACAAAATCTCCTGACCCTGAGGGAAGAGTCAAGACTGGTGCTGTTGTTAGACGCCTCTTCAGTTCTTCGAAGGCATTCTGGCATTCTTCCGTCCATATGAACTCCTGATCCTTCCGTGTCAGCTTAGTCATCGGCTCTGCGATCCTTGAAATTTTTTCTACAAACCGCCGGTAATACCCAGCAAGTCCAAGAAAACTTCTCACTTCCGCAACAGAGGTAGGGGTAGGCCAGGTTTCTATAGCAGTGACCTTCTCTGGGTCCACAGACAGTCCTTCATCCGAGATAATATGTCCTAAGAATGACACCTTGTCCATACAGAACTCACATTTGCTGAGCTTGGCATATAGCTTCTCCCTTCTCAAAGTTTCTAGCACAATTCTTAGGTGTTCCTCGTGCTCTTCGTGGTCCTTGGAGTAGACTAGAATATCATCAATGAATACCACCACAAACTTATCCAAGTACTGATGGAAGACTCTGTTCATCAAACTCATAAATACAGCAGGTGCGTTGGTTAAACCAAACGGCATTACTAGGAATTCATAGTGTCCGTACTTAGTCCTGAAGGCCGTCTTTGGGATATCTTCCTTCTTCACCCTAATCTGGTTATAACCGGTTCTAAGGTCAATCTTTGAGAATACCCTAGCACCACTCAATTGGTCAAACAAGTCATCAATGCGTGGTAAGGGGTACCGGTTCTTGATAGTGACAGCATTAAGGGCTCTGTAATCAATGCACAACCGCACGGTTCCGTCCTTCTTGGGTACAAAAAGTATAGGTGCTCCCCATGGTGAAACACTGGGCCGGATAAGTCCTTTCTCCAGAAGGTCGTCAACTTGTGTTTTCAGCTCCACTAACTCCTTAGGTGCTAGCCGATATACCGATGAAGTGATAGGTTCGGCTCCTGGAGTTAGGTCTATTGTGAATTCTATCTCCCGATCAGGTGGTAAACCTGGAAGATCGTCGGGAAACACATCCACAAATTCCGTTATGACTCTTGGGTAACTTGAATCTTCTTCTACAGTCAATACCCTAAAAGTTGGCTGGACCCCTTGTTCTACAGCTCCTCATAGAAATTCAAACTCAGGAAGGCTAGAGGGTCTAAATATCACTTTTCCAAGCCGGCAATCCAGTGTCGCATGGTACTGACTTAACCAGTCCATACCAAGTACAACATCGTAATCAGGCATAGAAAAGATCAGGAATTGGGCTCGCATCTCTCGGCCACAGACTACTACCGAACATGATCTACAAGTATCACTAACCGGGATAATTCCACCCCCCGTTAGAATTCTCTTCATCTTCGAGAGAGGTGCGGTAGCTATTCTATGTGTGGCTACGAAGCTAACAGCAATAAATGAATGCGAAGCTCCAGAATCAAATAATGCTACAGCAGGAATTGAAGCTACTAATATGGTACCTGCTATCACTTTGCCTGCAGTAGCTTCCTCAGTGACTGCTAGTGCATATGCCTGACCTCGTCCCTGAGCGGGACCCCTTTGCTGATGAGCTTGCTGGAACAATGCTGCCTGAGGTGGTAGAGGTGGCCTGGCTCCTCCAGGCCCTGTCTGTGTTGCTCCCCCAGCTGGAAGAGTTGTAGGTGGAGCTGGTCGATTCGGAACTCCCTCTCGACGTTCCGAGCAGTCCTTTGAGAAGTGTTGTCCAGATCCGTAAACCAGGCAGAGTCCCAGCTTGCGTCGACATTCCTTTTCAATATGTCCTACCTTGCTGCAGTAATGGCAAGTAGGTAGGTTCTTAGTTGCTGCTCTTGGAGGCGGGCTCTTCTGGGGCCGTTTAGCAGATTCTCCTGGTGATGACTTGGACGGTGCGGAGGAGAAGGGACGTTTCAGGCTTGATTCCCTCCGAGTAACGCGCTCCAGCCGACGTGCTGCAGCTAGGACGTCGATGTAAGAGGTGGGCACGACCGATCCGATTAACTTCTGAAGCTCGAACCTGAGCCCATCAAAGAATTTCTCCGCCTTCTCCTCTTCGGTGGGAATTAGCGAAGGGGCGAAGCGGCTCAGGCGAATAAATTCGGCGTTATATTCCTCCACCGTCATGTTGTCCTGGATCAGGAGGTTGAATCTGTCTCGGAGTTCTGACCGAGCCACAGCAGGGATGTACATTTCCTGGAAGAGTCTGGAGAACTCCTCCCAGGTAACCTGATCATGTCCGAGCCTTCTTTCTTCGGACAGCCACCAATGATGTGCGTTGTCCGTCAGTTGCATCCTGACGGCAGTCATCCATTTGTCCCTTGGTAGTTCGGCGGCCTCCAACTGATGCTGTGTGTTTGTAAGCCATTCATGTACTTCAGTTGGTCCTTCCTTGCCCGAGAAGGTACGGGGCTTAAGTTGGCAAAAATTCGTGATGGATCCCGTCGCTGGCCGCCTATTTGGTGGATTTGCATGTTCCAATGCTGCGACCAGGCTGTTCCTTAGGTTCTCGGCCTCTCGGCGTTGGGCCTCCTGCTGGGTCAGCTGTTGGGCCTGCATCATTGCGTAGAACATCTGAAACATTTGCTGGCCTTCCATTGCCTGTCCTGGAGGAAAGACAGGCATCGTAGGAGGGAACTGGGGAGGAGGCGGGATGTCATCACGCCTGAACCTGGAACTTGGCTGGCCAGTTTGATTGCTCTGGGAGGATTGTCCTCTGGTATCTGGCGTTGTTCCAGCTTCACAGGTAAACCCTGCTTCAGTCGGTGTACCCAAGGGGGTCTCGTCACCACTTCTGGGATCCATAACTCTGCACCAAAAGAAAACAATGAGAACGCACAGAGGAATCAAACAGGATGCAATTCAAACAATTAAAATTGAATTCGACATAGAGTTCAAAAACGATTCAATCAATGGATGAGATCCTATAACCTATCTTATTGCAGGCCTGTCCGGTCCCTAAGTTGAAACCGAACAATTCAAATTGGACCTGCATGGGCCACCACAAAAACTATGTCATGCCCCAGCCCCAAAATGCCGAGGGACTGGAGATTCGTGGCAATGGCCAGCAGTACGCACCGATGGATAACCCAATTTAATGGAGCCATCAGGGCATACTTAAGCTGTAAATAAGGTCTACTACAACAAGTCACACTAATCTCATCCATAAAGATAAAGAAATAACTGCATAATGAAATGGAAATAAGTAGCAACAATAATCACAGCAAGTCAGTCGGAGAAACAATCCGACTTAAATCTGAATAAACTGGCTCTATAGGCCAGGAACAAGAGTTAAACATAAAATAAATACTGAGTACTGGAACGGGCACTCAGGAGAAGTCTTCGGCAGTCACCTCGTCTTCAGTGTTCGTTTCTATTCCAGCAATAGCTTCAGCTCCTGTCCCGTATACCTCGGGATACTGCTCCTCAGCTAAACCTGGGGACATAATCCATTCCAGGTCCTCAGTGGACATAGCAAGGCACAAAATAAAATAAGCCAAATGAATAAGCAGTGCAACAAATAAATGAATAGCAGGGTAAACTAAGTAACCATCTATGTGATATGCAAATGAGAGCAACACTAGTACTCAAGCTGAGACCGCTACAAGCTCTGTGTCGGGGAGCCGGTAGCAGTAATAACACGTAAAGGGTCTAGCTCTGCTGGAGAGTCTACAACCTCACGATAATAGTAGATATATATGTAGAACAGCCTGTAGCCTGTGTGTCTCTCCCCACCCAATGTAATCACGTAAGCCATGACCATAACGTCTCATGTCCATGTCAGCGGGATTATAACTAATGCAACAAGTCATACTGTCTATAAATAAATGTCTCTATCAAGTCCTGTATCCTATACAGAATCACCACGAATATCTCAGAAGGATTCTGTCCATGATAGTGTCAAGTGTCCTGGGTTGTAGGGTACTTGATAGGTCAAGTACAAAGTAAGGGGATCGTAAATCCATCTCTAAATGACGAACCCAACACCGCGTACGGTGTCGGCACCCGACTATGATCGGACACTAAGTACGTCATACGTTCCCTAGGTTAAGCAGTTTAAATCAGTTTATATGAATTTGCACAAGACATCCAGCAGAGTTTTTTTACAGAAAATATGAAAATAATGACTGCAAGTTTGGCAAGGTGCACTTGCCTGGTATTTGAATTCCACTTAGGCCCTGGTTTCGAAAATTTCTAGAGATGTCTCCAAAAGCTGAAATAAATAGTACCATCATGCTCAGAAGGTGTCAAACATCTAGGAACGCCTGTCCTTGGGTCCAATTTGGAGACAAGGGCAAAAACGACAATTTTGGGCCAAAACGGGGTCCACCGGTGGGCCCGCTTTGTACCGAAAAACGTGTCAGGGTCAACGGTCTCCAAATTCACCAAACTTAGTGTCAACAGGTCAGGAACGCTGATATGAACCCAACAGAACTTTCAGATTTGAATTCCGATGAGCCGAACACGAAATCGCCCATCGAGCGGGGCCTATGGGGCCCACGACACGCGATTTCGTCAACGTTCTCAGAATCGGACCAAACTTGACCCACAGGACCACCGTATTGCTACGAGTCCGATGGCGCAAGTTTCGTCTTGATCTGACGTGTGTGCACGAAGTTAGGATGAATTGCAGAAAAGGCGGATACGGGGCGATGTCCGCGGATACGCGTTGATTTCGGTGTGCACGCACACCCGAATCAGCTTCTGTGAAATCCCACACGTCCGTATCAACGACGCGCACGTATCTGTGAAGACCGTGCGCGACCAAGTCGTCCCGTTTGGCGGGGCGCACTCAGTTCCGGGGTGAAACAGGGTCTGGTTTTTCCTGTTTTTGGATCGCGGTGTGCGATCACCACAGGACGCGATGCCCCGAGCGGTTTGTCCGGACAGCGAGAGGGTCATACAGGCTTTGCGTAAAAATTTACAGAATCGAAAACAGAGATCCGAGGTGCAAGTTACGAGTACCTGAAGGGAACCCGAGAAACCGGAGTTTTCCTGTGTCCGACACGCGAGTTCGTGTCCTGGATGCTGTGTCCACGCTGTGTCCGTGTCCGGCTGGGCCTGTGTCCGGCCTAGGGTGCTGCTGGAGGACACGCTGGAGGCTGGTCGACCGTCGGCGAGGTGGCGCCGGGCTAGGGCGGAGCTGGCAGAGGGTCGGGGAGCTCGGGATGGCCGACGGAGAGCTCTGGAGAGGGAGGCTGTGGAGGAGGGCTAGGCGTTTGAGGGAGGCCGGGGTGCTGGAGAGGACGGCGGCTCCGGTTGGCGAGGAGGAGGGTGGTTCGGCAAGGGGAGGGGTCGGCTAGGGTTCCGGCGAGCTAGGGTTTGGGGGAGTGGAATGAGGAGGTCGGGGATAGGGGTTTTTAAAGGGTAGCGCAGGCGAGGGTGAGGCCGGGGAAGGCGGGGCTGAGGTCGACGTGGGCGGCTCTCGCGGAGGGGAGGCGCGGTCGTGGTGGCCGGAAATCGCGGCGGCGGCGGAGAATTCGGCTCGAGCCGATCGTGGGGTTGGGGGTGATGATGCGGGTCGGGTCGGGCGCGGATCCGGACTGGGCGGACCCGCCCGACCCGCTAGGGTGTGTGAGGGCTGGGCTTACTAATGGGCTCGGCCCACTGGGTGTTTACAGACTAGAACCTTCCCTCCTTAATTAATTTTTTCATGAGAGGCCCCAAGGGGTATTTGTGACTTTTCACATTGCTAGAGAGGTGTATATAGGCCGACCACCTCAAGGAGGAGAGAGAAAATCAAATCATTTCATTCCAATTCTCAAATTCTAGATCTACATTCTTTCCTCTCCAAATTTCCTCATTCCCTCATCATTTTTCCACCAATTCTTCACCAATCTCCTTCTAAATTCATCATTGAGGTTGCTACACCAAGGATCTACAAAAAGGAAGCAAGGAACAAGGAGGAGGAGGCCAAGATCTACAAGGAGAGAAGCTACTTGGCAATTGGAGACTTTTTATTAGGAATCCATCTCCCAATAGGTACAATTCAGTTTTTGCCCTTCTAATAGACTCTAGATCTGAGATTTAACTATGGGAAACCAACCCACATGCATAGGCTACCCATAGGATTTGGTTTTGAGTCAATTAGAGACCTACGGTGGAAGTTATGTCCAATTTGGTGCCAATTTTGGGAGAATTCCGAGATTGGCACATGTAGTGCTTGTCATTGGATCTAATAAATCTAATTGACACTTGATTGCTTGTTTGTGACTAGTGTCATGTCCACAATTGGATACGTGTAGGCTGTATCTCGTCAATTTGACAAAACAGGTTAATTTTGGAGGTTTTTCTCCGACACGGGGCTTTGTGCATATCACATTATGACACGGACACGTAGACACTCTAATTACTATACGTATTATTTATAAATTTTGTATTAGACTTGTACGTGTCCTCCGGGATGCGTTTGGTTGTGTGTAGAAGTCGCATCGTAAGCGTATCATAGAGAAAGTGTGATACGGGTGCGATGTGCTCCATGTGTTTGTTGTTTGGCTCATTTTATTATACATGCATGCGTATTTATATATATATATATATATATATGTAAGCTATCTATGTCTTATATAGAGTATATAATGGTGTATAATATGTTTGAGTTGTTATGTGTGGGTCTATGCGTGTATATATATATACATATATATATATAGGCATATAGTGGTATATATAAAAACCTATAACTAGATGTATATTTATATATATATATATATATATATATATATGTGTGTTTGTATATAGATTCATATTTATATTTATATTTATATTATGTATGTGTGTGTGTGTGTGTATATATATATATATATATATATATATATATAAGAGTGTGAGACATTTGGATTGATATGTTTGAGGAGTATTGTAGCTATCTATGTATATAGATATATTTATCTATATGTATATACCTATATAGTGATACATATTGTTATAAGGGGTATATAGTTATATGCTTGTTACTTGTGGTACGTGGTATATGATGACTTGGGGCGAAGTGTAACTGAAATGGCAGGGAGAGGGGCCCGAGCACAGTATGTGCAATATTAGTGCACAGTAAACCCCAGTTATCAGTATCAGCCCCATAGTGTGTCAGTAGAAGAAGGGTTCAATGTATCAATCAATTTGGGATACCAAGATGTGGGTAGTTAGTCGTTCAATTGGTTAGTAAAATAGGTTAGAGTATAGTTAGTTTAATTGTTAGTGTTATACCTTGTCTATATATATATATATATATATATATATATATATATATATATATATATATATATATATATATATATAGTTAACTATATGTAAAGGTGATTTAAGTATATATGTAGTAGTTGGTATATATATATATATATATATATATATATATATATATATATATATATATATATATATATATATATATATATATATATATATATATATATATATATAAGTATATGTTAGTCAATAGTATATGAATAGTTAGTTTTAGCTTATTGTATATAGACATTAGCTATAGGTAGTTGGATTGTTAACTAATAGCTAGTTAGCTACATATGTACGTATATATAGTATTAATTAAGTTGTTATTCTATAATAGTTAGATATAAGTGTAGTTGCATAGCTTGCATCAGCTTGGTTATATATTTATTAGTTGAGTTGCCTTGGGATACCCAGGTATCCCCAAGGTAATGGGCCAATACCCAAGGTATTGAGCTTGGGTATCGAGGTAGTTGCGATACGCATTGGTGCAAGGCCAAGGTATCCTATTTCATTTGGTTTTATCTAGTATTATAATATTTGACTCATATATATATATATAAAAACCCTATTTTTATATTAGAAAACTTGCGTATCTTAGGATACGACTCTTTGAATGTATTATTGTGTGTTAGCTTAGCTAGCATAGCATAGTTTCGTAGTATATTGACTTAGTGACTTAGCATTAGACTCTTGCAACCTAGAATTCATTGGTTTGACTTAGAAATGATGTATCGACCTAGAATTGCATCAACTTCACTTATTTTCATTATTGAACCTTGTATTGATGCAACATACCATATATAGGTTGTGAGACACCAGCTTGGGCATCGAGAGACACACTTTGCTCAGGACTTCAGGCGAGTATATTTCTCTGATTATTTTCAATTCATAATATTGTATATATGTATGTTCTAGAATTGTATACATTGATCCCGATACAGTAATTTCATGGACTGGTGCTATATGGATTCCGTCAGGAGGTGTTATTCCCTACCATGTTCAACGGGTACCCAGTCACATGTATTTCATCATGTGCATCGGGTATTAACTTTCATGTACTTCTTGTGCATCCACTATTTCGTGTGCTAGTGTGACTATTCATGTTCATGTACGTAACGTGTCGTGATTGGATCCATGAGTATTGGTTGGGGAGGGAGAGTAGAAGTTGGTTATGTGATCAAAGCCATATTGATCTCATGTGCATGTCGATTATACACCTCACGTATAATATAGTTACCTTTATACCTCATGTGCAACCTAAGCAGATCACATAACGAACTTGCACTCTAAATCACGTAGCTAGTATTCTTGTTCTCTACTTGTAGTTTATTTCTCGTACTTACTTTCCAGTTCTTATTGTGCTTATTGCATGTTCTTCCTGTATTGTACATTCTTACTACTTGTGCATCTTGTATCCTTTTTCTATTGCTTGTTATATATGCTCGATTATGTATTTAAAACTACTTTCAGAGGTATGTACTTTGCTCCAATCCTGACTGGATATATTTTTAGATGATTGGCTATAGGAGCTCTGTCCCACATATTACGGCCGTCAGGAGGGTGAGACTTTAGATGATACTTCCCTAGAGCACGAGGATATAGTACCAGTGACTGAGGATGTTTAGTTTATGTTAGTAATCTTGTATTAGACTATTCTTTTGTGGAGATTCATAGTTTGTATATTATTTCAGATTGTGGATTGTATCTTATTTATTTCCTGCGCTATTCCATTCGTGCATTATTCTTCCTTAGTTTATTTTGTGATTGAGATTAGTTATACTTGTGAGATACCGTATTGCTCCTCCATTCGGAGTTGAGATGATTGTGTAACGCCCCAGTCCCAAAATACATAGGACCATGAATACGCAACATGCCAGCTACGCAATCGACCAGTCTCTGGTTTGACTCGAATACATATAAGCTGTATAATAAGTGTCACTAACTAAATAATCCAGTAAATGTAAACATCTAAGTCTCAATCCACAATGAACATAAGTATACAAGAAAGAGATGCATGTGCTAAAGTCGGCCGCCCAATAACACACAAAACTCTAATAGACTCGAGAAGAAATAAGTCTACAAAAACTAGGCTACAATAGCAGATGAATAATCAATATGAATAAAGTAACCATAATGCCGGTAGAAATAATATGAGTACTTGGTACCAATGCCCGCAACACAAGCAACTCCATCGGCAACTCCAAATGCTCCGTAATCGTCTATGCTGCAAAACTGGCAGGGGACCAGGTCCTCAGAGGGACGTAACAAGGTACAAAAAATACAGCATGCCAAAGAACAACAAAAAGTACAAGTGCAACGATGGTGTAATCTAGCATAGCCACCTAAGTGAGACACAGTTTGAATACAATGTTCGACGCGTAGGCTGTCCAAAATAAAATCGTAGCTCCGAACACAGAGACACACGGGGCGTACCGTAGCTCCGAGCACAGAGTCACATGGGTGATACTACTACTCCAGATACAGGAACACTACATAATCTAGATATAAACATATATAAGCGCGTGCAGAGGAGTCCAAACGTCTAGTAACTGTCTTTTCCATCCCAAGCGGTCAACGATGGTGCGCTGAACCTGAACCTCTATCTAGCAGTCTCGTCATACTAGAGTAACTATCAATCAACGCGACCCTTAGGTCGTCCCAGGTTCCAGTCATGATGTCAGTATCAGGATGCAGAAAATCTAGCACGATGACAGTGTCTGAATGTATCCTAGGGTCATGAGGTACACAGGTACGTACATCAAGGTATTATGAACCATCTATCACTCGTTACGAGACGTTACGACGAACGTCTGCACCCGGTTGTGATTCGGACGCAAAGTAACGATTCTAAGCAAATACGCGAACAATGCATAAAATAAAGCAATAAATATCTAGTAACTGAAATACAGGTTGACAAGGTACACTTGCCTGGATCCGGCTGCTGAAGATGGAGATCCGGTATAATGTCCAAGTCCGCAGGTCCCGTAATACCTAGAGACGAGATACAAGCTCAATCAATAACTATCACGAGGCTGAAATAAGATGTGACGCACGTCTAACATATGCTATAATCTCAGTTACAAGTCACTTAGACACTAATCTAGAGGGTTGACCTAGGTTGACTCGGAGTACGTTACATCTAATCAATGACTTTGCTGTGAGCTAGAAAACTCACGTTTCATACTTCTGCTTTCCCTATAGCTGCCCTTCACCGAACAACTCTTATCGTCCGTACAATATCATCAAACCAAACCTCAATCTTACTATCTTCATCACAATATTCAGTAGTTCAAAACATGATCCAATCCTCAGTTTCACCTCAGTGTTCATAGACGTTAACATGTACATTGACGTATCTCATTCTTAAATAAATAATCAATATTTCTCAGTCCTCAATCACTGACTCATGGTTTGATATTATGCCTATTTCACAATCAATGGCCTGCTCCCAATGTCCATCCATATTTTAATATCATATTATTATTCAGCAATAGTTTAAATCAGCTAAATCAACCATAACCAAAATGCGCATATTAAATAGGATAACACCTTAACCGTCTCGTATGGCACTAAAAACCCAATCTCAAATTATAGCACATTTCCAAACATCACGCGTATATATTCTATGTCCTCAATCAATTCATTATTAAACCATAAATATTTAACTTAACATTTCACCATCAATGTATATTATGACATTGTTATTAAACCAAAAATTCCACATGTATATAATACACTAAAATAGATATATTTCATTTACCACCATTCAAACATATTGTACCATGTATTAAACCTAAAATCTCATATGCAAATATAACCCCAAATCCCAATATATATATGTAACCCTTAACTAAAACCATTTTATTATCAAACCCTAAACTTGAACTAAATCATTCACATTCCCAGACTCAAAGCATTCAACTCAACCCTAAAATCAACTAAATTATATTTAACCATAAACAACCTACAAAACTACACAAGGGGAAGGGTGAGAGTTCACCTTGGCGGCGACACGGCGGCACGCTGGGGTGGTTGCTGGCCGGAGGTGCTGCTGCTGCTGATGATGATGATGATGAGGACGATGCGGGGGTGCAGGTGCAGTGGTTACGCTGTGGGTGGCAGCGGATTGTGATAGTGGTGGTGCGGGTGATGTAGTGATATGGATGTGGTGGATCTCGGCCGGAGGGGAAGGTGATGGCCGGAGGTCGGTTGGTTTATGGCAGTGGTGGTGGACGAGTGGATATGGACGATTCGTGGGGGTGTAACTGAATGGATGGGTGGAGCCGGTCAGTTCAGGGCGGAGGTTGGTCGATGGTGGTATTGTCACTCATGGAGGAGGATGACGCGGTGGTAGCCGGTGTGTGGTGGTGGCGTTGGTGTGTGGTCGGTCGTGGAAGCTCGGTGTGGAGGAGGTCGTGGTGGCAATGGTGGATACGTGGGGTGGCAGTCCGGTGGGTAGACGGCAAGGTGCTGGAGGGTGGCGACTGGTGGCAGTGGGGGATCGACGTCGGGTGGAGGAGATGCGGTGGAGGAGGAGATGAGCTGGTGGTCGAGGTGGATATCGTCGGAGTTGGCAGTGGTGTCGAGGCTGGGTGGAAGTGGCAGTAGCAACCGGAGTAGGGGAGGCCGGTGATGGCGGTGCAACAGCTCGCCGGAAATGGTCGTGGCGAGTCGGGTTGCAACGGGACCGGGCCGGAGATGGCCGAGGCGGTGAGGGCGTTGTTTGTCGGAGGGGGCGAGTGGCTGCTGGAGGTTGGTCAAAACTGTACTGAATGCATTTCCCGAACTAGGGGACTGCATTAATAGACAGTTAAGCAAGATAATATCACAACATCTATGAAAATCAATACTCGTCATGTACTGTATCTGACGGCTCGGGGAGTCGATACTGTACTGAATGAATCTGAATCTGTAACTGTATATGTACTTGCGAGAATCTGAAAAACTTGAGGATACGCATGGTCACGGACAACTTATTCATAAGGTGGATTTTTGAATCTAGTTTCGCGGACGGTCGCCGGGGCACTGGGGCCGATCCGATTTAGACCGAGTCATCTGGTAGTCGTCTGTTATGGGCGGGATGGGTTCAATGCCACTTATATCTTGCTTGCACACCATCTTTGCCTCGAGACTACACCATCCTTTATGGTGTCATGCCAGTGACCTTCTGTCATATAGATTAAGTTGGCTCGATTGCGATAACTCGAGTGTGAGTCATTGCATTATAGAAAACCGCTCTGTGTAACACACTTGTACCTATAACTGCATCTGAAACACCTGAACAGATATGAGTATAACACACTTGCACATAATCAAACACTTGAATATCTTTTGCAACACTTTTGAATAATTTGTGTAACTGTGCACCTGAAACAGAACCTCACTCACGACACTTTGGGTTTCATAATATACTCGTGCTTGATGAAACTTGATTTACCTTGGACAGGGAAGGACGGATGGTAAGTTGGTAAGTCTCACTGTGTTCCTTTATATCGCACGGCGCACTGCCCTACGAGTTAGGCTTTTCATTAATTATGTCATAAAACTGATCCTAAGGCAAGACTAGAAAGATAACTTAATTGATGGTACACAAAATATTTATAGCGTATTTATATTTGTCGAGCGGGCGAGAAGCCTTCCCACCAGTGCATTCATGGACTGATAACCCACCCGATTGCTTGCAAGGTGCGGGAGAACCTCGTTAGGTACAGAGACTCCCTTCGTGCGTGCTAAGGTGTGGAGTTCGCTCTGAAGCCTTGGAGCGTTGCGATCCTGTACTGAAGCAACATATACAAGACATAATGATGGAACATCGCCTATGCATCATTCCACAATTGTAGCAACTTGGCACGCTTTTATTGTTTCGAGAGAGAGGGCTTGAGCGACTTGTAATCTCGGCCTAGCGTCGCTTGTAATACTCGTTCAATATCAATAAAGAGATTATTTTACTTTCATACTTGTGTTATTCAATGCTTCCGCTATTGACGACTTTGTGAACTTGTTACCAATCGTCTATTCATTTTTTATTCCGATGCACTCGAAATAGCTGTGCGACTCTGTGGCTTAGACATTTTACCGCATGTTCAGATCATGGCCTTGTACGGGCGCAACTTGGGCTCGTGCGGCATAACTTCCAGATGAAAAAGATTGTCCCGCGGGAGCGCTGGCACGGTGATTCGCACCCAGCGGAGACGACTGATTATCTGCGAAAGATCGGGGCGTGACAAGTTTTATGACCATTGAATAACCTGAGTAACACGTCTGAATCTGAGTAACAAAGTAACTTGTGAATCACAATCTAAGCAAACTCGTGCACCTGATTTAGAGACACGCTCGTAGCATACATGTGTTCGCTATTCGATTACTTGGATTTCAATATATGTATATATTCGTGTTTAGCTAACTTGGTTGTGTCATTGCTCATGGAAGGATAGAATGATAAGTTGGTTAGTTCTGCCGTGTTACTCTAATATCGTACGGCGTACTGCCACACGAGTTAGGCTTTGTATTATAGCATGTAACTGATCCTAAGGCAAGACTAGAAAGATAACTTAATAGATGGTACACGGAACCTATATAACGTGTTTGAATTTATCGAGCGGGCAAGAAGCCTCTCCACCAGTGCATTCATGTACTGATAACCCACCAAATTGCTTGCAGGATGCGGGAGAACCTCGTTCGGTACGGAAATCCCTTCGTGCCTACTAAGGCATGGAGTTCGCTCTGGAGCCTTGGATCGTTGCGTCCGGAGCTGAGGCACATATACATGACATAATATTGGAACATCACCTATGTATCATTCCACAATTGTAGCCACTTGGCATTTTTTTATTGTTTCGAAATAGGAATATCGCCTAATGATACATTGCCTATGTATTATTATTAATATCGGCCTAGCGCCTCTTGTAATACTTATTCAATATCAATAAAGTGTTTGTTTTACTTCCATACTTGTATTATTTAATGCTTCCGCTATGGCGACTCTGTGAACTTGTTACTAATCGCCTGTTCGTTTCTTATTCCGCTGTATATGGATAATCTGTGCGACTCTGTGGCTTAGCTATTTCTTCGCATGTTCGAATTCATAGCCTTGCACGAACGCAGCTTGTGCTCATGCGGCATCATGTCCTGATGGACACGATCGTCCCGCTGGAGCACTGGCGCGGTGATTCGAACCTAGCGGGGACGATCGATCCTGCGGAAGATCGGAACATGACAGCTCGTGGCTCTCTGTGCCACGCGGCTGCAGCCTTCGGCGCCTAACGACGTTGTCTGCTCTGTGAAGTACAGTGGCGCATGCAGCCTGGGTTTTTTCTCAGGCCGCATGGGAGCAAAAATTCTCTTTAAATAGAGGCTCTCCTCTTTCATTTTAAGTGTTAAAAAAAAATTGAGAGAGAAAAAAAAACCAAGAGCACCAGCAGGACCTGCGGTAGCTGTAAGCATCCTTCCAAAAGAGTTTTCTGAGTGATCCGAAGGTGACCAAGAGTGTTCCAGAAGTTCTCGTGTGGACTTGCTGGATCCTAGGGGCAGTTTGTTGTATAGCGCGAATCTTGCCTTGAGCTCTAGTGGTTTTGATCACCCCAGCAGGAGTTTCCTTCTTTTTATTTCTGTTCTTGTTCTCGTTCTTCTCGGTGTAGCGCCTGTGAACGTAAAGAAAAGAACAGTTGTCTGATTCTTGTTGTATTTGCATTTTTTTGGGTGTTCAGTTTGTAACCTTTTCTGGGTTTAGTGGTTCTATGGGTTTGTGTGTCACTGTAGAGGAACTCTTGTGTGAATCTCAGTGCACCAACTTCTCTTCTGGAGTTTGTAGAGACGAACTATTTTATGAGTCTCTACGTTGTGGCTATATCTTATTCTTTGATTTGACTTTGGGACATATATATATATATATATATATATATATATATATATATATATATATTATGATTGGTTATAAATAATATGAGGTAGTACGTTAAGCTATTAGTTAGAATTTTTTTCTTAAATTTTATTTGAGACGGTTCATTTAGACTAATTTTTAATGGATTGTTTTCTTCTTCTTTTTTAATTTTTTGAACCGTTTTGAAGCAACTTTATATATACTAGTAACGTACACGTGCATTGCATATGGGTAAAATAATTGTTAAAAAATTAAATATGTAATTATTATAAATACTGTCGTTTCTAAGAATCGAACTCAAGCAACCAAGATAAATATCTCTCACTTTAACCACTTGAGTTAGAATTGTTAAGTTATAAATAAATAAAATTACGTAGTTAAAGAATTAGTTATTTAAAAAAAATTAGTGCAGTATTTACATGCGGCTTAGATGGCTCCATTATGAGCCATATCCAAGCCTCATTATAAGAGTAGAGATTAGTCTTGTTCACATGCGATGTACATAAAAAAAAAAACTTTGATTGTAATAAAAAATAGATAAAAATTTAAATTATTCAAAAATATTTTAATTAAACTTATTTTATAGATCGATATATTTTTAGAACTTTGGATATATGTTAAGATTAAACAATGTTGTTACTTTAAATATAATTTCAAAATAAAATATATTTTAATTTAGATTTGTAATATATACGTTTATAGGAAAACAAATTTATATAGGTTCTCGTAGTTATAAGGGTATTAAGATTATTATTTTTAACATGAGAGAGACATATGGTGGCATTTAGAAGAAGTTTATAATTTTATTATATTAATTACGAGAATATACATACAATTTAGACAAGTTATTTTGAGCTATTTTTAAGTCATATATATATATATATATATATATATATATATATATATATATATATATATATATAGAGAGAGAGAGAGAGAGAGAGAGAGAGAGAGAGAGAGGATCAGGATCCCTATAATTAATTAAATATTTACCTATGTTTTTCCAAACAACACTCATTGGATTATTTTATTTTTGACGGTTCAGATTAAATTAAAATCTCGTAAGAAATTGGATAGTTGAAGGATCTAATTTGAATCATCAAAAAAAGACAATCTAATGAGTGCTATTTCGGAGAAGGAATGCATTCGACCCCTTATGTAGTCGCCAAATATATATATATATATATATATATATATATATATATTATATATATAATGTTATGTGAATCAGTGTTGTCAAAATCGGACCGGTGGTTGAACCGGATCTGACCAAAAAATCGATATGGTCTGACTTGAACCAAATTTTTTAAAGAATCGACATTTTTTTCTGAACCAGGGTTTAATCGGTCAACCGTCCGAACAGGTTCACGATTTGAACCGGACAATTCTGGTTTAAAAATAAAACTCAAAAAAGTCAATCACACCGTTTGGTACTTGGTTTGATTTTGAGAGACTTTATAGTTATAAAAACCAAATCAAATCATACATACTCAGAACCAAACCAAACCAAACCAAACCAAAAAGTAAATGTGAATATCTTACATAATTTGGTTCTCTTAATGGATCTATTTTGAACCCTGGTCATACCAGTACCAAAGATTTTCGGTTCAATGATCGGTCCGGGTTTTAAAACAATGATGTGAACTGTGATTATAGAGCAATATCAGCATGTCTTAAGAGTTGAATGCTTACATTATTTTATTACACACCATGTCTTAGAAATGAAAAAAAAATTACAAGGATCAAAGTCTCTCAAATGAAACAACTAGCAAAGTGGATGAGAGAGAGAGAGAGAGAGAGAGAGAGAGAGAGATGGCTAAGTGACCTACACATAGCCATGGGTAGAAAGTACTAGCAGAGAGTTGGAAGGAATGCTTATTAATTACTAGGGGGGAGCGCAAATGGGGGACCCAAGAGATCAAACTAAAATATCTCCCTAGGGACGAATACATATGAGTGTGTATGGAACTCCAGTAGCCATCTAAGGAGTTCCTCCTCAAGTTAGTTGGGGGGACAGTGAGGGCAAGGCTACATGCCAAAAACAAACACTATTGGTGGGACTAAAACTCTCCCGTAGAGAATTAGCTAGCCACATGCACATGCATGTAGACACACAAGAATTTAAAAGAGAAAACTAATTAGCAACTAGCAAACTGCAAAGAGCGCATGCAGGGCTCAGTCATGATCGATATGAGACTGGTGTTTAATCACACTTAAGGTAGGGTTAGTTTGTAGCCCAAAGCCCCTGCATGGGCTATATATGAGATGAGTACAAGGAAGGTTGATTTCATAGAAGAAAGAACCTAGCTAGCTTAAGATGATATGGAGATGCTAGTTAGCCAATATATCATTGTAACATGCATCCATGCATTAGTGTGGGACTAAACTCATGTGGACTCTATCACCAAACTGGTGATGTATGGAGAGAGAGAGAGTGAGATGATGATGATGATGTTATGTATATGACCAATGCATGCATGGTTAAGCCAAGTGAGTGGGGATGAGCTTGCAGTGGTGGTGAGATGCTGGAGTTGGTGCTTGCAGAGCCATTGCCATGCCTGCATCAAGAAAGCAAAACACACATAATTAGTCACAGCGATCAGTGCCCTACAAAATAGCAAATAATGGCAAGAATTAGCACAAAAACACATAACCTTAATTATGTGATATAACTAGAAGTCAAATGTAGATATGCAAGCTGGAGTAGCTCAGTTGGCTAGAGCGTGTGGCTGTTAACCACAAGGTCGGAAGTTCAAGCCTTTCCTCTAGCGTTGTTTTTTGTATTTACCTTTTTTTAGAGCAAACAGTTTATTTTATTCTACTTATCTAGTTTTCTTATTCTTTTAGAATAATAACTATGTATTGGATGTTAGTATATTAACAAACATTACTATTGACTTTACTTTTTTGGTTTTCATAAATTTTTTAACAACATTAATAGTATTTCCAATATTATTTTTCTTGATCTTTTAACATTTTTTATGGAGCAACAATTATTATTAGTCAGGCATATTTCTCTAGGTTTCTTATTATTTAACAAACATGAATACTAATTTTAATGGAACAAAATACATTACTAAACTCGTGTATTAATACAGTGAAAGATAATTAAATTAATAGTCACAAAAAATACTTAGCCGTTTTCTATATTTCTTATTTTCTTAGAAACATTAGTAGTTGAATAATTATTGATAATGTGTCCGTGTGTGTCTGTTGTGGTAGTGGTGGTGGTGAGGAGGTGGGGGTGCATTTAAAAATTAAATGAAGGATAGATAGAAGAAAATAATATGTGTAAATTTGTCGGAACATCATTGATAGAAGAGAATCCGCTCATAATTCGAATATGTTCAGTGATACCTCACAACCATATTCACTCTCGGGTGGCATCATGAAGGTCGACGATGAGATCGACATGATTTGAAGAAGTGGCGACCAGGGTATTCTTATTAGACTTCCAAGATATCGTTGTATCCTAAATGGTACACATGAACTTTTTTATTTCAATTGGCCATCGAATATAAAAAATATTTATCACCGATGATTATCTCATTCATATTCCATAACTCGTCTAAGCTACCATTCTGGACGGAGTTTTTCTGATTCTCGTATATGGGGTTTTCTACAGTCATCTCTTCCAGGACTTTGCCTTAATCCAGAATAATCTCATGAGTTGGACATTTGAGATAACAACAAGATTCATGGGTGCCAAGCTCCTTCAGAGGAGAAAATCCTTTGAAATGAGGTGTATGTCCACTTCAGAATAAAGATAGATGATTGGTTTGTCGTTGATGTACCATGTCACATTTTGTGTGAAGCACACTATCCTTCAGGGGAATCATTATGTCGTGCTTCAGTGGTGGCATTTACTTCAGGAAAAATTTTGTGTCCACACGGGACGTCTATCCTAGTAGACACATGTGATCTCGTCACTTTGGTTAAAATACATAACACATCTAGCATATTTTGCATTACCATATAAAGATTTACGATCCTCCGTACTTCATTATCACACAGCGGTACGTGGATTGCAATGAGATCGAGTGGGCTACATCAATTCGTATCGTTTTTCAGGAACGTTGAAGTCGTATCTACCTCTAATGGTTGGAAGACTGTCTCATTAAAGTGACAATATTTAAATCTTTTTGCAAAGAGATAATCTGTCAAAGGCTCTAAAATAGAGAACAATCGATTTCAAACCATAACCGAGACATGTATTTCCATCATTCTCTCAAGAGTCATTTTGGTACATTGCGACGGTGCAACTAGCACATAGGTTGCAAAACCAATGCATCAATACAAAACTTTAGGTTCATACCCTGTAATGCCAAATAGGATTGGGTGGCAACATACCTCAAGTGAAAGCATCACCAAATACAGAGATGAAGTTAAGTAAGGATACATAGATGCATCACCAAAAACTTCAGGTTCGTACCTAATATGGATAAATAGAAGAAAATCATCTCAAGATAGATAGCGATGAAGTGAAGTATACATAGATTGATGCATGCACTATTGTATAGCCCTACACAGAAACGAAAAGATTGGTACACATCACCAAAATCCTTGTGATCGACATGATATGCTTAATAAATGCTTCTACGAGTCCGTTCTGGTTATGAACATGGTGGACTAGATGTTCAACTTCAATCTCCAGCAATTTGCAATAATCATCAAATTTCGTTGATAGAAACTCTTTGGCATTATCAAATCTTTTAGATTTTATATCATAATATGTGTGGTGTGTAAACCCCCTGATTTTTCAAAATTTTAAAAACTGGATTTTTCACAATTTTTTGAAATTTTCTGGGAATTTTCTGTAATTTAAAAACAGAGTTTTAATTATTAAATAATTTTTAATTAATAATAAAAAATATTAAAATATTATGAAAATAATATTTTTGGGTGTAAAATGAAAAACTGGACTTAGGGCAATTTTTTTAGAATTTATTGGACCTCGGACCTATTTTTAAACACCTAAAAAGTATTTATTTAATTATTTATTTATTTAATTATAATTACTGATTTTATTATTATTATTATTATTGTTATTATTATTATTATTATTTTATTCCGGCCCGGCCCAAAATCCATTACCCAGCCCGCGGCCCACGAACCCGGCCCAGCCCCTACCGGGTCGGGTCGGATCCGCCAGACCCGACCCGCCCGTGCCCGCAACCCTGCCCCCTCTCTCTCCCCCACGACCCACTCCCTCCCCCGCTTCTACCGCCGGCAGCTCCGCCACCCTCCGCCTCGGCTGCCCCACGACCCCCCGCCTTCTCCGCCATCCCCGCCGCCCCGCTCGGCCGACCCCCTCTCTCTCCCCGCCTATAAAACCCTAAGCCCGGCCGCCCTAGCCTACCTCACCAACACTGGCTCCGCTACCGTCCCACAGCGCCGCCGCCACCGCTGCCCAGCCCGCCGTACGCCGCGCCGCCGTGCACCGCCCCTCCTCTTCTCCTCCTCCTCCGCCGTCCTCCGGCCATCGACAGCAGCAGCAGCGTCCGCTGCCAGCGCCGCAGCGCCTCCGGCGACCCCGCCCGCTCCGGCAAGCCGCCGCCCGCGGCCACGCACCCCCGCCCCCCGGCTCCCTCCGGCCGGCCGCCCATCCGCCGTCGCAGTCGAGGCCAAGCTGTCACGCCCCGAGGCGTCCCCCGAGTCATGACCGCCGTGCGGGCCTGGAGTTGCACCCGCACAAGGCTTTAATGATTTGCATAGCAAGCACATATTCAGAGTACGCAGATAAATTGAAACACAGATTTGAAACATAGAAAAGTTCTCTTTATTGATAATGAACATCTATTACAAACTCCTGAACGAGTCAGCTATATGCCGAACGGCTTACAAAAGGGTTGACTCAAAATGAGATAGCAGTCCTGTACATTACATCCTTTTATAACTCAAACGATAAAGACCTCCAGGCTGGAGGATCGCTTGCCATGGAGTTGCATTTGTGTATGAAGAGTTGCAGCTTCGGACTTCAAAAGGCTTCAAGGGCGCGGTGAAGATGCGCCAACAGCTGGACTGGATCGGGAAGACGACTTCGGCTCCTCGCTCGGTTCGCCTTGGTGCGGAGAACCTGTTTCAACGAGGGTCAGCATATCGAAACATGCTGGTGAAGGCGAGCTAGCCTGACTATACCAATCAACACATTGTTTAGTGAAGCATGCATATTTTGTGGGTTTCTATCTTGCCTTAGTTCATTTACAAGTAAGCAGCATATAGAATTTACTGAAATGAACGTGCCACCGTTAGGTGGATTTTACCTGACCGTCTGAATTACCTGCACAATACTTACCATGCCTTCCCTGCCACGAAGACACAAGTTAGTATGCAACAGGTTTAAATATACAGTGGATCACTGCTAGGATGCCATAATGGACCGTTTAGTCTTGAACGAGGATGGAATGCAGCGAAGATTCAGTAGTGGCTGTAATCCATCCCGTTCAGATGCAGTAGACTACAGTGAGTTCCGTCCGGATCGGATCGGTGCCAGTGCCCCAGCGACCGTCCGCAGGAACCAGTGACCTTGTGCACAAGTTGTCCGTGATCGAATCGGTATTGTTTTATTTAGCTAACAGTTCATGCAGTTGAGGCAATGCCAGTTCAAGACAAGCAGTATTATGATTCAGTTGCATAGCTCTTGATTCAGTATATTTCATAGCATAATTTAAAGAAGAACAAACATTCTAACTTGTATTTATGCATATGATAAATGTCCCAAACGAACAAGCATGCAAGTTAGTAACCGTTCACAGTTTGATTGACAAGCAGTATTAACCAAGTCTATTTTCTTTTATCTTGGTTCTTTATTATTACTTGGTATCGTTTGATCGGGGCGAAGGAGTGAAGCTTGGAAGCAGGGCTAGCTAATCGGGTTGGTAGCCACTCACTTAAATTTTGGAAAGAAGAAGGAAAAGAGGTGCTTCACGACTCCGCTCGCAAGCCACCTACTGCTCGTTCACCTGCACACGAACAGCTCGATTAATCCTTCTTCCTCTCTTTCCAAGTCTCGGAATAGAAGTGCAAGTCAATGAACGAAAACAATGAAAACCATCGAAACCGTTCAAGAAAAACAAGCAAATCCCAAAACCAACTCAAAGCACGAAAGCAACAAGCGACATCGAAAACCGAGACAATAAAAGATAGCAGCGGAGAGGTCCCTCCTGACTCTGCCGCTAAGCGATCCTTGGGGCGCAGTCCACTGAATATGGAAATCGATTTCGAAGAAACAAATCCATCACGAGGACGAGTTCTTAATTCAATCTATCCCGATCGAACGATACCGACTTGTGTTTCTTAGCCGCGCTCTCCGCATCGGGAGAACGGGGCGCTACACAAGCCCTAACCCTAACCCTAATTTCCTGTGTCCGGACACGTGTCGGACACGATTTCGACCCCGGTTTTCGGGCCCCGTTCAGGTGCGTGTATTTTTTTGCTCGTAGCTCGAATTTTGATTCCGCAAATTGCGTTGCGAAGCCGGTATGACCCTCTTGGTGCCCGGACAAACCGTTCGGAGCATCGCGTCCTGTGGTGATCGCACACCGCGATCCAAAAACAGGAAAAACCAGACCCTGTTTCACCCCGGAACCGAGTACGCCCCGCCAAACGGGACGACTTGGTTGCGTGCGGTCTTTACAGATTCGTGCGCATCGTCGATACGGACGTGTGAGATTTTACGGAAGCTGATTCGGGTGTGCGTGCACACCGAAATCAACGCGTATCCGCGGACACCGTCCCGTATCCGTACTTTCTGGAACGCGTCCTAACTTTGTGTACACACGTCGGATCGAGACGAAACTTACGCCATCGGACTCGTAGCAATACGCTGATCCTGTGGGTCAAGTTTGGTTCGATTCTGAGAACGTTGACGAAATCGCGTGTCGTGGGCCCCATAGGCCCCGCTCGACGGGCGATTTTGTGATCGGCTCGTCGGAATTCAATTCTGAAAGTTCCGTTGGGTTTGTATCACTGTTCCTGACCTGTTGACACTAAGTTTGGTGAATTTGGGGACCTTTGACCCTGACACATTTTTCGGTGCAAAGCGGGCCCACCTATGGACCCCGTTTTGACCCGAAACTGTCGTTTCTGCCCTTGTCTCCGAATTGGACCCAAGGACAGGCATTTCTAGTTGATTGATATTTTCTGGATCTGATGGTGATGTTTATTTCAGCAACCGGAGTACCGCCTGCAATTCCAGCTGAAGACAGAGCAGCAATTGGAACCGGAACCGCAGGCAAGTGTACCTTGCCAAAACTTGTAGCTTTGCTACTTATTTTCTGGACTTAGTTATACATCAGTGGGCAAGTAAAGCTTGTCAATTCTCAGATATTTCTGGTTATAATATTTTATTTGATTTCTTGTAGATTCATATGTAAACTTGTTTAACTGCTCAACCCAGGACACCTGACACTATTCATGTGACGGAATTGCCTGAGATATACCTGGTGATTACGTATAGGTTACATTTTCATGACATATACAGTTTACATGCTTAGATTCTATCCTGACTCATTGCATTAGTTTAAACTTGCGTGACTTGTACCTGATATTTTCTGGAACTGTGACGTGAGATTACATGGGGGTGGGGAGAGTATTATCATATCAAGGCTGAATATATTATAATATAAATATTGTTATCTGGCGGTGCCTTAGACTCTGATATAGAGCTTTGGTACCTTACTGGCCCTGTCGAGAAAATACTGCTATGGTTTCTTCGACACTGATCCTGTAGTAGTCTTAGCCTGAGTATGACTAAAACTCTCACTTGCATATCACTTAGCTGGTTTACATTTTTACCCTGCTGTTTCATTATTGCTGCACTGCATATATTTTGGCTTGTATTTTCTGTACCTTATTATGTCCCCTGAGGACCTGGAATGGACTATGTCCCCAGGTATAGCTGAGGAGAACTACCCCGAGGTGTACGGTACAGGAGCACTCCTTGGAGCAGAACCCGGAACAGAGAACGAGATATTGGTCGAAGATTTCTCCTGAGCACCGGCTTCATCTACACAGTATTTCCATTTTCAGCATTTATTTCCTGTCTATTTTCCTCTGAATGTAACAGACTAATTCTCGGATTATTTCCCGAGATAATCTTATTTATTGCTTATTTATTTCCATTGCATTATTTCTGGTAATTAATCTGTGCTATTCTGTGGATGAGATTAGAAATACCTGAGACTTGTAACATCTCACTGCTAGACTACAGCTTAAGAATGCCCTGATGGATCCATTAAATTAGGTTGTCCATCGGTGCGTGCTGCTGGCCATTGCGCACGTGCTCAGTCCCTCGGCATTTTTGGGACTGGGGCGTGACATGGTTTTTGTGGTGGCCCATGCAGGTCTTCGACTAAATTGTTCGGTTTTACCTTAGGGACCGAACAGGCCTGCAATAAGCTAGGATAAGTTTTAGGATCTCATCAACTTGCTTGAATCATTTTTGATATCTGTATCGTATTCGAACTAATTTTGACTTGCATCCTGCCTTGATTCCTGTGCGCCTCTTATTGTTTATTTTGGATACAGGAAATGGACCCAAAAGAATGCAACGAGACTCCCGCCGGAATACCACAAGCTACAGGTGTCACCTATGACGACGAAGTGACACCAGTCGGAGGAGTTCCATTATCTCAACAGAGCCAGCAGGCAGGTCAACCTACCTCCCGATTCTGGGGCGATGACATCCCACCTCCGCCTCAGTTTGTCCCACCAATGCCCGTGCTCCCACAAGGACAGCCGATTGACGGGCAACAGATATTCCAAATAATCTACGCGATGATGTAAGCTCAGCAACAAGTCCAACACGAGGCTCAGCGTCGTGAGGTTGAATTCTTGAGGAGCAGCATCGTAACTGCACTAGAGCAGGCCAACCTACCAGCTCGACGGCCATCGACAGGCTCAATCACTGATTTCCGCCAACTGAAGCCCCGCACTTTTTCTGGAAAAGAGGAGCCCACAGAAGTTCATGAGTGGCTCACCAACATTCGGTATCAACTTGAAGCAGCTGAGCTTCCACGGGAACGCTGGATGACTGCCATCCGAATGCAATTAACAGACAATGCTCATCACTGGTGGCTATCCGAGGAGACGCGACTCGGACCAGACCGAGTCACTTAGGAGGAGTTCTCCAGGCTCTTCCAAGAGACGTACATTCCTGCCATCGCTCGATCAGAACTGCGGGACAGGTTCAATCGCCTCATTCAGGACTCTATGACGGTGAAAGAATACAACGCAGAATTTATTCGTCTGAGCCGCTTCGCCCCCACCCTGATCCCGACAGAGGAAGAGAAGGCCGAGAAATTCTTCGACGGACTGAACATTGAGCTGCAGAAACTAATTGGGTCCGTCGCACCAACATCATACTCGGACGTACTTGCTGCGGCTCGACGCATGGAGCGCGTCACCAAGAGAGAGACCAGTCTGAAGCGGCCCTCCACATCCGCACCAACCAGAGCAGTACCAGAGGAGTCTGCAAAGCGTCAACAAATAAGCCCGCCACCAAGAGCAGCACCAAAAGCCTTCTACCTTCCTACTTGTTACCACTTCGGCAAGATAGGCCATGTCGAGAAGGAGTGTAGACGTAAACTCGGA
The DNA here is from genome assembly GCA_036927795.1 of Iris macrosiphon. Taxonomy (NCBI): domain Eukaryota; kingdom Viridiplantae; phylum Streptophyta; class Magnoliopsida; order Asparagales; family Iridaceae; genus Iris; species Iris macrosiphon. Next base: position 145,311,256 of record JAYESA010000017.1, on the reverse strand, counting down.
CTATGCTTAGGCTGCGGATCCAGACAGCATGCAGTAAGAGACTGTCCTGAGCGTAGAGATGGAGCACCAAGGGCGAACCAGCAAACTCCACCAGCGCCTCGAGCATCACCCTACCAGCAAGCTCAGCAGCAGCAGAGGAATCTACCTCAAGGACGAGGGCAAGCTTACGCGATGACTGTGCAGGACGCTGATGCGAGTAAGTGATTCGTAGTCTTCCGTTTCTAGTCTTGTTGTAATTCGTGCCTATTGGTTCGTGACCTCAGCCCCAACCTAGTAATTTGCAACTTGTTAATAACAACCTGGTTTTCATAAAAGTTGTAGTTTTCTTGCTTTAACTAGATTTTTTAGAAAAGTGTATAACTTTCATTTTTAGGAAAACGGTATTTCCCTAAGTATCTTGTGATGTGTTTTCAACGATGCTTGCGACCGCGTCATCTCTGTTGACCGGTTATTCTTTGATTGCGAGGACGCAATCCTCTTAAGGGGAGTAGATTGTAAACCCCCTGATTTTTCAAAATTTTAAAAACTGGATTTTTCACAATTTTCTGGAATTTTCTGAAAATTTTCTGTAATTTAAAAACAGGGTTTTAATTATTAAATAATTTTTAATTGATAATAAACAATATTAAAATATTATGAAAATAATATTTTTGGGTGTAAAATAAAAAACTGGACTTAGGGCAATTTTCTGGAATTTATTGGGCCTCGGACCTATTTTTAAACACCTAAAAAGTATTTATTTAATTAATTATTTATTTAATTATAATTACTGATTTTATTATTATTATTATTATTGTTATTATTATTATTATTATTTTATTCCGGCCCGGCCCAAAACTAATTACCCAGCCCGCGGCCCACGAACCCGGCCCAGCCCCTACCGGGTCGGGTCGGATCCGCCAGACCCGACCCGCCCGTGCCCGCAACCCGGCCCCCTCTCTCTCCCCCACGACCCTCTCCCTCCCCCGCTTCTCCCACCGGCAGCTCCGCCACCCTCCGCCTCGGCCGCCCCACGACCCCCGCCTTCTCCGCCATCCCCGTCACCCCGCTCGGCCGACCCCCTCTCTCTCCCCGCCTATAAAACCCTAAGCCCGGCCACCCTAGCCTACCCTGTAAACCCCCAGATTTTGCAAAAATTATTAAAATTGGGATTTTTCACAATTTTTTGGAATTTCCTGGAAATTTTCTGTAATTAAAATCAGGGTTCTTAATTATTGAATAATTTTTAATTATTAACAAATAATATTAAAATATTATGAAAATAATATCTTTGAGTGTAAAATGAAAAACTGGACTTAGGGTAATTTTTCTGGAATTTATTGGGCCTCGGACCTACTTTAAAATACCTAAAAATATTTATTTATTAATTATTTGTTTATTCATTTATATATTTATTTACCTATTTATTTAATTACCTAAACCCGGCCCAATACTCTCAGCCCGGCCCAAACCCGCTCGGCCCGCCCGCCTTGACGGGTCGGGTCGGATCCACCCGAACCCGACCCGAACCCGCCTGACCTCTCATCCCCACGACCGGCTCCCACAGCCCGCGTCGCCCGACGGATCCTCCGCCTCCGGCCACGCCCCGCTCCGCTCCACCCGGCCAGCGCCCACGACCCCGCTTCCTCCTCCGCCTCCTCCGCCTAACGACTCCTCCTCTCCCCTACTTAAACTCCCCCCGAGTTCCCCTCCGGCTACCACGCCCTAGCTCCGCCCCCTCTCTCTCCGCCTCCGTCCTCCGTCGCCTCAGCGCTCCCCGCCGACCTCCTCGCCGCGCCGCCGTGAGCTGCCTCGTCTAGCTCCCTCCTCCTCTTTCTCCCCTCTCCTCATCCTTCCTCCGCCAGAACACCCCGCAGCGACCGCCCCCGGCCGCCAACACCCCGCAGTGACCGCCCCCGGCCGCCAAAGCCTCCCAGCAGCCCGACGAGCCACCCCCAGCCCCTCGTCGGAGCTCCGCCGGAGAGCCCCCAAGCCCTGAACCCTAACCCTAGGGTCGGACACAGGACACCGTGTCCTCGTGTCGTGTCGGACACAGTAAAATTCCGGTTTCTGAGCCCTGTTCAGGTACTCGTAACTCTCTGATCGTAACCCCGTTTCTAATTCCGTAAATTGCGTTGCGAAGCCTATATGACCCTCTCGGTGTCCGGACAAACCGCTCGGGGCATCGCGTCCTGTGGTGATCGCACACCGCGATCCAAAAACAGGAAAAATCAGACCCTGTTTCACCCCGGAACTGAGTGCGCCCCGCCAAACGGGACGACTTGGTCGCGTGTGATCTTCACAGATACGTGCGCATCGTCGATACGGACGTGTGAGTTTTCGCGGAAGTTAATTCGGGTGTGCGTGCACACCGGAATCAACGCGTATCCGCGGACATCGTCCCGTATCTGACTTTTCTGTAATTCGCCCTAACTTCTTGTACACTCGTCAGATCGAGACGAAACTTGTGCCATCGGACTCATAGCGATACGCTGGTCCTGTGGGTCAAGTTTGGTTCGATTCTGAGAACGTTGACGAAATCGCGTGTCGTGGGCCCCACAAGCCCCGCTCGACGGGCGATTTTGTGTTCGGCTCATCGAAATCCAAATCCAAATCTGGAAGTTCCGTTGGGCTCGTATCAGCGTTCCTGACCTGTTGACACTAAGTTTGGTGAATTTGGAGACCTTTGACCCGGACACGTTTTTCGGTGCAAAGCGGGCCCACCAGCGGACCCGTTTTCACCCGAAACTGCCGTTTTTGCCCTTGTCTCCAAATTGGACCCAAGGACAGGCATTTCTAGCTATTTGGCATCTTCTGAGCGTGTTGGTAATATCTATTTCAGCTTTTGGACTCATCTCTGGAAATTTCCTCAAGGACAATTAATTGGATCCAAACAACAGGCAAGTACCTGCACCTCAAGTTAATCTTTATATATTGTGATAATTAATTCCCTACCTTACATGTACCCTTGATGATTACACCTAGTGTTAGAAATGCTGGATTTTATGTCTTGAATATTGGAGTTCCTGTCTTATTTTTCATGTCGGGTGGGAGAATACCTAGAAGGCATGTAGTTTACCCTTCCCCTTGTCATGTTTAATAGCTGTTGGTACACGACTGTACCTCAGTCGGATCTCGATTTCTCCTATTTAATAGCCATTTATGACGGCCGAATTAGCCTTATAAATCCCTACATGCCAACTATGTATTCTAAAATAAACACAAGTTCACACAGATAGCTTCTGGTCTTGTTATAGTTCTTGCTGACTGTTGTAGTTTCATTTCCTGTCTCATTTATTCCTGCTTTCTCATATTCCTGTTTATAGCATTAACTCTGAGATATTAATGTTCTTCTATGCAACTTCCCTAATATGATACTCAAGTTAATTGTCATGAATATTTAGTTTAATCTTGTTGTGCATTGTGTACTTTGCTCCTTTCCTGACTGGATCCGTTATTTTAGGCGATGATGAGGCCTTGCCCCTACCTATTATGCCACTATGAGTTAGCAGGTGACCCATATGAGGAGCCAGTTCCCACCCAGGAGGCTACTTCTGCAGAGTAGTTAGCAGTAGCTGCTTATTTATTTCCTTTCAGCATATACTCGGATTTGTTCCCGATTTATCTTCTGGCTTGTATTAACTGTGGATTTGGTTGTCACAGATTAAATATTATGAAATCTTAGCATTCCTATTTCCTGTGATTATTCTTACATGTTCATTATTGTGGATGAGATAGGTACTTATTGACCCCAGAAATGACCTAGACAGCGTACTACCGCCGACACTGCGGCGTAGGCTGGACGTGCCCACGCACTCGTGCCCGAATAACCGGGTGCGGGTCGTGACACGTTTTTGTGGTGGCCCATGCAGGTCTAACGACTAAATTGTTCGGTTTCAACTTAGGGACCGAACATGCCTGCAATAAGATTGAGGATTTTAGGAAAAGCTCATCCACTTGCTTGAATCATTTTTTGATATCTGTATCGTATTCGAACTAATTTGAACTTGCATCTTGCCATGATTCCTGTGCGCGCTTATTGGTTATTTTGGATACAGGGAAATGGACCCACAAGCCAGCAACGAGGCTCATGCAGAAACCCCACAAACCGTTGTGGTTACCCAAGAAGACGATGTGATACCAGTCGGTGAAGGCCAATCATCACAAGGCAGTCAAACAAGTCAGCCTGCCTCAATAATCCATCAAGATGGCATTCCACCCTCGATGCAGCCTATTCCACCGATGCCTTCCTTCCCACTGGGACCGCCTATGGACGAACAGCAGATGTTCCGCATGTTCTACATAATGATGCAAGCCTATCAGAAAGTTCAACAAGAAACTCAGCAAAACCAAGCGGAGAACTTCATCGACAAAATTAGCTCGGAGTCACGGAAGCTGAGCAGTTCAAATGCAATTACCTTCGACGAGGACGTTCTTACTGCAGCGCGACCTGTGGAGTGCACCACAAGGATCGAGTCCAGCCGGAAGCGGCCGTATGCGTCAGCACCAGACCAAGCACAACAGGAAAAAGCTGCAAAGCGACCACAGATGAATCCAACTCAAGGACAGAACCAACAAGCTCCCACTTGTGGCTATTGTCGAAAACAAGGTCATATTTGGCAGGATTGTAGAAAGAGACTAGGTGCCTGTCTATATTGTGGATCAACAGCACATCAAATGAAGGACTGTCCTACTGCTCAAAGACGTACAACTGCACAAAAGTTCCAGTTCAGGCCAGGCCCCAGCAGCGCAGCAGAGGGCACCACCTCAAGAACACGGACAAGCTTACGCGATGACCATGGAGAACGTGCAGACTCTTAGAGTAACTAATGCGCGTAAGTGATTCGTAGATACCATTTTCTAGTATTGTTTTAGCTTGTGCCTACTAGTTCGTGACCTCAGCCCCAACCTAGTAACTTTAAACTTGCTAATAACCTGGTATGCTTTATGTTTAATAACTGTAGAGATTGTAGAGTCTTCTGTTATTTTACTTATTGTGTGAACTTAAATAAATTGTATCTTCTTTCATCACCATCTAGCGCACTTTATTTTGCTGTACTTGACTTATGCTGCTATTTTATAGCCTAGTTTTGCAAGCTTATCCTTTTATCAAGCTTGTTTATGACATATGTATTAGTGGGTCGACACACTAATACAATTGTCTACTCAGAATCAATGTATTACGGTCTGATCAACCTTAGTGCATTTGGTTCGCCCTTCGCACTACTTTGCGTGGATTGAGACATACAGTTGACTAGTATACCTGCCCTAGACATGTCTGAGCATAACTGTATTAATACGAGCATGTGAATAGGAATTACCGAGATAGGATTCGATCCACAATCGCTTGACAATTCTTACCTGAATACTTTAAAACGCCTTGACCCCGATATTTCTTTTCTATCACCCCACCCTTGGACTCTTTATTATTGATCTTCGTCTTCCCTTATTTTGGAAAGACGAAATCTCGTGCCTGGTATAAGTTAGTACATAGATAGTACTAGATATGCCACATAGGCCGATCACATACTTGAGGATTAAACTTTCGTAATTGAGGACATATCATATGTGATATGATCGGCGTTGAAATTCGAGGATTGAATGACATAGGTAAACATATTAAGGAATATTTTTCTTAAGGTATATAGTCTTTTGTGATGAATGGGTAAACTCTAAGTTGGGTAGCAATGCATTTGTCAACTTGAGAGGAATGTCCTTTGGATCGTGACCGAGTAAGGTCAGGTTGGAAGAAGCAAGCCATTATAATTTTAAAATTTAGAGGAGTGACTAAAATGATTAATGAATTGATATCGAGGACCCAATAAGTTGTATCTTGGATACATGATTTAAATCTTGAATAATGAAAGTAAAATCGCCAATTTGAATTTAGGGGATATATGATTCAGACTTGAACATTGATGGACTATACTTAAATTATTTTTCAATTTGATGATTTGATCTAAGAATTAAAATTTGAAGGTTGGACTACCTAGTTAGAATATTGAGGATGTGAATAGAATTTAAAAGTTTGGAGCATACAAATGGGAATACTGTTGGACTCGAATCACTTCTAGAGGAATTATGATAGTTAGAATAGTAAGGCAAGGTCATAAGCATGTGCAATCCTTGAAGATGTTATAAGGACTTACTCTAAAATCTGCCTGTGGGAAATTTAAGGAAGTAAGAAGTAATAACTCTAGGTTAAATCTTGATTGGAACAATAGACATCTTAACCATGAAATGATTGCAGTGGATATGATAGGGATTCTAATTATCGCAAGGAAATTGCGATTGATGTACATGAAAGATTAATAGAGTATGGCTTAATTTTAAATTTCGAGGACGAAATTTTATAAGTTGGGTAGATTGTAAACCCCCAGATTTTGCAAAAATTATTAAAATTGGGATTTTTCACAATTTTCTGGAATTTTCTGTAATTAAAATCAGGGTTCTTAATTATTGAATGATTTTTAATTGTTAACAAATAATATTAAAATATTATGAAAATAATATCTTTGAGTGTAAAATGAAAAACTGGACTTAGGATAATTTTTCTGGAATTTATTGGGCCTCGGACCTACTTTAAAATACCTAAAAATATTTATTTATTAATTATTTGTTTATTCATTTATATATTTATTTACCTATTTATTTAATTACCTAAACCCGGCCCAATACTCTCAGCCCGGCCCAAACCCGCTCGGCCCGCCCGCCTTGACGGGTCGGGTCGGATCCACCCGAACCCGACCCGACCGAACCGCTGACCCCTCTCCACGACCGGCATCCCCGACAGCCCGCGTCGCACGGTCCTCCGCTCGCCAGCCCAGTCGCAACCCGGCCTCCGCCCACGCCCGCTCCGCTCTGCTCCACCCGGCCAGCGCCCACGACCCCGCTTCCTCCTCCGCCTCCTCCGCCTAACGACTCCTCCTCTCCCCTACTTAAACTCCCCCCGAGTTCCCCTCCGGCCACCACGCCCTAGCTCCGCCCCCTCTCTCTCCGCCTCCGTCCTCCGTCGCCTCAGCGCTCCCCCCCGACCTCCTCGCCGCGCCGCCGTGAGCTGCCCCGTCTAGCTCCCTCCTCCTCTTTCTCCCCTCTCCTCATCCTTCCTCCGCCAGAACACCCCGCAGCGACCGCCCCCGGCCGCCAACACCCCGCAGCGACCGCCCCCGGCCGCCAACGCCTCCCAGCAGCCCGACGAGCCACCCCCAGCCCCTCGTCGGAGCTCCGCCGGAGAGCCCCCAAGCCCTGAACCCTAACCCTAGGGTCGGACACAGGACACCGTGTCCTCGTGTCGTGTCGGACACAGTAAAATCTCGGTTTCTGAGCCCTGTTCAGGTACTCGTAACTCTCTGCTCGTAACCCCGTTTCTAATTCCGTAAATTGCGTTGCGAAGCCTATATGACCCTCTAGGTGCCCGAACAAACCGCTCGGGGCATCGCGTCCTGTGGTGATCGCACACCGCGATCCAAAAACAGAAAAAACCAGACCCTGTTTCACCCCGGAACTGAGTGCGCCCCGCCAAACGGGACGACTTGGTCGCGTGCGATCTTCACAGATACGTGCGCATCATCGATACGGACGTGTGAGTTTTCGCGGAAGTTAATTCGGGTGTGCGTGCACACCGGAATCAACGCGTATCCGCGGACATCGTCCCGTATATGACTTTTCTGCAATTTGCCCTAACTTCTTGTACACTCGTCAGATCGAGACGAAACTTGCGCCATCGGACTCGTAGCGATACGCTGGTCCTGTGGGTCAAGTTTGGTTCGATTCTGAGAACGTTGACGAAATCGCATGTCGTGGGCCCCACAGGCCCCGCTCGACGGGCAATTTTGTGTTCGACTCATCGGAATCCAAATCTGGAAGTTCCGTTGGGCTCGTATCAGTGTTCCTGACCTGTTGACACTAAGTTTGGTGAATTTGGAGACCTTTGACCCGGACACATTTTTTGGTGCAAAGCGGGCCCACCGGCGGACCCGTTTTGACCCGAAACTGCCGTTTTTCCCCTTGTCTCCAAATTGGACCCAAGGACAGGCATTTCTAGCTATTTGGCATCTTCTGAGCGTGTTGGTAATATCTATTTCAGCTTTTGGACTCATCTCTAGAAATTTCCCCGAGGACAATTAATTGGATCCAAACAACAGGCAAGTACCTGCACTTCAAGTTAATCTTTATATATTGTGATAATTAATTCCCTGCCTTACATGTACCCTTGATGATTACACCTAGTGTTAGAAATGCTGGATTTCATGTCTTGAATATTGGAGTTTCTGTCTTGTTTTTCATGTCGGGTAGGAGAATACCTAGAAGGCATGTAGTTTACCCTTCCCCTTGTCATGTTTAATAGCTGTTGGTACACGACTGTACCTCAGCCGGATCTCAATTTCCCCTGTTTAATAGCCGTTCATGACGGCCGGATTAGCCTTATAAACCCCTACATGCCAACTATGTATTCTAAAATAAACACAAGTTCACACAGATAGCTTCTGGTCTTGTTATAGTTCTTGCTGACTGTTGTAGTTTCATTTCCTGTCTCATTTATTCCTGCTTTCTCATATTCCTGTTTATAGCATTAACTCTGAGATATTAATGTTCTTCTATGCAACTTCCCCAATATGATACTCAAGTTAATTGTCATGAATATTTAGTTTAATCTTGTTGTGCATTGTGTACTTTGCTCCTTTCCTGACTGGATCCGTTGTTTTAGGCGATGATGAGGCCTTGCCCCTACCTATTATGCCACTATGAGTTAGCAGGTGACCCATATGAGGAGCCAGTTCCCACCCAGGAGGCTACTTCTGCAGAGTAGTTAGCAGTAGCTGCTTATTTATTTCCTTTCAGCATATACTCGGATTTGTCCCCGATTTATCTTCTGGCTTGTATTAACTGTGGATTTGGTTATCACAGATTAAATATTATAAAATCTTAGCATTCCTATTTCCTGTGATTATTCTTACATGTTCATTATTGTGGATGAGATAGGTACTTATTGACCCCAGAAATGACCTAGACAGCGTACTACCGCCGACACTGCGGCGTAGGCTGGACGTGCCCACGCACTCGTGCCCGAATAACCGGGTGCGGGTCGTGACATACCCCGCCACCACCGGCTCCGGTACCGTCCCACAGCGCCGCCGCCATCGCTGCCCAGCCCGCCGTACGCCACGCCGCCGTGCACCGCCCCTCCTTTTCTCCTCCTCCTCCGCCGTCCTCCGACCATCGACAGCAGCAGCAGCGGCCGCTGCCAGCGCCGCAGCGCCTCCGGCGACCCCCGCCCGCTCCGGCAGCCGCCGCCCGCGGCCACGCACCCCCGCCCCCGGCTCCCTCCGGCCGGCCGCCCATCCGCCGCCGCAGCCGAGGCCAAGCCCTAACCCTAACCCTAATTTCCTGTGTCCGGACACGTGTCGGACACGATTTCGACCCCGGTTTTTGGGCCCCGTTCAGGTGCGTGTATTTTCTTGCTCGTAGCTCGGATTTCGATTCCGCAAATTGCGTTGCGAAGCCGGTATGACCCTCTCGGTGCCCGGACAAACCGTTCGGGGCATCGCGTCCTGTGGTGATCGCACACCGCGATCCAAAAACAGGAAAAACCAGACCCTGTTTCACCCCGGAACCGAATACGCCCCGCCAAACGGGACGACTTGGTCGCGTGCGGTCTTCACAGATTCGTGCGCGTCGTCGATACGGACATGTGAGATTTCGCGGAAAATGATTCGGGTGTGCGTGCACACCGGAATCAACGCGTATCCGCAGACACCGTCCCGTATCCGTACTTTCTGTAACGCGTCCTAACTTTGTGTACACACGTCGGATCGAGACGAAACTTGCGCCATCGGACTCGTAGTAATATGCTGGTCCTGTGGGTCAAGTTTGGTTCGATTCTGAGAACGTTGACGAAATCGCGTGTCGTGGGCCCCACAGGCCCCGCTCGATGGGCAATTTTGTGATCAGCTCGTCGGAATCCAATTCTGGAAGTTCCGTTGGGTTCGTATCACCGTTCCTGACCTGTTGACACTAAGTTTGGTAAATTTGGGGACCTTTGACCCTGACACATTTTTCGGTGCAAAGCGGGCCCAACTGTGGACCCCGTTTTGACCCGAAACTGCCGTTTCTGCCCTTGTCTCCGAATTGGACCCAAGGACAGGCATTTCTAGATGATTGATATTTTCTGGATCTGATGGTGATATTTATTTTAGCAACCGGAGTACCGCCTGCAATTCCAGCTGAAGACAGAGCAGCAATTGGAACCGGAACCGCAGACAAGTGTACCTTGCCAAAACTTGCAGCTTTGCTACCTATTTCCTGGACTTAGTTATACATCAGTGGGCAAGTAAAGCTTGACAATTCTCAGATATTTCTGGTTATAATATTTTATTTGATTTCTTGTAGATTCATATGTAAACTTGTTTAACTGCTCAACCCAGGACACCTGACACTATTCATGTGACGGAATTGCCTGAGATATACCTGGTGATTCCGTATAGGTTACATTTTCATGACATATACAGTTTACATGCTTAGATACTATCCTGACTCATTGCATTAGTTCAAACTTGCGTGACTTGTACCTGATATTTTCTGGAACTGTGACGTGAGATCACATGGGGTGGGGAGAGTATTATCATATCAAGGCTGAATATATTATAATATAAATACTGTTATCTGGCGGTGCCTTAGACTCTGATACAAAGCTTTGGTACCTTACTGGCCCTGTCGAGAAAATACTGCTATGGTTTCTTCGACACTGATCCTGTAGTAGTCTCAGCCTGAGTATGACTAAAACTCTCACTTGTATATCACTTAGCTGGTTTATATTTTTACCCTGCTGTTTCATTATTGCTGCACTGCATATATTTTGGCTTGTATTTTTTGTACCTTGTTATGTCCCCTGAGGACCTGGAATGGACTATGTCCCCAGGTATAGCTGAGGAGAACTACCCCGAGGTGTACGGTACAGGAGCACTCCTTGGAGCAGAACCCGGAACAGAGAACGAGATATTGGCCGAAGATTTCTCCTGAGCACCGGCTTCATCTACACAGTATTTCCATTTTCAGCATTTATTTCCTGTCTATTTTCCTCTGAATGTAACAGACTAATTCTCGGATTGTTTCCCGAGATAATCTTATTTATTGCTTATTTATTTCCATTGTATTATTTCTGGTAATTAATCTGTGCTATTCTGTGGATGAGATTAGAAATACCTGAGACTTGTAACATCTCACTGCTAGACTACAGCTTAAGCATGCCCTGATGGATCCATTAAATTGGGTTGTCCATCGGTGCGTGCTGTTGGCCATTGCGCACGTGCTCAGTCCCTCGGCATTTTTGGGACTGGGGCGTGACATGGTGAGCCTATGCTTTAATTAGCTGAGCTAGGAGTTACAACTTTTTGAGAAGACAACAAGCATACATGTGACCAGAGCGTCGATTTATCAACCAATACCATTAAATCTTTAAATGGTCAACATGTTAGTTGCGTAGGTCCACAACTATCTCCCTTTAATCCATTGTAGGAAAAATGGAGGAACATGCTTGACATTTAAAGCGTACTAGAATACATGAGATCTGTACTGGTGATGTTCGTATGTAGAACTGAGGATATGACGCATAAAGTCTCGACCCTGGTTACCCAAGCGATCATGCTAGAGCGTAAACATGTTCATCATCTTGAATATACGCTTCTAATCGTATGCATTGGAACTGCACTCCATTTTCATAAGTGATTTTATCCTGATAATTATTTTTTTGGACATTCTTAAAACTCAAAATTAAAGCATTCTTCCATAAAGTGGATAATATTAAACGTTTTTAATGGTAAATTTGATATCATTCGACAACAATGGGCTATGTTTTGCCCCTCTATCAGATAGGATGATCGTACGTGATAGGGTTGTCAGAGTATTGGCTTAGGTATAAAATTAGAAAAGTATTTTTGATCAAGGAGAATATTGTCCATAGTCGGACTATCAGCTAGACATCTAACCTCCCACTTGTGCATGCATAAATTTGGTTGAATTTCTTTATTTTGTTTTTACCTATTCTATTTTTGTTAGATTCTTTCCTAGTTTGATTATGATTTGGGGGAAAGGGGAGGCATTTTTGCCTTTTTTTTTTTTTTTACGGAAAAGTTAGTCATGACTTACGGAGGATATCAACTTGAAAATTTTCAATAGTTGATGGTATCAAGTTGTCTAAAGTTTATGATCAAGTTGAAAATTTTGAATAGTTGAGAAGAGACAACACCACCTAATGCTAATTATGCAGGAATGAAAGTTTGAGAGAACCCTAACCTGTCTGTGTTGGTACAATACTACTACTCATGGATCCTCCTCCATACTGCTGCTGTGCTGCAAATTCACTGACCGCAGATGACGAAGCCATCTCCGCAGGGTACTGAAACATATGAGGGTACTGCATCCCGTAGGACTGCTGCCCGTGCGCGTAAGGGGCTGCGCCACCACCGCCTTGCCCAAACTGGAAGTATGGGTAGAAAGCTGTAGTTCCAGTCGCCGCCGCCACGCCATTTGCCCCTATATACATTGGGTACTGGCCAGCCCCTCCTCCATACGCGTTGTAATAGCTCTGCTAGTTCAACACCAAATTAATTAAGAATCTGAGCAACAAACCACAATTAACATTGTCAGTGAAAGTAAGCGATAAAAAACAAACATTTAGACGTTTTGTTGGATGTATTTGCATCAGATATATACTCCAATTCCTAAACACACACCATTCTTCAAATTCAAGGCCCATTCAGTCTGCACATATGTACGGTTAATAGAATGGTATGGAACTATGGGTATTTAGAGCATCTGCATTGGAAACTAAATACTATATGTATATCAATTAGGGATCATGAACTAATGCCAAAAAAGAGAGAGAGGGTATTTTGAAGCATCCAATGGTTATTTTGACATCTAACATCATGAAGTAATGGTCATTTAGAAACCTCAAGCCGGTCTAACATATTGAAGAAATGGTTTTATTTTGAAGCATCATGAAAATGAAACATTAAATTTTTGTGGAGGTTCTTGAGGTAATCATATATTGATTGTTTATTAATTTTACGTCTTTCCAAAGTCTATTTGATGTTTGTCGAGTTTGTCGAATGTGTTGAACGTGCGTTTGCTTTTTGTTGCCAACTAAGTATACTTGTATGTGTATATGATCTTAGATAAGCTATTAATGTGTTGCTGTTGCTTGTAATTAGTAGGGTTCTTGCTACCCTCCTAATTGATATACATATAGTATTTAGTTCTTCCTTCTTCATTTTTGTGGACTAGGGCTTATCAATTAAGTAGTAAAATGTTCAAACAGTCATATTCAGATGACCTGCACAAAATTAACCTAAAACAAATGCTCATAATGATTATTCCAGAAATATATTTGCTGCAAATAAGAGAGATTGAAATTACTAGAGAAAAAGTGATCATCATATATAAACTAGTTGCTTATTTGCATATATTCTATTCTATCAAGTATGCTTGAGAAACATGCAAGTCTGATTGAAAGAAAATTAAGGAAGTAGAGCAGTACCCAAAGATATGTACTGTAATCCGTGGAGTATGGGAAGTACCTAAAAAGCAAAGAACAACTAAGTTACAAGTAATATATATTGCATGGAGTGATCAATATTAACTTGCATCATATATACAACATTGCAAATATATGGGAAGTACCTAAAAAGCAACGAACAACTAATGTTGCAGGCATTCATAAAATATTATTCTGCTAGTTAAAGCCTGTTCCAAATGAGTTGCAGTAGCACATCGATCTTTATATTTTGTGCTTCCAAGATAAAATTATTCTTCCAAATGAGTTGCAGTAGCGCATTTTGATCAATAATATTCTCTATTATTCAATATATATATTTTATATGATGATCACTTTTTCTCTAGTAATTTTATCTTGGACTAAGTCCCAATGGAATAATATTTCTATTATATATATATATATATATATATATATATATATATATATATATATATATATAAGGAGGGATTGGCAGATCGATGCATACAAGTAGTCTCCTGCTACTTCTTCTTCCTTCCTAGATATGTCGATCGATCTCTACATTACGGATCGATGCATACAAGTAGCATACATATGGGATTTATCATCTATATGATGATGTTCAGAACATTCGATCGAATTATCACATGATCATGTGCCAACTAAGAGGGAGATGAATGGATATGTTTGTGTAGTAGTGTGTGTTGTGGGGTTGAGAGAGAGAGATCAGCTAGAGCTGGTGCACAATGCATGCATGCATGCATGGCTATGTGCCAAGGGGCACTACAATTCATATATACATGTGCATAACTAACTGCATGATCAGTAGTAATATATTTTTTAGATTTCAGAATCGAAGGCTAGCTAGTTAGCAATTAATTAATTAATTACCCATAACTAACATCACAAGGACATCCTCCTTGCTGGAGAGCATGATGATGATAATGGGGGAAGGTGGTAGCTGCACAAGGAAGAAAAGCTGCTCCCATCCCACCCTCAAGGCCTGCAACAGCAGCAGCAGCATCATGATCAAAAGATTTCATTTCCCTAAAGCTCCTCCTCATGTTCCCTCCTGATATGATCAATAAGACATTAACATTAATTAATCACTGACTTTATAACCAACACTAATCGTGCCTTTACTGACACTTACTAACTGACCATTGACCACATATATTTATATTATATCCTAAAATGAAGTAATTCCTAGGTTAACTAACTATCATACTTTATATCAATATCCAAGCATCTGAAAAGTACGAGGATTCTTTTGAGACAACTGTCATCTGCATACTTTAATTGTAGTTCTACATACAACTGTCTCTCAGAAACATGTTGTTTTAGACTAGATGCATAAACATGAGGATCAATTTAGTTTGTGGCATGATGAAAACTGTGCAAGTTCATAATATTCAAGGGCAAATTAGCCGAATTAAACAACCATTCACATCAGATTGCAAGAAATTTTATCATCAGACTCCAGAACAGTACCTACTGAGATTGGATCGTCGCTCATTAGGCAATATATAAATTATGTAGGCTAAATTATCCTAACGGTATTCCAACTATGACGTTCAGACATTTTTGACATCTTAACTTTATACTATTCCATTTTAGCATCCTAACTTCATAAATTGTTCTTTTGAAGCACCTTTCATCAATTTTGAAGCACATCGGAACCACTTCAAAATAATATCTGATAATATAAGCATTTAAATTACATTTTGTACTACAAGATATGTTTTTGAATGTGGTACAAATTTGACGAAATAAATTTAAAAATAATAATTTATGAAGTTGGGATATCAAAATCGAATAGTAGAAATTCAAGATGCAAAAAACATTATAGACTATAGTTGGGGGTGTCATTAGGATAATTTAAGCCAATTATGTATCATGATCTCATGTTGATCTCCCTAGCAAATTTGTTGGTTTTCCCTATCACAAGAAAAAAATAGTAATACATTTGTATATACCTATATAGTTCCAATACTACTACTACTACTACTACAGTTAATTACAAAGAGATGCATGTTAAGGAAAATAAATATGATCTGTGATGAAAACTCATTACCATGTTGAGGTGTGGTAGGCCTAGTTCTCTGAACTCCTAGGGATGCAAGATTGCAGTTAGCCCTCCTCCCATCGATCACCGGCGATGGGTCGATACACGCTTTCTTCACAGACTCGGGCTCGCAGAAGGTTACCTAAAGAAAAATATAGAACAAGAAAAAGGAACAACAAATTAACATAGTTTTAACAACATATATGCAGATCTTGATTCAGATCCTGATTGATCATAAGCATGCAAAACCTAGTAGTCAATATTACATGTACATAAAAGGTGCTAGCTATATGTATATTATATATGTTCATGATCAATTGTTTACTAATTATGAGAATTAATGAAGAAATAATTACTCACAAATCCATAGCCTTTGGATCTTCCAGTGTGCTTGTCAGTGATGACCACAGCCTCCAATATGTCTCCAAACTGATCAAAGTAGTTCTTCATGGCCTCCCTCTTGGTCTCCCAAGCCAGACCTCCAACAAAGACCTTAGTGTAGGTGGTGTCTCCAAATTGTCCTGATGCTGTTGCTGCACTCATCTTCTTCACCTAGATCCTCTCTGGTCTTCAATCCAAAGTAGAAGAAGATGATCAATAGTTAAGGAGAAATGGAGAGAGAGAGAGAGAGGGAGAGACAGAGACAGAGAGAGAGTGATGGAGGGAAGAAAAGCAAAAGTTGGAAAGTGAAAGACCATGGGCTGTGGAGCATTGTTTATCTAAGAGTCTTTTGTATATCAAATTTTGTATATAACCCTGTAAATTTATAGCATATGCATATCCTCACAAATGTTTTTCTTTTATTATTATTATTGAGTATGCATTTAAATTTTATACACTCCAATAAAGCTTCTGGATGGACATAAGTGTTCCACTAACATCATGCATAGCGTGCATGACATCAAGTCATAAGCAAGTTACAACCACCATCAGCAAGTGTTGATAAAAAAAATGGAACTCCATCAAAAGTATATAACATATGTACCAAGGTGTTTAGTTGGTCGGGTTATCTGAAGCCTCTCGATCTGGCCCAACCTGGTCAAACTCGAACTGGGTCGACTCAGACCTATTCAATGGACTAGTCTGGTCTGATCCACCCTCGACTATTGGTCGAGTTGGGTTTACCCTCCCCAACTCGTGCCTGGCTTGTACTCCCTATCTTATTTGAGCTAGCTAGGTTTGCTTTCCTCGGCCTCGAAGTCCCGGTTCGTTCTACATGCACCCAGTCCGGTCAAGTTCAATCTGATTCAGACCGAGCTCTGAACTGAACTGAACTGAACTGAACTGAATTGAGTTAGAAATTTTAGCTATGTGCTCGGCCTGGAAAGTCCGCTTTCCATGACCGGAATGGATCGGCCCACCAAATTCCAAATCAAATTCGAGCCTCGGCCCACCAAATTCCAAATCAAATTCGAGCCTCGACTGGTCCGCCCCGATCCATTAATTACCTCTACATATATACAATAAATGACTACGATTAAATGTATAACTACCCATGCACAAAATAAAACGTATAAGATTAAAACCTGTAATGATTAAAAATGATGGTTTCTTATATTGTTTTTATATTATGGGCTAGCTATAATTTGGTGTCCATTTGAAATGGCCAAGACTATTTTTTAATATTGGCAAACCAAATTGGTTATAAACGTGATTTAGGTCATTTTTTATGGTAATAACAAAGAACATTGGAAACCAAATAGATTTTATTTGTCATTGGGTCAAGATGTTGATAAAAATGACAGTTTTATATCATACAAGAACCAACTTACAAACTAACCCTAAATATGCAAAGTTAATTTCAATCGGTTTTGGTTTGCGCTCGCTCGCTCGCTCGCTCGCTCTCTCTTCTCACTTGTTTAGGTGATTTTTCTCTCTTTTTTATAAAACTCATAGCAAAATCCTTTACTAGGTAAATCAGTTAAGTTCTTAATAAATAGAACGATATTCCTGAAGCTAATGATAATTAAGGACACCTCTGCAGAAAAGAAAAACTCTTTTTAAAGTATACATGCAATGAGAAATTTTTAATTAAAGGATCATCCATGTAAATATGAATACTCAAGAGGGTAATACATGCAAAAAAATAAGACTTTACCCCTTTATTTATTTACTCATTCTGTCGTTTGGTCTAATCATGTCGAATTAATTTAATCAAATACAGCTCCATTGAGAGTTAAATGACTAACATGCCCCTAGAATATTTCAATATTTACCACGTTCCTCCAAGGGACACCCATGTTGATAGGGTGGCAAAAACGGAACGGAAACGCGGAGAACATGAGGCAAAACGGATGGATCAGGGATCAGTAGTTAATTAATCTTTGTGACTTTGTTGAGCAAATATAATTTTCTTTTGTGTCAATCTATATGTTGGATGTTGGATATTTAGGAGAGCGTAGCCAGGATATAAGGATAGCTATCAAAATTGATTAGTAAATTTTTAATAAAAAATATACAAAAAAATATTATAAATTAGTCATAAAATATTTTAATAACAAAGACATATTATAATAGTTATATTACATCATAATCGATAATAATTTTTTACAACAACCTCCGAAGAGATTTTATATTTTTAAAAACAAAAAATTACGTATTCAGTATAAAAAATTTCAAAATTTACCTATAGAGCATTGAAATTTCAATTTTGCATATAAAGTATTGAAAAACCATTTTTTAAGGACATTTTTGAGCAATCGTCCAAAAACGTCATTTTTAAGGACATTTCTGAGCTAATTTCAAATTAACTGTGGATTAAAGAGAATTAAAAGAGAATCTGAATTGGCTGGCGGAATTCGCCTTTAAGCAATTTGATTTTTTATTTTTTAATTCTCTTCTAAAACTGGCAATAAAAAAAATTAAAAATATTTTAATAAAAAACGTTTTCATTAAGAGCGTTTTTGGGATTCGGCTGATAAATGCCCTTAAAAAGGACGTTTCAATCATTTATCTGTAAAATTGAAACTTCAATGCTCCACAGATAATTTTATAAAGTTTCTATGTTATATACATAATTTTCTGTGTTAAAAATGTTGTAAGATATCTTTCTTTTCAACTTTTACGAAAATATCGTGCTCAATGTATGTCACCAAACTCAGTGGACAACGATGGTACAACATTAGTGATAGAAGAATCATCCATGGATATGAGATGAGTAGACGTTTGACTGTACAGAGAGAGACAGAGGATTGTATTGTGGGTGTAAGTATTTTAAAATTTCATATTTATTTTATTACAAACTAAGTATATATATATATATATATATATATATATATATATATATATATATATATATATATATATATATATATATATATATGTGTGTGTGTGTGTGTGTGTGTGTGTGTGTGTGTGTGTGCGTATTTTGTCTTACATTTGGCTACACCACCAAGTGGGTATTTCAATATAATAATTTGTATGAGTTGAGGTGTGCACATGGGTGCCATGTTGGGGTATTTTTTTAGGAAAAAAAATGATTAATTCATCATGAAAGCATTTATGTTTTTTGCCATGCTCTTGGAATTATTTTCATAGAAGCTAAGCCCCAAAGGGCTTAGCGACTCGGATTCGGACCTGACTCGGACTCGGACCTGACTAAGACTCAGACTCGGACTATGAGTCGGACTCGGGCTTAAGGGCGCAAAGTGGCGCTTTGTTGCCGCATAGGCGGCCGCATGCGCTGCGGCATGAGCGGTTGTTTAAGGGGCCGCATGAGCGGTTGCATGCGGGTCCCCTGCTATCAGATAGATTTAATAAGTTATGGAAAGATTTAGTCATTAATTTAAATCTGATATTTGTGGGATTTGAATTTAATTCATTTCAATCATGTAGGATTTAAATTAATCATGCGGGATTTGAATTTAATTCATTCCAATCATGTAGGATTTAAATTTAATCATGTGGGATTTGAATTTAATTCAAATCAATCATATGGGATTTAAATTTAATTCATTCCAATCTTGTGGGATATGAATTAAATTTATTTCAATCTTTTTGTAATTGATGGACGATCATGATTAGGATTAGGGATTCTTTCCTATGCCTATAAATACTCTCTTTAAACCCCATTTGAGGACTTACTTTGAAAATTGGGAGAGGGAAAGAGTTGTTGTTGGAGCCGTCAATAAAGTCCAGAAAGTTCGTGCGAGTCCAAGCAATGAGGTGACATCGAGCGTTCCAGAAGTTCTAAGTGAACTTGCTGGTTCCTGGAAGCAAATCGTTTGGGGCGAATATTGCTTTGAGCAATGGTGATCTTCATCACCCCAGCAAGCAGATTTCCTTATTCTCATTTCTCTTTCTCCTTCTCTTCTAGTTGTAATTTCGTTATGTCCGTCTGCAACTACGAGTGCAAGAAAGAACGTGAAGTTTATTTTTTCTGATTCATTTGTAATATTGAAAGCAAGTTGTTATCAGAATCATTATATAGTTCTTCCTAGAAATCGAGAATAGTCAGAGTGGAAACTTTTGTGTGAACCTATAATCTCGAGCACATGTTCTTCCATCTTTGGTTAAGCCGCGCGCGGGACTAACACCCTCAAAGCAAGATCCGAAGAAAGATGGGGTACATCCGTTCAAGTCTTCTGGACACATTGTTTCACAAACTTGAGAAGATTGACGGAATTCACTTTGAATATTTGGATGAGAGAATGAGTCCTTTGTCAAATGTTAAAAGTGAGTTGTCGGAACCTACCATTCCCAATGAAGGAGGAGATAGCGTCTGAAGGATGTGCATTCCAGTTGGAAGGAAGATTACAAGATGACCAAGGATTGCAGAGTATCCGCACAAGGGGCAGAACTTTGTGCATGGCAGAACTTGGCGCATAGCAAGACTTGGCGCATGGCAGAGCTGGGCGTATAGTATCTCAATGCCCATGATGGTCTCTGCCCATACAGGACGCGCATGAAGGCTTATTTGCATGGTGGATTATGTGGATAGATTGACGCATGGTGGCCACTACTAGAAAAAGCGGGATTAGCGACGCATTTTAGCGACTCCATGTAAAAACGTCGCTAATGAAAGATAAATTAGCGACTTCATCAAAAAGGTCGCTAGACGTCGCTAAATGGCGACATTTAGCGACGTTTAGCGACTTTTATTAAGATTTTAAAATATTAGTAGCTATAAGTTCAATTAAGGTCGCTAAACATCGCAAATATGTCTAATTTAGCGACGTTTAGCGACGTATTTAGCGACGTATATATTAAAAATATTTAGCAACGTGTTTAGCGACGTCTGTGACGTTGCTAAATTTTATTTTAGCGACGTTGTTATTTGACGTCGCTAAACGTCGCTAAATTTTGGTTAATTATGGCTCAGTTTTCTTTTCCCCCATCTGTCGAAAATTTTGAAAGTTTTAAAAACCTTTCGATTTCCCCCACCCCCCCTCTCCGACGACCGGCTCTCCACGGCTGCGGCTACTCCGGCATCCCCCTCCTCCTCCTCGAACTCTAGGTAAACCCTAACCCTAACCCCCTCTCTCTCTCTCTCTCTCTCTCTCTCTCTCTCTCTCTCTCACAGGACACAAATGTGACACTGACACAACACACACTTGACAGACACGACACACACACAGACACCGACAAACATACACGACACACACACACAGACACACACACACACACACACACACACACACACACACACACTCACACACACACTGACACAGACATAGACACTGACACTTATCAGGACCTAGGGTTAGGGTTAGGTTTTTTGACCTGGGGTTAGGGTTAGGATTTTTGATCAGGATTGATTCCTATACATCTATTTTATTCAATATTGTTAAGTATTAGTTTATTCATACAATATTTGATCTATTGGATGTGTCCATGTGAATTGACGGTTGGTATCATGGTGGTGTGGTGTATGGAGGATGTATCCTAGAGTATCTTGGTGTTGCATACCAAATATTTGTGAATTGGACTAGTGGTTGTGTGTGTGTGTCTATTTATGTCTTAGAGTATCATATGATATGTATATGTAAATTGGTGTATTATCTATTTGCATATGAAAGAGTATATGCATATATAGGTGTATCTCGATATATATATATATATATATATATATATATATATATATATAGGTATATAGCTACTGTTATCTGTGTTGGTGTTCATAGTGTCTTCTAGCTGTGCTTGATGTGGGAGAGGGTAGAAGAGTCGAGTTGTGTGTGGGTGTCACTACTGAACTATGAGGCTTAAGGAACTGAACTCAATTCAGTTTGGCCTAGTGCATTAGGCAAGCTGGAAATGTGTTGCAGTGGTGTCGGGTTGGCACTGTGAGGAGGGGATTGGTTCCTGTCATCTTCTGCAGTGGGAGAGTATTGGTGCACACTTGAGCAACATCAAACACATGCATGCTTGAGCAATGGCAAGGCATCAGCAAGCACTGCTGTGAGCCATAGCAGTAGCTAAGGGCAGTTGGAAACAACTAAGTGAAGGGAAGATTTAGCGACTGCAGCAGCAGTGCAAAGTATCAGAGGTTGCAGACTTAATTAGGGTCTGCAGGCATGTGTTTGGGTTAAGGTATAGCCAAGTATCGGGTAGGTGTTCATAGGTCACTTATTGCATGCCAATACAGCCCTTAACTGATACTGTGGTATCAGGGATTTAATTGGCAAGAGTGATTAGTGCAGTGCAGTTCATTAGAGCACAACAGTGCTGTGAAGTGAACTGATACTGTGGTATCAGGTATTATTCTGACATACAATTATGAGCTAAGATGTGAGTTGGGGTATGGTAGGATATTAGTTAAGTTATACTAGTAGTATTTAGTATAGCTAATATTAACTAGTATACTTAGTAATAACTAGTATTAGCTAGGCATTAACTAGTATAAACTAGAATTCCTTAGTACGACCTAGAAGACATAGTGTAGCAAGGTATTAACCTAGTATTGACTAGTATAAACTAGTATGGATTTAGAAGTGGCTTAGAAACATCACCATTAACTAGTTAACCATGTTTATCATTTTAAAACACTCATTAACATTTATATTCCATATATAGGGCTCTTGGACTTTGATAAATGAAAGTATGTATTATATCAGTTATGAAATGAAAGTCTTGCTTATTTTAGACTTTGATAAATGGTCAGTTATTTTGAATATTGCTTATTTTAGACTTTGATAAATGAAAGTATGTATTATATCAGTTATGATTTTTATAGTACGGTTAAGTTATGAAGTTAGGTGATAAACCACTGTATGTAATGATTTATATAATATATACTGTCATTTTTACAGAAGTATCTAGAAATGGATATGAATTACTATCTGCGTCATCGTTCGTGGATGTACAACCGTCATCCTGATGACATGTGCAGTGTACGGGATGAATTCATTGAGGGTGTACAGCAGTTCCTGCAGTTCGCCAAGGCGTTCCCTCAGTACATGGACGGTACCAAAATTAAGTGTCCGTGTGTGAGATGTCGCAACAGAAAATATCATCCAGAAGTGAAAGTTACATATCATTTGTACTCGAAAGGCTTCACGCCGAATTACTATCAGTGGATCGCGCACGGAGAACTTGTATCTCTAGCATCGGAGTCGGAGCCCTATGTGGAGCCGTATATGGATGTCCACGACCACGATGCTTATGATGACGGGTTGGTGAACATGGTTTATGATGCGACGGGGCCTAGTTTCAATCAGAACAATTATGATGCGGCGGGACCTAGTTTCAATCCGAACAATTATGATGCAGCTGAGGAGGCACCGAATGCCGATGCTGTAAAGTTTATGGAGTTGCTGGAGAATGCAAGGACTCCACTATATCCTGGTTGTGAGGATCATTCACCGTTGGAGGTGGTTACAAGATTATTGAGCATCAAGTCCGATTTTAACATGTCGCAAGAATACTATAATCGACTGCTCGATTTGATTATAGAGATCTTGCCCGAGGGTGCAAAGTTGCCTAAAATCTTCTATCGATCTAAGAGGATGGTGAGATCGCTTTGGATGAGATACGAGAAAATCGATGCATGTCGCAACGGGTGCATGTTGTACTACAAAGACGACAAGGATGAAGATGCGTGCAGATTCTGTGGTGATGATTGCTACAAGGCTACTGTTAGAGGAAAGTCTGTCGGTGCAAGGAAGCCTACCGATTCGATGCACTACTTGCCTTTGACGCCGCGGTTGCAGCGGTTGTTTATGGTTAAGGAGACTGCAGAAAACATGAGTTGGCACAAGCGAAAACAGATCGAAGGAGTATTGGATCATCCATCCGATGGAGAAGCATGGAAGCACTTTGATCGAGAGTATCCATATTTTGCCGAGGAAGCGCGTAATGTCAGATTGGGGCTCTCCTCTAACGGTTTTACCCCATTCAGACTTTCGGGCTCCCAGTATTTGTGTTGGCCTGTGATCGTCACTCCGTATAATCTACCGCCTAGGATGTGCATGAAGACTCCGTATATGTTCCTAACCGTTATTATCCCGGGTCCGAACAATCCGAAGAGGAATATCGATGTGTATTTACAGCCTTTGATAGATGAGTTGAATCAGCTGTGGAAAGTAGGTGCCAACACGTACGATGTTTCTAGAAAGCAAAATTTTCAGATGAGGGCAGCACTTATGTGGACCATCAACGACTTTCCGGCCTATGGAATGTTATCGGGATGGAGTACCCATGGTCGTCTCTCATGTTCGTATTACATGGACCGTACTCAGGCTTTTCGTTTAAAATACGGAGGCAAACCGTGCTTCTTCGATTGTCATCGACAATTTTTGCCGAAGGATCATCCGTACCGGAGGAACCGGAATGCTTTTCGTGCGGGAGTTGTGGAGAAGGCCAATCCACCTCCAAGGTGGCCCGGATACACGATATAGGAAAAGGTAAAAGATTTACCAAGTGCTATCGAAGAGCCTGCTAAGGGGTACAAGTGTGACGGATTTGGTCGCACCCATAACTGGACGAAGAGGACTATATTCTAGGATCGGCCATATTGGAGCACCAATCTGATCAGACATAACCTTGATGTCATGCATATCGAGAAGAATGTGTTTGATAACATAATTAATACTGTAATGGAGGTAAAGGGGAAGACGAAAGATAATCTGAAGGCCAGGTTGAACTTAGAAGAAATATATAGACGTCCTGCATTGCATTTGATAGAGGAGGGGAATGGAAAGTTAAAGCAACCTAAGTCAGTTTTCTCACTAGAGAAGGAGGATAAAGGTAGACTTTGTAGGTGGATTCAGGGTCTAAAGTTTCCAGACGGGTACGTGTCGAACTTGAGAAGATGCGTCGACCTCAAGGAGAACAAACTGGTGGGTATGAAGAGCCACGATTGTCACATATTCATGGAGAGGTTAATTCCGATTACATTTCAGAAATTCTTACCGCAGGTCTTTTGGGACCCATTAACAGAGCTGAGCATATTCTTCAGAGATCTTTGTTGTACTAAGTTGCTCGTCGATCGTCTAGAAAAGCAAGAGAAGGACATTGCGGTAACACTATGTAAGCTCGAGAAGGTGTTTCCTCCTGGATTCTTCGACTCTATGGAGCATTTGCCAATCCATCTTTCCTATGAGGCACGTGTTGGTGGTCCTGTCAGTTATCGGTGGATGTACCCCTTCGAGCGACATTTGAATCACCTAAAGAGAAAGGTAAAAAATAAGGCACGGGTTGAGGGCTCTATTTGTGAAGCTTATGTTCTCGAGGAGATTATAAACTTTTGCTCGACGTATTTCAAACCGCATGTTACTACTAATAGGACGAAAGCTCCGAGAAACGATGACGCATATCAGGAATCTAATGATGCAATACTCAAAGTATTCAATACGTCCGGAAAGCCTTCGAGAAAAATGAAGAAGAGATATTTGAATGACGACGAGCTAAGGGCTGCTCAATTATATATATTACTCAATTGTGACGAGGATGAAGTGGAGAAGCTAGAGGGGTAAGTAATTAATACGTCCACGTTTATATCATCTCAATATAATAGTATAAGATACTATTATGCTACTAATCAACAGTTGCTTCATTATTTTTAGCACATATAATGATGAGTTGAGGTCGGTTAAACCCTACATAACAGACGAAGAAGTAGAACAAGATATGAGATGTCATTTTCCTTCTTGGTTGAGCGCATATGTAAGATGCTTGGTAATTACTTTTTATTTCTGCACTTACAAAACAAATAACTTACTATCGCTACTTTGTTATTTAGGTCGATCGTCTAATAACACCCGAGACTGAATCTATTAGAACTCTAGCCAAGGGACCAATTACTGCCATAAAAATATGGCCAAGTTTATGTGTGAATGGGTTCAGGTTCAAGTCAACAAATGCTCCTATCAGCGACAGCTTTCTGGATCTTGATTCCATGAAAAACAGTTGTTTGTGTATCAAATCTTCGAACTACAAAGACGTCAATCCGGGCAATGATTTTTTTGGCATCTTACGAGAGATTATGGAGTTGACATATAATTATGGCATAAAACCTGCTAATATCATGCTATTCAGGTGTGAATGGTTCGATCCGATTCAAGATCAAGGTTGAAAAATTGACAAGCATGGCCTTGTGGATATAAACTACAAGCGTAGATATCAAGGCTATGAACCATTTGTCCTATCAAGTCAGGCTCAGCTCGTGTACTTCACAACTTATCCTAGACGGAGGACAGCGAGGTCGAATTGGTGGGCAGTATGCAAGACTAAAGCTAGAAATACCTTTAACATTGACGAAATAGCTTATCAGGAGGACGATCTACCTATTGTAACAAATATTATAGATGTGGACTCAACGAGTAATAATGTAGAAGATGTAATAATGTAGAAGATGTAAAATTATCCGAAGAGGAAGACGAAGTAGATGAAAGTGAAGACGAGGAGGAGGAAAAGGAAGAGGAGGACGATGAAGGCGAACAAGATAAATTTTCTGAAGATGATTGAAAATAAAATATATTGCCTGTAGAATGTAACTATATTTTGACTGTAGAATGTAGATCAAGGTTAGAAAATTGACGAAGTAGATGTACTATTTTAACGAATATATGTATTATATTTTGACTGTAGAATGCTTTGAGATATGCATCACATTTTGACTGTAGAATGTACTATATATTTGTGTTTCTCTATATTCATCATATGTTGTTATCAGATATGAAAGGACGACGCGGAGGATTCGGCAGGTCCCGAGGTAGACAGAGTGCTCCTCCGGTACTGCCTACTGTTGGTTCTGGATCATCGTCGCCCAGTACTCCAGTATATCGACCACTCACATCTTCGACTGTTGGGATGAGTAGTTCCAGGCGTGATAGTACACCCTCGTCCAGCGTTCCTCCTGCTGACGGAACCATGGGGACAGATGAGCATGTCGAGGAGGTCGTGCCCACGTTGTTCCAGCATCAGCAAGATCCTCCATGCGCACCTCCGGAGGAGACGAGGACAGAGATTTGGGCCGACGGTACAAAGTAAGTCAATTAGATGGTTTAGTATAATATATATCGTATATTTCTTTATTCATCGTATATTGACTTTTTCAGTATTCTAAATAATTATCTCTGTATAAATATCGTCCATCGTCGGTTCAGAGACGCCTGGGCCAATTTCGGAGGAACAACCACGGTGGCCCTTGGATCAACTACTCTGAGGCTCCGGAGGAGAGGAAGGCTTTCTGGTTTGCGTACTTCCAAGTAAAAGTATATTAAATAAATCCTCTAATTTATGTATATTATATAACTTATCCGTGATGCTCACTTACTAAATTATTTATTGTAGCAAACGTATTTTTATCCTCCGTACCGGACCGAGTTGATCGAGCGGCTATTTTCTACCGTTGCCGCCAAGCTTATTCGAGATGCTCTGGATGACCAGAAGGCTCGTGATCGTGCTGGAAAACTGATCCAAGGTTGGATCATGCCTGAGCAGTGGACTGTGATGAGGGCTAGATTCGACGATCCGAGCTACAAGGAAAGGTCTGAGAAGGCCAAGGCGGCTAGGCGGAATGCTGCCAAGTGGTATGGTGGCTCAATTCCGATGACGGAATATTTTCGTCGTTTGGTATGTTTTTCTTTTAAAATATATTATTTTAATATAAGTACCATAAAATGGTACTTGGAAAAAATGTTTAAGTTTAGTAATAAATAATATATTTTTAATAGGTAAAAAGGGGTGAGGATGCAAACATGGTGACCGTCTTCTTGGCCACCCATCGCAAGGACGGAAATCTCATTGATGAGAGGGCCTCGCAGACCTATGTAAGTATTACTTTACTTTGTGTTAATTTTAATATAACTTAGGCAATTATCGAGTTTCCAAACCTTTCTAGGCCGAGTATTTTAGGCTGCGTGAGCGGGCGACTGCTAGTACACCTACACCTGGAGAGGCTGGTACTTTGTCGCATCCCGCTCCAGCTCCGTCGGCGGACGACCTGTGGGTGACCGCAGCTGGTGGTCTCCAGAGGGGTACGTACTACGGTACGGGCTCCTATGGCGCCCTGGTTGTGACGCAGTCATCTAGGGCCTCCCTGACAGCTGCGCATTCCACACAGCCCTCGCAGTCGCAGCCCTCGCAGTCGTCGGCCAGAGTCCAGGAGGCCGTCCAGGAGGCCGTTGACCGTCAGATTGCGTCTCTCCATGACGAGTTGCTGCGAAGGATGGAGGAGCAGCCCCGGTCCCAGCCGTAGGCGGACGATCCGACGCTCATCGCACGATTCGATATGCTCGACCGCAGCATGACGGAGCTTCAGGATTTGGCAAATGATATTAGAGCCTCGACAGACCGCAACATCATGGAGCTGTATGTATCACAGCTAACGATGGGCGAGAGGCTGACGATGATGCAGGATTCAATGGTTCATAGCAGTACGAGGCTGTTATCTACCATGGATTCTTACAACCAACGACTCGCAGACTTGGAGCGGGCACGGCCTCCTTGTGCGCCTACATCGACACAGACTCCACCAACGTCAATATCTTCTCCATCGACATCGGTGTCGATTCCACGGGACGAGTATGAGCAGTTCTTATCCTTCAGGCACGCCGGTGGTCAACCTCCTGCAGATCCGCAGTAGTATAGCTAGTTGCTGGATATTTATATTTTTTTATTATTTAGGATGCGATTGTATGGATATAAATTTATCATATTCTTTACGATGAGATTTGCTGGATGCTTTCTTTTCTTCAAATTTTATTATATTATTCATATTAAATATGTTATTTTACCGGTGTTGAGTGTTCAGTGCCTGTTTTTCCCTATTTTTTCCAGTTCAATGATATAAGTTGTAATATAATACACAGTCCCTGTACAAACTCAAACACACTGAATTATAATACACACACTCTCCCTATCTCTGAGCACATTAAGACCAACACACAACACAGATAGTACTATCTTAATTCACTAATATTCACACAGTACCTAATATATTTTGGTTTACAACTGATGACTGATACTTGGCCTGTATTTACCCAGTGCACTAGAATTTTCCCCCTTGTTGCTGCTACTGTGTCCCTTATTCAATTATTTCTACTACCATCATATACCTGATAATGAACCCAAGGGGGTTGGCAAACCCAGAAATACAATTCAGTATTTTTTTTCTGTATAATTGGCGACGTTTTTAGCGACATTTATTGACGTTTAGCGACGTTCATATACGTCGCTAACTAAGTCGCTAATTAGCGATATTTTTACACGTCGCTAATGACGTCGCTAACGAAGTCGCTAAAATCGTCGCTGTATGTCGCAAACTGCTGACATGGCAGTATTGCCAGGTCATTAAGGACGTCGGTGTAACGTCGCTATATAAGTCGCTAATTAGCGACGTTTAGCAACTTTAATAAATGTCGCTAATTAGTGACGCCGCGTCGCTAAACGTCGCTAAATTTAGCGACACATTAAAGTCGCTAAAAATGTCGGCATAGCGACGTTTAGCGACATTTTTTGTTTTAGCGACTTACTTTTTTCTGACTTCTTTAAAACGTCGCTAATTTCGTCACTAAACTTACTTAGCGATATTTTTTGGTTATTTAGCGACGTTTTTAGACATCGCTAATTTGACTTTTTCTGGTAGTGGGCTTATGTGCATGGATTAGCGCATGGTGGCTTATGCGCATGGATTGGCGCATGATAGCCTATGCACATGAAGGTCACTAACTATACAGGAATTGACTCATGGCTGAAATTGGAACTTGAAAGTAGAACCAATATAGTAAGGTATAACTAAACTTGGTTCCTTTGATTACTTGACTTGATTGTTATGATTGCACAGGTTAAGTCCTATGGCGTGGTTGCTGACCAGTGGATAGAAACTGGTGCATCTAGCCACATGCATGTGCTTTAGGAAGAGCTGTTAATTAAAGTCAAACCTCTCAATGGTGAAGGTCTTGATGGCAAGCAAGGATCAAGCAGAGGAACTGGGGATTGGGATAATGGTTCTGAACTTCGAGAAGTTACAGTCAAAGGAGTGCTTGTAGCAACGTATCAGTGATTACCAAGGACCTGGTCTCAGGAAGTCTGTTACAGACTTAAGGGTGAACATCTATGCTTGTTAGATGGTGATATCTTGGCAGGAGAGATACTTTGAAACAAGGCGTCCAGTTTCAAATGGATCGATGTTCGAGTTTCTGCTTGTGACTGAAGTCTCATTGTAAGAGTTATGGGACCCCAGACTAAGACATGTACTTTGTACTGTTAGATGTCTAGTCTAGGGTTTATCTCCAAATGTGGGGGTAAGGAGGTGGAGAAGTGTAAGGTCTGTACACAGAAAAAGATCACAAAAAATCCATTCAAATGGGTAAACTGATGTACAGATCTTCTGGAGTTGGTTCACTCAGATATCTGTATATTCAAGCAGTTCTCCACAAAGGCCAAATAGAAGCACTTTATTACTTTCATCAACAACTACTCGAAGTAAGCGTTTGTCTATCTGCTCAAGCTAAATGACAAAGCATTCGAGAAGTTCAAGAAGTTCAGGGTTGAGGCTGAACTTCAAATGGGACAATGACTCAAAAGACTCAGAAATGATCGAGGCGGAGAGTGTATGTCTATTGAATTCGCATTGTTCTGCAAAGAATATGGAATTATCAATGAGACAACTGTACCGTATTCTCCTCAATTAAATGTAGTAGCTGAAAGGAAGAATATGACGGTGACGTAGATGATGAACTTAATATTGTTGACTACGGGTCTTCCAAACTACTTCTGGGGAGAAGCTGTGCTGACGGCTACGTTCATTCTGAACAGAGTGACATACACAACTTCCGATGTCACTCCTTAGGAACTTTGGTTCAGAGTCAGATCCAACTTGAACGTCATTCGAGTATGGGGGTATCTGGCGTCTGTGAAGCTTCTGGAATTAAATATTCTGAAGCTGGAATCGAGGACTACGAAGACAATCTTTCAGGGTGATACTGAGAAGAGTAATGCTCGGAGATTTTTTGATATCGAATCAAATCATATTATTGAATCTTGTGACACAGAACTCCTCGAAGATAAATTTGCAAGGCACAAGAATATTATTATCACAGATATTCTGAAAAATAGTGTGGGTGTACAGGAGGCTGAAGCTTCCAAAGAAGATGTAGTCCAAGAAGAAGTTGTCATCCTAACGACAACGATCGAACCAGAACTTGCAGAACCGGTATCTAAGCGGGTGAGGAGAGTGAAGGACTTCAGAGAAAAATTCGTCCTCTATCATGTGGAAGCAGATCTGCTTACCTATGATGAGGCAATGAAGACCAGAGATATTATTTTCTGGAGGGAGGTTTTAAATAATGAGTATGACTCAATAACCTCCAACCACACTTGGGTGCTGGTCAATCTACCTGAAGGAGCTAAACCAATCAGATGCTTATCAGATCTTTAAGTCGATGAAGATAAAAGCAGACAGAACAGTTGAGTTCAAGACAAGGCTATCTACCTAGGGTTTTCTCAGACAATAAGGAATTGAGTTCTTTGGCACATCGATGAGGGTGTCATAGATCATGATAATGATTGTCGCAGCTGCTATCCACAAGCTGATTATTTATCAGATGATGGAAAGACAGCAAGTCTTGGATGAAGACAGATATAAGAGATTCACGGACAACAGTCATAATTATTGTCATTCTGGTTTGAAGACGGTCTGCAAGTTGGTGATATCTCGATACAGCCTGAAGCAATTCCCAGGATGTGGCAGCAGGAGTTTGATAAGTCATCTAGTCAAAGTTATCGCAGGATTAGCAAGACGGACAAGTGTGTGTACACAAAGTTCGCTGATAATGGATGAGTCATCGTTTGTATCTATGTCGACGACTTGCTAGTCCCAATTGTGGACATAGAAGTGTCACTAGAACAAAGATGCCCTTCTTGTCCAAACTCAGGACATAGGATTGCGGATGTCATCCTGAGGTTATAAGATAATTCAGATGCCAGGTGGGCTTGCTTAGTCACAAGCTCTCAGCATAAAATATTGATCACACGCTTTGGGTATCAGGGACGATACTCCTCAGGTGTGACATAAATATGAAGCCAAATCCAAGAAAAAATATCAGACAGTTGGTGTAATCGAGCATCATCAGGTGAATAATTCAAGCTTCATGTACCACCAGGCATGACATAGCTTTTGTTGTAGGGATGCTGAGTCAGTTCACAAGCAGTATATGTGTTGAACACTGAAAGTTGTGAAAAGAGTCGTCAGAATTCTCAGAAGAACTCGGTAGTATATCATGTGCTACAACAGTTATCCAGATATGAAGGAAGGCTTAGGTGATGCCAGTTGGTGCTCAGGAAAGAAGAGTAAAATAACCACAGGAGGATGTGACTTCTCCAGAGGTGGTGCTGCTATATCGTGAAAGTCAAAGAAGCAGTCTTTACTCTTATAGTTCTTTACACTATCAAGTTGCAGCAAGTAAAGCATAATAGCTCTGGAAACTCTCAGATGATCTTTCTAGGGTTAGTACACAGATTCGGGTGATACTGACATACTAAGAAAACCAGAAAGCTGCAGTAGTGACATATGTTCATCTCTTCAATGGTTTGAAGAGAACTATGTGGATAGAACACAAGACACTGAATGAGCGCAGATTGCGTGGATCATTACAGTTGTAAACCCCCTCGACCAGATTCCAGCATTTCTAGGATTATTTTAACAATTTAGGATTTATGGCAAGTTATTTAATTTATTTTGCTTTCATATCCTATTGACTTGTGCACCTGTCCATCACCGAATTATTTGGAGCTTTACCTTGACTGTTATCCCCGAACAAAGTTCACATACCTCTCCTAGACATGTTAGTCTATTTTTCTGTACTTTGTGCAACTCCCAGATACTGTATTTTGAGCCTCGTATGAGACGCACAAATATCGTCAGAAACGTACGTAATTAAATTTCCAGACCTGTACCATTCCCTGTTCCAATAGAGATTAGAGACCCAACCTGCACCTGTTTGCCCAGACAAAAATACGTTATTTTTCTACACTGAGTATACTACATTTAGTGTATTGACACCGCAAGAAAATTATGGCCCTACCTGCCTCTAAATAATTAGAGAACACCGTGCGCAGTATTTATTAATTAAATAGATACGATGGCCCGTATCACCCCAAAACCAGGCCCAGTCCCTGCCCAGACTCACCCCCACCCCCTCAGGACCCTCACACAACAATTTCCTTCAGTTCTGTGCATTTTAGCAATTTCAGGAATCAGGTTTTTTTCCCAGACAATTTCGTAATTTCGCAATTTCCCAAAATAGGATCTCTGTGCAATTTATAAAATTTTAAGGACTTTTCTGCAAATTACAGTGCGAGATGTCACCCCCTCATTGGCCGGTGAACCTGCACCGTCCATTTGGAGACGGGACCCACCCGAAAATATCCCGAAAATATCCTGAAAATATCTACAAAATATCTTGTAAAATATCTCTAGATATTTTACTTATTAAATTAATAAAATTTTCTATAAAAGAAAACAAAAGAAAAATAAAAATAAAATAAAAATAAAAATAAAAACCTAAAATCTCCCCCCCCCATTCAGCCGACCCCCCCGGTCACCGGAGTTGACCCCCCCCCCCCCCCCCCCCCCGCGGCGAGCCTCTCCCCCCCACGACGAGCCTTCCCCCCCCCGCGGCGAGCCCCCCCTGCTGGTCCTCCTCCTCCTCTTCTCCTCCCCGAGCTCCGGCCTAACTTCTCCCCTACCCCGCGGCGGCTCCGGACCCCGACACCCTATGCAGCTCCGCCAACTCCTCCGTCCGCTGCCACCCCGAGCACCCGAGCCACCACCCGCCTCCCGACTCCAGCCCTCCAGCAGCTCCGACCCCGAGCTGCACCCGCCTCGCCCTCCGGTCATCTTCCTCCCTGACCGCTGCGGCCGCACCCGACCTCCTTCTCCACCACCTCCAGCTTCTCACCACCACCTCATCCTCACCGACTCCTCCTCCTCCCCTCTTCCCCTCTCGTCGGACCGCCACTCGCCACCCTCCACCACCATCATCTCCTCCCAAGATCAGCGACGACCCCGCCTCAAACCCCCAGCAGCCGACCCACAGGCCGCCACCATCACCCGTCGGCCTCGGCCACTCCCCGTCCGGCCAGCGCCCTCCGCCTGCCCTCTCCCCTTTCCCAGCCATAACTTTCCCCCATCCTCCTCGACGAGGTCGACACAGCGACGACGACCCAGCTCCTCCGTCGACGAGCCGACGACCCCGGAGCCCTGGCCGCAGCAGCTCCGGACCACCCCGCGATGACCCCGACTCGAGCAGAACCGAACACAGCAGCTGGACACAGCCCGGACACGTCCAGGACACAAATCCTGTGTCAAGACGACTCACGGACACGCGGAATTCAGTTTCCACGAAGCCCTGTTCAGGTAACCCGTTCTAACTCCTCGTAGTTCCATTTTTAATTCCGTCAGTTGTGACACGTAGGCTATGTAACCCTCTCGGTGCCCGTGCAACCCGCTCGGTGCATCGCGTCCTGTGGCGATCGCGAACCACGATCCAAAAACAGGAAAAACAACGACCCGATTCACCCCGGAACTGAGTATGCCCCGCCAAACGGGACGACTTGGTCGCACGCGGTCTTTACCAAAATGTGCGCGCCGTTGATACGGACGTGCGGGATTTCGCAGAAGTTGATTTGGATGTGCGTGCACACCGAAATCAACGCGTATCCGCCGACAACGTCCCGTATCCGCCTGTTCTGGAACACGCTGCAACTTTATGTACAAACGTCGGATCGAGACGAAACTTGCGTCATCGGACTCATAGCAATACGCTGGTCCTGTGATCCAAGTTTGGTTCGATTCTGAGAACGTTGGCAAAATCCCGTATCGTGGGCCCCACAGACTCTACTTGACGGACGATTTTGTGACCGGCTCATCGGAATCCAATTCTGGAAGTTCCATTGGGTTCGTATCATCGTTCCTGACTTGTTGACACTAAGTTTGGCGAATTTGGAGACCTTTGACCCTGACATATTTTTTGGTGCAAAGCGGCCCACATGTGGACCCCAATTTGACCAGAAACTGTCATTTTTGCCCCTGTGTCCAAATTGGACGAAAGGACAGGCATTTCTAGCTATTTGATATTTTCTGAGACTGTTAGTGATGTTTATTTCAGTATCCGGAAACATTCATTCTGAGGTCATAGTTTCTGACACTTGGTACTTGACATCTGGACGTTACATATTTGCAGCTCTCTTGCCAGACAAGTATACCTTGCCTTGTTGTACTGTTTAAATTCAGTTATTGTTAGTTACATGTTTATCTATTTTAAATATAAATGTGCGCGTCCGAGAAAACTCGGGTGCAGTCAACGAAGGCGTTGACGTTAGGACTTGTGTCTGACTTAGTGTCTAGTAGACCCACAGAAAAGTTGTGAAGTTATTGATATAACTTTTCAGGCCTTGACACGTATCATTACACGTCACAGAGTGAGTTCATGTAGGGACGCGTGCCTCATGCACGACTGGCCATCAGTGTGAGTAACACGTGTAACGGTATGTAGCTTAGTTATTTATTTTATTGAGACTTGCATCATAGTATGAGATGTCCACGTCTTTTTCACGACTTGTATACCTACATTGGGCGGGGAAGATTACTAGTAGGCGTATGGGACACCCCCTCCATAATTTTATATGCTTCGTACCATGCTCCTCATGGTCGATTACAGAGTGCCCATGCGTCTGGGGGCATATGACACATATACTAGCCAGTCACGACGATTGGTGAATTACGTCAGCATATGTCTAGCCTACACATTTCCATGCGTGCTACAAGGTCTTTACATTGTATTCACTTAGATGGTTAGCACACCCCATTTATTTATCCAGTATTTACAAATATGGCATATTATTTTTCTGTATCTTGTTACGTCCCTCTGAGGACTTGGTCCCCTTCCAGGTGTGGATGTTCATGAGTATATGCAGGAGCGCAGATCCGGACATGTTATGTATATTTCGAGGAGGTCTTCTCTTCGAGCCTCGTGACTGTCAGATGCTGTTCTTATATGGTGTGTATCTGGTTCCTTTTTTTTTATTCTATTTCGGCAGTAGATTTGTTTCCATCTGACTGTCATTCTTAGATATCTGTATTAAGATCTAGTTACATGGTTATTGGTTATTCATATGTTTATGTGATTTCTGTGGATGAGATTTAGATATTACCCTGTGACTTGTGATTAGTTTTACCACTTATGAATTATTGTTCATCATACAGCGTACGCTCGTATATATGGTTTTTATATATTGGAGTTGCCATATATACAGGCGGCTGGCATGCTTACGTGTCCTGGTCCTACGTATTTTGGGACTGGGGCGTGACAACAGTGCTTTAATGATCAGAGTCAGACAAATCTGGCGGATCTGTTATTGATAGGCTTCAAGGGCCAGTACAGGGCACTGAATGAGCACAGCTAGCGTGGATCATTACAGTGTTTGATAATCAGAGCCAGGAGGGTCTGGCAGATTTGTTCATGTAAGGCCTCCAGTGCTAGTTGATCCCAAGAACTATAAAGGAGGGTAGTACTCTATATTACAGTGGCGTGACACCACAAGAGAGAGTGAACCTCGGCTTCGGGTTATGTCACAACGGCGTAATACTGCATATAGTCAAGGACACATCATATATGGGCTTGGAGGACCTCTTATATTGTGTCTTTGCAATCCTACCATTTAGTTTTATGCTTTTAGTTCAAAGAGAAATCTACTAGGCATCTAGCTATTGGTTCAAGGGAGGACCATTGACTGGGAGAATATCAGGAACAGTGGATAGTCCTTAGAGACATTGAGGGATTACGGACCCAGAACCACTTTTGTCTACTCCTTGTTCTTTGTGAAGAACAATTTCCTATGGAATGATGGCTTTGACGCCTTAATGGGTTCTCGGACAAAGTGAATGTCCGATGTGCGTTGCAGGAAGCATGTAGATCAGCACTACAAGGGACTGAGATCCCATGCTACAGTGGCGTGACACCACCAAGAGGTAAAAGATGTAAATTTTCGACATTAAGTCATGTCACAGCGGCATAGCACCATGCATAGGTAGGTAGCCTATTGCTGTAGGATGAAGAGTGGTAGGTAACACTACAAAGAGGTCGATGACCTCATGTTATAGTAGTGTGACACTACAGAGGTAAAAGATGTAAATCCTCGACAGAAAGCCATGTCACAGTGGCATAACACCGCAAGAAAGCGTAAGGCTTCATGTTGGGTAGTTTGGCACTACAAAGAGGCTGAGGCCTTATGCTACAGTGGATGACACCATATGAGAAAGTGAACCTCGATAGAAGGCCATATCATAGCGGCGTAGCACCGCATAAAAGCGCAAGACTTCACGCCAGTAACTCTTTAAAAGAACTCACCTATAGTGTATGCAAAGAGATACATGCCGTCTCTTGAGAAAAAACTTGTAGACTTCCAAAATACATACACAGAAATCAGGCGTGCACAGGACATTTAATGTGCAACCAAAAGCATATTTGTTGTCATTGTGTGAGTGGGAAGAATTGCAACTATGGTACAAAATTCAAGGCTTAGTCCATTCTTGTATCATACTGTTATTTGATCCATGTAGGAAGATTCAAGTCGACGCGACATCTATCCTAATACATGATGGGCAGTCACTATGGGAACGCTCAACCCATATATTGAGATTTATGTGGGAGATTGTTGGTGTTCTTTCTTTGGACGAAGAAAAATAGTCCCACATTGGCTACACCACCAAGTGGGTATCTCAATATAATACTTTGTATGAGTTAAGGTGTGCACAT
This sequence comes from Iris macrosiphon, assembly GCA_036927795.1. Classification (NCBI taxonomy): domain Eukaryota; kingdom Viridiplantae; phylum Streptophyta; class Magnoliopsida; order Asparagales; family Iridaceae; genus Iris; species Iris macrosiphon. The sequence continues at coordinate 145,273,500 of JAYESA010000017.1, read as the reverse complement.
AAGGTATGGTGGGGCACATGGGTGCTATGTGGGGATATTTTCTTAGGAAAAAAAAGGATTATCCCAAAGGGGCTTAGCGACTCGGACTCGAACTTGGACTCGGACTCAAGGACGCAAAGTGTCATTTTGTTGGCGCACTTTACACTTAGTACGTCAACATCATCGTATGGCGCATGTGCGCATTTGATGCGCTCATGCGCTCGGATATGGACGAGCCGCATGCGTGGCCGCATGACTAGGCTGCATGCGCTGTGGCATGAGCGGTTGCTTGAGGGGCCGCATGAGCGGTTGCATATGGGTCCCCTGGTATCAGATATATTTAATAAGTTATGAAAAGATTGAGTCATTAATTTAAATCCGATATTTATGGGATTTGAATTTAATTTATTTCAATCATGTAGGATTTAAATTAATCATGTGGGATTTAAATTTAATTTATTTCAATCATGTAGGATTTAAATTTAATCATTTGGGATTTGAATTTAATTCAAATCAATCATATGGGATTTAAATTTAATTCATTCCAATATTATGGAATATGAATTATATTTATTCCAATCTTTTTGTAATTAATGGACGGCCAAGATTAGGATTAGGGATTCCTCCCTATGCCTATAAATACTCTCTTCAGACCTCATTTGAGGACTTACTTTGAAAATTGGGAGAGGAAGAGAGTTGAAGCTGGAGCCGTCATTAAAGTCCAGGAAGTTCGTGCGAGTCCGAGCTAGGAGTTGATATCGAGCGTTCCAGAAGTTCTACGTGAACTTGTTGGTTCCTGGGAGCAGATCGTGTAGGATAAATTTTGCTTTGAGCAATGGTGATCTTCATCGCTGTAGTACCCCGCTCCGCGTAGGTACTATGTACAAGTAATATCGCTTTGCTTGCTCGAGCGGATGTCTTCTCGGAGAGTTTCCGACCGAACCACAAGACGATTGATCAATATGAGTGGACAGAACTGCATTCTCTGATTCTTGCACGACTTAATAATGAATCTGAGTTTTTGAATGTTTGTTTGCTTAAGAAGATTGATTCATAAGAAGAAAGATAAAACCTGACTCAGCATGCTTAATAACAAAATTCGTATAGCTTGTCATTGAATCGAATCTGCTGCCTAACTAGACAATTGTATGCTTGTCTTAAGAAAAAGAGATAAAACTATTGCCATGCTAAGAGAAAGATAAAAATATTGCATGCTTAGAAAAACCGACACAGCTATCAAACAAACCTTTACTATGTTAAGAAGATAAGTAAATGGATCGCTTGAATAAGTCCCTTTGTAATAGGCTAAGAAAGAGATAGATATTGCATGCTAGATATGAAATCAAAATCATGCTTGCCTTATGTGTTACGCTTGTCTGTTTTGCTATATCGAACGGCTATAAGTCTTTGATTCGTTTAAGCATAGAGGAATAGTGCGCCCTGAGGATACGGCCCGCAGGGGTCTAGTGGGGTGTGCTATTAGATATATGAAAGATGTGCTTCGTTTGATAAGATGTGCTTCGTTTGATAAGATGTGTTTTGCTAAGACCGTATATGTTTTGTTTGATCATTGTTTTGCTTGCACAATGTGTTCATGTCATTGTATTGGTCTCGGACAACTTATGCACAAGGTCTTGTCTCTCGAACGATTCCTGGGCCACTGGGAATCGCTCGATCCGGAAGAAATTTTTGGATCGCCCTGAGGTATACGGCTCTTAAGGGGGTCTAGTGGGGCGATATGTCTATTAGTGTTGTGCGAAACCCATGATGTCACAGCTGCTAGTACTCGAGTGTGTTGGTGAAGAGCTGAACCATGAGTCACAGCTGCCGACACCCATGCGTGCTAGTGAAGAGCTGAACCTTGGACAACCGCTGCTAATCATGGGGCTACCCGTGGACCATCATATAGTTAGGGCGCATGCTAGGTTTACCTTCTTGCATACATAACACTTGATGCCTAGATTGGTTCATAAATTATTCATATGCAAATTGTGGCTAACTTGAGTGTCTGCTGCAGGGATAATCGTTTGGCTATGGGATAAGAAATACAAGTGTATACATATAGCTTGCTCGTTCATTTTGTCTGCATCGTAGAGTTTATCTGTTAGTGCTTCATGCATTCGCATCGGTAAGATAATGACTATTAGTGCAGAGCTGAACCTTGGTCACAGCTGCTAATATGATCAGAATGTGAGTCATTGGTTAGCTGGATTACCGCTACCGATCCTGAGTTTCTCGGGGACCGATTCATATAAGCTAGTTCTTCTGTGTGCTTGAAAGTGTGATAGTCCACTAAATGTTTGTTTGAGTTGAGATGATTTAGTCCACTATAGAACTTTGCCCCCAAAGAGTTAGATTTGATACACAATACATGCTGCACACTGCACGTTAGAGCACCGTCCCAATTGTATGCTTATGGTTTGATATGCAAAAATATTTCCAAACTATGTTTTCAAAAGATGTAATCTGACTATAATCCTGAGATGCATGAAATGAACTTAAGTAAAACTAGCAAGATCACTAGTAATGAAATATTTTGCCACATGCTTACTTAGTGTGGGTTTCAGGGGGTGTAGCTTATGTTCAGTTGTTTTTACTCACCAGTACTTATAAAAGTGCTGACCCACCAACAGTTTGCTTGTTCTCAGGTGCTTGACAGTCCGAGAAAGCGATAGTCGTGCCTCATCCCAAGGAACCGAAAATCTGGAGTCGATGCCTTGAGCCGTATCGAGTTTGAGCTGCTTTTGTATAGAGGGACATAATGTATGGAACGGTGTCATTGTAATCGAGAGAAAGAGTGCTTGAGCGATCTGTAACCTCGGCCATGCGTCGCTTGTAACACTTTTGATTATCAATAAAAGAGCCTGTTTTCATATGCCATTGTGTTATTTACTTTTCTGCAATATATGTGTGCCGCTCCTTCAGTATTGAATAGCTTACTTGCCCTTGTTTCAAGCTTTGGCCTTATACAAGCGCACTTTAGGCTTGCACGGCATCACGCCCGTGCGAGGATGATCGGTTCCGTAGGGACCAAAGCGAGGACGAACGGCCCTGCGGGATCGGGGCGTGACAATCACCCCAGCAAGCATATTTTCTTATTCTCCTTTCTCTTCTCTTCTAGTTGTAATTTCGTTATGTCCGTCTGCAACTGCGAGTGCAAGGAAGAACGTGAAGTTTGTTTTTTATGATTCCTTTGTAATCTTGAGAGCAAGTTGTTATCATAATCATTATATAGTTTTTCGTGAAAATCGAGAATAGTCAGAGTGAAAACTTTTGTGTTGACCTCTGATCTCAACCACGCGTTCTTCCATTTTTGATTAAGTCTCGGGACTAACAATATATATATATATATATATATATATATATATATATATATATATATATATATAGAGAGAGAGAGAGAGAGAGAGAGGGAGAGTCGGTCCTAAGCTCATGGGAACCCGATGCGAACTTTCAAAATGGGACTGCTATACATAATATATAAAATATTAAAAAACTAAATAAAAGTAAATTAAAAAAGGGCTAATTAGAGTTTAGACCATGAATTTTATACCAGCTTAGAGTTTATGCCATAACTTGTCCAATTAGAAAGTTTAGACCCTGGATTTTTACTTTTTATCTTTCCAATTATACCCTTCTTTCCATGCTTGACAATAAATTTTTCATATATAGAATATGGAGGGTATAATAGGAAAAATAAAATAAATAGTAAAAATTCAGGGTCTAAACTGTTACGCCCCGGTCTCCCGCAGGCAAATCGGCCGTTCCCGCTATGCGGGAATCACCCTCGCCAGCGCTCCCGCGGAACGATCGCTTGACCCATCCGGGCATGATGCCGCACGAGCGTGAGCCACGCCCGTGCAAGGCCATGGTTCATTGGCTGGCGGTAAGAGTTCTAAGCCACAGAATCGCACAGATTGTCCGAGTGCAGCGAAGTCATAAACGCATAGCAATTCGGTAACAGGTTCACTGAGTCGACAAATATAGCGGAAGCATTGAAACACAAGTTGAAGTAAAGCAAGCTCTTTTATTGATATGAACATGTGTTACAGGCGGCGTATAGCCAAGATTACAAGTCGCTCAAGCCTCTCTCTCTGAAACATAAAGCGTGCCAAGTGGCTACAATTGTGGAATAATTGTACAGGCGAGTTCGGGCTATGTTCACAACATTATGTCTTGTATATGTGCTTCTGTTCCGGACGCACCGTTGCTTCGGAGTGTTGTCCACGCCTTAGCACGCACGTTGGAGGCATCCGCACCGAACGAGGTTCTCCCGCACCCTGCACACAAACTGGTGGATTATCAGTACATTGAATGCACTTGTGGGGAAGCTACTCACCCGCTCGACAAATCCAAACACGTAATACAGGTTCCGTGCACAATTATTAAGTTGTCTTTCTAGTTGCCTTAGGATCAGTTTCATGCAAACATTGAATAGCCTAACGTGTCGGGCAGTGCGCCGTGCAACATGAGAGGAAACACGACGAGACTTACCAACTTACCATCTCCTTCCCTGTCCAAGGCAAACATTGAGGCAAACATGTTAATTCATGCACGGGCAAGTATAAACATTCAGGAGCATAGCATATGCATACACGAGAGTCGTTTTAACATGATCGTTCAGGTGTTCAGTTGTTCTTGATGCGATGCAGTAACTCGCACGCGGGTAGCTGCTAAGCGAGGATGACTTATCTATATGAACATGAGTCGCTGGCATAGCCATAAAGGACACTAGTCTTAAACGAGAATGGTTTGCAACTAAAGTACAGTGGTGCTACAAGCCTTCTCGTTTAGTACAGTAGACTATACAGTAGAGTTCAGCCATGGAGCGGATAGTATACAGCGAAAGAACTGTAGGCGCTGTACACTATCTCGTCCAGTACAGTTGGCTGAAATAATGGAGTTCCATCCGGATCGGAGCGGCCCCAGTGCCCCGGAGACCGTCCGTGGAACTATGCCTCGTTTCCGAGTTGTCCGCGACATGCAGGTCAGGGTCAGTTTCCAATTTTACTAGATACTCGAGTACTGTAGAACAGGAGTACGGTGGTACAGTGGTACAGTAGAACAGTAGAACAGTAGTACAGTAGTGTACGATTACAGGAGGTACTTGAATCATGATTCTGTATAGTGATTAACTTGTCTTGATGCATTCCCCTGGTTCGGGGCTGCCTGGTGACCTAACGGTCCCGGATACTTACAGGGTCAAACATGCACGGAACGACTACTTAGTAGTCTTCCGGAGTTGGATGAAAACAAGGCATCATTACAAGCAGACAAGCATGCGTTTCTAAGGAACATAAGCAGCACGTTGGCTCGGGCCCGAAGGTAAGCCGAGAGATGAAACCGTTAGGGACTTAGCATGCGAGGGTCTAAATACAAGCAGTATTTCAAATTCCATGTTCTAGCATAGCAATACGAGTTGGGATTATTCCCTTAGCTAGGTGCGTTGGATTTATTAGCATGCAGGGGGTGAATCACCTAGCGACTAGCATAAATATTCCAGATTTTATGTGTGCTGGCTAAGCAAAGACAAGTTCACCGTAGCCACCCACCTTAGCGATGATTCGCCTCGGTAGAGCGATACGTCAAGCGAGCCTCTGTAAGCCTAAGCCGGATTCCTGTAGGGACAAGTTTGGATATCTTTTGCTTCTCCTTTGAGGCAAAGCGGGTCGGGACAGCTGCACTATTACCGTTTGAAACGGCAGTCCGCTTGAGCGGAACGGGGCGTTACATAAACTTTCTAATTGGACAACTCAGAGCCTAAACTCTAAGCTAGTATAAAATATATGGCCTAAACTCTAAATAGCCTATTAAAAAAATGTCAACCACAAATAGAACTATAGACCTCTTGTACAGAAGTCTAACATAATAACCATTATACCACAATTATTTTGTATTAAATGAGGTACATGATACATATTAGGTATATTTTATAAACAATATTGTAAACTCCCTCGACCAGATTTCAGTAATTTAGGATTAGTTTTGACTAATTAGAATTATGGCAACTTTTTAAAAATTTTATTTATTATATATTCTATTGATTGTGCACCTGTTCATTACACAATTAATTAGGGTATCACACTAGCTGTTAAACCTAAACCAATTTCACATCCCTGCCTTAGACTTGCTAGACTACTTTTCCTGTATTTTTAGCAACTCTCAGAAACCTTGTTTGGTGCTTCGTTATAGTCGCACAAATATTGTTACAAACATATGTATTTATTCCCTATTTAAATTTCTGCTCTTTACCCACCTCTGTACCATAGAGAATTGAGGACCAGTAGACACCTGTTTTGCCCAAACAAAAATACGATAATATTCTACTCTAATTATATTACAATTATCGTATTGACACCGTAGAAAAATTATGACCCTAATAGCCTCTAAATAATTAGTAAACACCGTGCGCAGTATTTATTAAATAATAAATACGGTGACCGTATCACCTAAGAAATCAGACCCTGCCTCTGCCCAGACTCACCCCACACTGTCCAAAACATTTTCCCCAGCTATTTCCCCATTTCTGTACAATTCAGTATTTCGGAGAAACAGTATTTAAAATCAGGTAAATTGCGAAATTACGCAAAATACAAATTTTAGGCTTTTATGCAATTTATAAAAAGTTAGGGGTTTTTATGTAAAATTGCATGCAATGTGGCATAATCCTATTGGTTAGTAAATAGGTGTGTGAGACCCACCCAAAACATCCAGAAATTTCAGTCAAAAATATCCAAAAAATCAAATTTACCAAAATACCCCCAAAGTTCCCTTTATTTACTAAAATGCCATTGTCCCTAACCCCTATATAAACCCTAACCCCTCCCATTCAAATCCCCACAGCTCTCCCCTCCGACCACCGCCGGCCACTCAACTCCGGCCAACCCTCCGCCCTGACCCCCTCTCCCCTCCGGCCAAGCCCCACCGCCAGCACCACCCTGCTCCGCCGGCCAGAGCCCCCGCAACCTCCCCACTCCCTCACTGCCCACAGCAGCCACCACCACCCGAGCCACCCCCTGCGCCACCCTCCGCCACCGTGCACCGCCACCAACCCCACCACCCGACTCGCCACCCTCCCCTCCACCGGACCACCACCCCTCACCGCCCCACGACCCTCCCTCCGCCGGCCAGAGCCCCCGCAGCTCCTCCCCACTCCCCTAACCCTAACTGCCACCCTCTACTCCGTCCGCCCCTAGCCGCCACCACCGCCGTCGTGGACCTCCGCCACCACCACCATCCTGACCGCCCCTCCTTCCCCCGTCGATCCTGCACCCTTCCCGGCCACCTCCGCCACTCCTCCGCCGCCGGCAGTCCCCGCACTCAGCTGCTGCTGCTGCTATCCGCTACTGCTGCTGTTCCTGCTCCTCCGGCCGCCTCCGGCCATCTCCGCCGCCGTCCTCCTGCCGTCGACGACCCCTAGGGCCCACCTGTCAGTAGGTATACTACTAAACCCTAATATATATGTATTTACATACATATCCTTATATGTATTACTATAGGTATATATATATATATGTATATATATAAGTATATTAATATGTATATATGTATATTCATATATATATGTTACATATTATTATTATACAGTATATTATACTGTATATATTATATATATATATATATCTATATTCTATACAAATTTATTATATATGTATATATGTATATATGTATATATATATATATATATATCTATGTATATATACTATATACTATTATGTAATAATTATTAATATATATATATGCATTTTATTCTGTTTATATATATATATATATATATATATATATATATATATATATATATATATATATATATATATATATATATATATATATATATATATATATATATATATATAGTTATATATGATATGTATACTACATGTTATATATTATATATATACTATACATTTTTCCTTTATTTTATTTTCTGCACTTACTTTATTTCCTGCACTTATTATATATATATATATATATATATATATATATATATATATATATATATTAATATTCAGCTGGATAATACAGCTTATATATATTATATATATTTTTTCAATTCTTGCAATGTCATTTCAATTTATTACATAATATTATATATTACTGTGCTGGATATTACAGCCTACATATATATGTATACATTTACAATTCTTGCACTATCTTCAAATTTATTATATATGTATATATATATTATCTATATATATTATATAGGTTATATTTACATTCCTGCCCTGTCAATTCATTATATCTATATATATACATCAGTGGATATACCCTGATTATTTATATTATTATATCAGTGGATACACCATGATTATTATATTATTATACATATATGGCAGTGGATATACCCTGCTACGATTATAAATGTTATATATACTTGCATTTTCTGTTCTTTATATGCTATATATATTATATCTATATATATATACATACTATATATATATATATATATATAAGTAAATATATATATACTTTATATTACAGCCATGATATTCACGAACCCTGTCTGTTTTAACAGAAACCACCTTCAGCACAGCCAGTGACCCCCTGTCACCAGCAACCTCAAACCTGACTGTAGGTTATCAACACTATCAGGGAGTAGGCAAGTATACCTTGCCAAGTTAATGTTTAAATTCAATTATTGATATCTGCTTTATATTTGAATTTCATATACTATGAGTACCTGAGACTGCCTCTGGTACAGTCAACTGATACGTTGACAAGTAGTGTAAATAATTTAGTCTTACAGACTCACCAACACTGTGAGAGTATCCTGATATTCTCCTAGACCCTATCACGGAAACACGCAACATGGTTGCATTACATATATGGATGTGAGCTGCGTATTTGATTAGCTACCAGTACGTGGGACCCGCATCACGGATTAGGATAATTCAGGGAAGTATAACTTGACATTTAGTTTCATTGGGATGGAAAAGATAACTAGTAGACGTATGGGACACCCCCTCCAATAATGTTTTATACCTTCATACCAGAGATGGTCGATTGCAGAGTGCCCTTGAGTCAGGGGGCATATGACACATATACTAGCCAGTCACCACGATTGGTGAATTAAGTCAGCATATGTCTAGCCGACACATTCCCATGCGTTCTACAAGATCTTTACTTGCATTTCACTTAGATGGTTAGCACCCTGTATTTACTTTCTTTATTTAGTATTTACATACATGGCATGTCATTTTCTGTATCTTGTTATGTCCCACTGAGGACCTGGTTCCATGCCAGATCTAGATGAGGCTTTCTACCCCACTGTGTACGGCCCTGATCAGGAGGCCAGATGTGCTACCGAGGAGGAGCTCGAGGAGACACCCTCAGAGTATGCGTGACCCTAGAGGCCTGCCACCTGGAGATGGAGATATTTTTCTCAGATAGACACTGCTTAGTCTATCTGATTTTTCTGCGCTATTATCAGTTTTTGTAGTAGGCTTGTATTCTCACCAGTTGTGTACTGTATCAGACTCAGTTATATATATTCAGCACTTGCTTTTCTGACATTTTGTTGTGGATGAGATAGATTTGACTGTGTTTTATATGTAGTATTTTAGGACAGCGTAGCACGTTCCTTGGGATCATTCAAAATGGATTAAGCCCTTAGTGACGTGTCAGCTGGCCAGTGACACGTGGCCTAGTTCCTGACATTTTGGGACTGGGGCGTGACACGGTTTTAGTGGTGGCCCATGCAGGTCGAGTTTTCATTGCTAGTGGTATGATGATATGCCCAGCAAGCTTGCAATAGGATAGGAATACTAGGACTCATCCACACTGACACCATCTCTACAATTTTTATTATTGCATCTTGCTTGATTATCATCTCTGTTGTGTTTTCTAATTACTCTATTTTCTTCAGAAATATGGACATACCCGGGAAACCTGCGAATGATGGGGCTGACCAAGCCACAAACACCTCGCCAAGTGTCCAAGGAACCCCGTATAATCACCAAAATTCTGGCCAGGAGACGACACCAACACAGCAGGCGGAGACACCTTTGCCTCCACCTCCAGCCTTGCCTATCCTAATGCCACAGCTTGAGGGTCAACCTCAAATGTTGCAGTTTCTCTAAACGATGTTGCAGAATGAGTGGCAGCAGACTGAGGCCCTGAGACAGTCTCAGTGGCAGCAGACTGAAGCCCTACGACAGACTTTGATGACGGCCTTGGAGAGAACTACTACTCCGGCACCAGCACCTGTCCAACCAGTGGGCACAGTCAGAGGCTTCCGCCAAATGAGCCCGAGGAACTTCAAAGGCAGCGAAACTCCCGAGGAGATCTTCGACTGGATCTCCAATACCGAAATGCTACTGGAAGGATCGCAACTCACTCCTGACCTATGGATGACCGCTGTAAGGGCCCAACTTCTCGGCAACGCCCATCACTGGTGGAAATCCATAGAGCGCAGCGTCGGCAAGGATCAGACCTGGGAACAGTTCCTGGAGCACTTCAACGCCAAGTACTTCCCAACTACTGTCCGGAATGCCTTGTATTCCCAGTTCCTGCACCTGGAACAAGTGAATATGACGGTAGATGCCTATGACGCAGAGTTTAGCCGACTGAGTCGTTTCGGTGCTGTTCTGATACCGAACGAGCTGGAGAAGGCTAGAAGATTCCACCATGGCCTTAACCACGAACTCCAGAGGTACACCACAACGTAGTCAAGAATCTCCTATAACGAGGTTCTTACAGAAGCTAGGGAGCAGGAAGCAATTGGTCGAGGAGCCAGACGCTCAAATCCAACCTTCTCGGCCAAGAACCAGCAAGGAGCAGGAGGACCTATACGTCGTCCCCAATATCAGACTCAGCAGATGACGGGGCCCTACCAGAAGAAGGAGCTCCCGACTTGTCATTTTTGTGGCAAGAAAGGACATTAGGCCAGTGACTGCAGAAAGAAGCTGTGATTATGCCTGCTATGTGGAGCTAAAAATTATATGGCCAGAGACTGCCCACAACGCAGAGATGCAGCACCTCAGCAAGAGCAGAAGCCAGGAGCACAAGCCCAGAAGATGCTACCCTCCACATCAGGAGGATATCAGAGAGGAGCACCTTTGCCTACTCAGGAGGCCCAGTTCAAGGCCAGACAACAAGACGGAGGGCAAAGGCATGGACAAGCCTTTGCGTTAGCTGCCGTTGCAGAAGAGCCTGAAGGGGAAACTATAACAGGTACCATTTTAGTTGTATCATTACCTGCAACTGTATTGTTCGATTCTGGGGCTACTTTGTCTTTCATATCCAGTAGTTTCGTAGCCATGCACAAGCTAGTCACTTCCCCACTACCTAAGTGTTGGAAAATACTTACCGGAGGAGGCATTGTTCCAGTTACCAACATTATTGAAACATGCCCGGTAATCGTTTGTAGTAGAGGACTAAGAGCGCGATTTTTGGTACTCCCAATGCCAAATTTCGACGTTGTCTTAGGCATGGACTGGCTAAGCCAGAACGATGCTATTTTAGACTGCCGAAAGGGTAGTGTTATCTTTAGACCCCCAGATCACCCGGAGTTCGAATATGTCCGAGGTACCATCGAGCAAGGAGTAGGCCAGACTCCTAGAGCTTACATGGCGATGGAGACAGCACTTTCATCAGTTGTAGCAGAGTTCGCAGACGTATTTCCAGAAGAATTGCCAGGACTACCGCCTGACAGAGAAGTGGAGTTCATTATTGAGCTAATACCTGGAGCTGCACCAGTATCCTCCAATGTATACCGACTGGCGAAGAAGAAGCTTGACGAGCTGAAGCTTCAACTGGAGGAACTACAGATCAAGGGATTTGTTCGTCCTAGTGCATCACCCTGGGGAGCACCAGTGCTGTTTGTACCAAAGAAGGACGGAACATATCGCATGTGTATTGATTACAGAGCCCTCAACGCTCTGACAATCAAAAACAAGAATCCCTTGCCGAGAATTGATGACCTGTTCGATCAACTAACAGGAGCCGTGGTATTCTCGAAGATAGACTTGAGATCAGGCTATCATCAGGTCAAGGTACGGAGAGAAGATATTCCAAAGACAGCATTCAGGACTCGTTATGGTCACTACGAGTTCCTGGTGATGCCGTTTGGACTGACTAATGCACTTGCGGTATTCATGAACCTGATGAACCGAGTCTTCCATCAATATCTGGACCAATTCGTAGTAGTCTTCATTGACAACATTTTGGTGTACTCGAAGAGCCACGAGGAGCATGAAGAGCACTTAAGACTGGTACTAGAGACGCTGAGACGGGAGAACCTTTATGCTAAGATGAGCAAGTGTGAATTCTTCCTTGATCGTGTCGCTTTTCTTGGACACGTTATCACAGGAGAAGGCATCTCGGTGGACCCAGCAAAGATTTCATCTGTGGAGACATGGCCAACCCCGACCAATGTCTCAGAGGTGAGAAGCTTTCTAGGACTTCCGGATATTATCGGAGGTTCATCGAAAACTTTGCAAGAATTGCGGAACCAATTACCCGCCTTACCCGTAAAGAGCAGGAGTTCATGTGGACTGAAGAATGCCAGACAGCTTTTGATGAGTTGAAGAAGCGTCTCACTACTGCCCCCATCTTGACTATACCATCTGGATCCGGAGGTTTCGTAATCTATAGCGATGCATCCGGAAAAGGATTTGGTTGTGTTTTAATGCAACATGGGAAGGTTGTAGCTTATGCCTCAAGGCAGTTGAGGACTCATGAGAAGAATTACCCCACTCATGACCTGGAGCTTGCCGCAGTCATTTTTGCCATGAAGCTATGGAGACACTATCTATACGGCGAACGAGTAGAGATTTTCACCGATCACAAGAGCTTGAAATATGTCTACACTCAGAAAGATTTAAATATGAGGCAAAGACGATGGCTCGAAGTGATGACGGATTTCGAGATTGATTTACAGTACCATCCTGGCAAAGCAAATGTGGTAGCTGATGCTCTAAGCAGAAGACCCTCGGCATTCTTTATGATCACCCAACCAGATCTGCTGAGAGATCTAGCAAAGTTGGGAATAGAGGTCATTATGCCAGGACTTGACGGCCAATTATCAAACTATCAGCTGCAATCAACCTTGGTAGAAAGAATCAAAGCTGCTCTACCAACAGATGCAAGATTTCAGAGGCTTCGTCAAAGAATAGAGGCTGGAATCCAGACAGGATGTCGCATACACGAAGATGGGACTCTAAGATGTGGTGATCGTCTTTATGTTCCAAATGGAGAACTTCGTAATGAGCTGATGTCAGAAGCCCATAGCTCAACATACTCTATACATCCGGGAGGCACAAAGATGTACAGAGATCTGCGACAATATTATTGGTGATATGGAATGAAGCGGGAGATAGCACGCTTTGTGGCTAAATGCCTGGTGTGTCAGCAAGTCAAGGCTGAGCATCAGAGATCTGCCGGTCTACTTCAATCCCTCCCAATACCCGAGTGGAAATGGGAACACATTACGATGGACTTTGTTACGGGCTTCCCAAGAAGTCCTAGTGGTCGTAATGCTGTCTGGGTGATCGTAGACAGACTCACCAAGGCTGCTCATTTCCTACCTTTCAGAGTCGGCCAATCTACAGAAGTCTTGACAGATATGTACATGAAGGAGATAGTGCGCCTGCATGGAGTACCAGTCAGTATAATATCTGAGCGGGATACGAGGTTTACGTCTTACTTTTGGCAAAGTATGCAAGAAAGTCTTGGTACCCGCCTCAAGTTCAGCACCTCGTATCATCCACAGACAGATGGCCAGTCAGAGCGCACCATCCAGACCCTAGAAGATATGCTGAGAGCCTGCATGCTTGATTTCAGCGGATCCTGGGAAGATCACTTACACCTGGTGAAATTTTCCTACAACAACAGCTATCAAGCGAGCATCCGAATGGCTCCCTTTGAAGCTTTGTATGGAAGGAAATATCTTTCCCCAGTATGCTGGAGTGATATTGGCGAGAGACAGATCTTGGGACCAGAACTGATTATTCGTACGGTGGAGAAAGTAAAGAAGATCCAGGGACACCTACGAGCTGCACAAGACAGACAGAAGCACTGGGTCAACATTCACCGCCGACCTCTAGAGTTCCAAGTGGGAGAGCATGTGTTCTTGAAGATCTCACCTACTCGGGGTACTATCAGATTTGGAGGAAGAGGGAAGCTAAGTCCAAGGTACATTGGACCCTTCGATGTGCTAGATTGCGTCGGAGAAGTTGCTTACAGGCTAGCTCTACCTCAGACCTTGGAGGGAGTACATGACGTCTTCCACGTATCTCAGCTGAGGAGGTACATTCCAGACCTGAGTCATGTGCTAGACTACTCAGAGATCACCATCGGGCCAAGCTTATCATATCAGGAGGAGCCTGTAGAGATCCTGGACCGTAGCGAGAAAGTGTTGCGAGGCCAGACTATTCCTCTCGTTCGTGTTGCATGGAGACATCATGCACCAGGTGAATCCACCTGGGAACGGGAAGAGGATATTCGTCAGCGTTATCCCCCATCTATTTCCAAACCAAGGTATGTCCAATATTTCAAACTCAATCTTTCTTAATCATTACATGTCCTAATTCAATCTTTCATTCTCATTATATGGTTGTTTTTATTTCGAGGACGAAATATTCTAAGGAGGGTAGATTGTAAACTCTCTCGACCAGATTTCAGTAATTTAGGATTAGTTTTGACTAATTAGAATTATGGCAACTTTTTAAAAATTTTATTTATTATATATTCTATTGATTGTGCCCCTGTTCATTACACAATTAATTAGGGTATAACACTAGCTGTTAAACCTAAACCAATTTCACATCCCTACCCTAGACTTGCTAGACTACTTTTCCTGTATTTTTAGCAACTCCCAGAAACCTTGTTTGGTGCTTCGTTATAGTCGCACAAATATCGTTACAGACATATGTATTTATTCCCTATTTAAATTTCTGCTCTTTACCCACCTCTGTACCATAGAGAATTGAGGACCAGTAGACACCTATTTTGCCCAAACAAAAATACGACAATATTCTACTCTAATTATATTACAATTATCGTATTGACACCGTAGAAAAATTATGACCCTAATAGCCTCTAAATAATTAGTAAACACCGTGCGCAGTATTTATTAAATA
Organism: Iris macrosiphon; assembly: GCA_036927795.1. Lineage (NCBI taxonomy): Eukaryota > Viridiplantae > Streptophyta > Magnoliopsida > Asparagales > Iridaceae > Iris > Iris macrosiphon. The sequence goes on along the minus strand of JAYESA010000017.1, from coordinate 145,258,441 downwards.
ATAAATACGGTGACCGTATCACCTAAGAAATCAGACCCTGCCTCTGCCCAGACTCACCCCCACACTGTCCAAAATATTTTCCCCAGCTATTTCTCCATTTCTGTACAATTTAGTATTTCGGGGAAACAGTATTTAAAATCAGGTAAATTATGAAATTACGCAAAATACAAATTTTAGGCTTTTATGCAATTTATGAAAAGTTAGGGGTTTTATGAAAAATTGCATGCAAGGTGGCATAATCCTATTGGTTAGTAAATATGTGTGTGAGACCCACCCAAAACATCCAGAAATTTCAGTCAAAAATATCCAAAAAATCAAATTTACCAAAATATCCCCAAAGTTCCCTTTATTTACTAAAATGCCATTGCCCCTAACCCCTATATAAACCCTAACCCCTCCCATTCAAATCCCCACAGCTCTCCCCTCCGACCACCGCCGGCCACTCAACTCCGGCCAACCCTCCGCCCTGACCCCCTCTCCCCTCCGGCCAAGCCCCACCCCGCCTGCACCACCCTGCTCCGCCGGCCAGAGCCCCCGCAACCTCCCCACTCCCTCACTGCCCACAGCAGCCACCACCACCCGAGCCACCCCCTGCGCCACCCTCCGCCACCGTGCACCGCCACCAACCCCACCACCCGACTCGCCACCCTCCCCTCCACCGGACCACCACCCCTCACCGCCCCACGACCCTCCCTCCGCCGGCCAGAGCCCCCGCAGCTCGTCCCCACTCCCCTAACCCTAACTGCCACCCTCTACTCCGGCCGCCCCTAGCCGCCACCACCGCCGTCGTGGACCTCCGCCACCACCACCATCCTGACCCGCCCCTCCTTCCTCCGTCGATCCCGCACCCTTCCCGGTCACCTCCGCCACTCCTCCGCCGCCGGCAGCCCCCGCACTCAGCTGCTGCTGCTGCTGCTGCTGCTATCCGCTAACTGCTGCTGTTCCTGCTCCTCCGGCCGCCTCCGGCCATCTCCGCCGCCGTCCTCCTGCCGTCGACGACCCCTAGGGCCCACCTGTCAGTAGGTATACTACTAAACCCTAATATATATGTATTTACATACATATCCTTATATGTATTACTATAGGTATATATATATATGTATATATATATGTATATTAATATGTATATATGTATATTCATATATATATGTTATATATTATTATTATACAGTATATTATACTGTATATATTATATATATATATCTATATTCTATACAAATTTATTATATATGTATATATGTATATATATATCTATGTATATATACTATATACTATTATGTAATAATTATTAATATATATATATGCATTTTATTCTGTTTATATATTTATATATATATATATATATATATATATATATATATATATATATATATATATATATATATATATATATATATATATATATATATATATATAGTATATAAATATGTGTGTACATATATTTATATATATATATAGTTAAATATGATATGTATACTACATGTTATATATTATATATATACTATACATTTTTCCTTTATTTTATTTTCTGCACTTAATTTATTTCCTGCACTTATTATATATATATATATATATATATATATATATATATATATATATATATATATATATATATATATATATATTATCT